>OY740768.1:91364274-91873345 GCA_963513935.1 Aphrophora alni
AGAGAACTCTGCAAACAACCAATTCCGTGCGTTGGGTCGTAATATTTGCCAACTTATTACGTTAAGGTGGTTTTAAGCAAGAAATGTTTGCTTTGTGGCTTGAAATGTTCAGCTTAAACAATTTTAGTTGCCGTCTTTAAACACCGTTTCAAACATTTGTATTTTAGTAGTGAAGTAATGGTAATAAAAATTGTAAAAAATAATATATTATTTAACCTTATCACTTCAATATTGGTATTATTCCTTAACAAACGAAGCGCGGTTTATGTTTTATATTACCATAGCCTATATCATTTAGTATGTATTATGTCGTTTTATTAGCGTTTTACATTAGGGACAAAATGGTTTCAACGATAGTTTTAAAATCTAGAAACTAGTTACTTTACAACTTTGTCAAGAGATGTATATAGACTTTATAATCAATTTTCTATTATTCGATACTCAAAACAGTTAATACATCGCTCCAAATCTCAAACACAAGTGTTCCTACTACAATAATTATAAAGTGTGACTCCAAACATAAGCATAATGGCATGATAGAGGTACAAATTTGTACAAATAGCTGTAAATACAAAAAATAAGTTAATCCATTTTATAAAGCTTTTTTGATTTTCATAGTGTTACAAAAATGTCAAACAAATTGTTTATTACATATTAGTTACAAAATTTAATTGTTAATATTTTACATTTAACTTGAAACAACTGTTAAGTTAGTTGTATATATTCATCAATTTGAAGTACACAAAAATACTATTAATAGTTGGATAGTTTACTGTTCTTGAGTAGTGGTTCGTTAGGAGGTTTATTCATAAAATTACTCACAATTCGGGAGTGTATAATCATCTATAATACTGCAACCACAACTAAAGTTTTCACACTTAAAACACATGAAACATTTACTTATATTTTACTCTTTTCCTCTTGGGAAGAGTAATTACATGGAACAAGCAATTTGAGCTTAGGGTCTATTTAATTTTTAAAATAAATTTAAAAATTTTGTTTTAAGAAATTAGTCTATAAAGGAAGAAAAATATGACTCTCACAAGAACTGGAAGGAAACTCAGTAAAAAAAAAAAAAATTAAGGTTTTTTTTTTTTTTTCATTCTCACATGTGAGTAGCATTATTGATATTGGTTTGGAGACGGCGAATATTACTTACTCTTCATATTTTATGTGAATCAGTGTTTGAGAAAGTTTGTATTATAATTTATAATTTTTTTTTAAAAACATGCCACAATTCTCAATTGAATTGGTGATACAATATTTTAAACCCAAACAATACTTTCTCAGTTATTTCAAAGGAAATTGTTTAAAACTACATTTTATTAGATTCACTTCATGAATTCCACACATTATTATCAGATCCATTAATAGCATAATGGTATTTATTTTCTATATAGGCCTACCATATTTACACAGTTTTCTACAATTAATTGTTTATGTACAATTGATCTGTTCATTGATGAAATATCAAAGTAATTGTTGGCCAAATATGAAAGAAATGTGTCTTTGACTCCAATTTTTGAATTTACACTTGTTCCCTGGAAATTTACCAAATTTACAAATCTGGAACCTGTTTTATTCCATTTGTCAGATCAAAAACCATAAGAAACAATTGATTTTGCCTTTTACATGTAGGAAGATCTCCCGAAGTTTTTGCTTATCTTCATTAATCACCCAGTATAAACTTTGGGGTATTGTATTTAGAGGACCTTTTGTATTACATTGCATGATGGGGCTAGGTAAGTACCTTGATGATACCTATTTGCTTATGGCAGAAACCTATAAATTTAGAGTTGTGGACATATTAATTAAGATTCTCTAGATACGAAAAAATACGTCGTCTTGCTAAAGTTTATTAAATTCCGTCCACTCGCGTGGACTGTAAGATTACACAAATGATAGACAGGCATAAATAAATCAAAAACAACATTTTTTTTTTGTACTCAGAGTTAAAAAAACAAATCTTAAAAATAGACTTTTTAATCCATCACATAACTATTTATAAAAGAGATATTAAAAAGAGTATATCCAAAGATTTGTAAGTATAATAGTATCCTACAACAACGCGATTTTACTTTACAGTGTAGGCTCATACGGCTGTAAGAGAAACTTGAAAACAGAGAGGTACAAAGATGGTCAAAACTTATTTGAAATATTACGGAATTGGTGTAAATCAAGATCATTTTAGTTTGACACATTTAAAAACGTGTTATTTTTATTACAATCTTAAATTGTTTTATGCAAACACGCAGCAGCGAGAAAGTTGTGTGATTTGTTAAACAAACAATGTTGAGTATTTATCCAGATTATCCATTTTGAGATGGTTTTGTTCAACAAATATTTCTTTTACATGATACCTATCTTTCTAGTTGTCATGTGGTGTCCATGCTGTGCTCTACATACTAAAGAGAGACATATTTGGGTAAAGTTCGGTATATGGTCATATTTTCACCATATATCTGAAATAAGAAAATATCAACTCTTAAAAAAATCCGATCAAACAACAAAACCATTGGTCATGATACAGAGTAGAAAGTTATAATATCTTTAATATTTTTGAATAATATGACGAGTCAATGATCCCAAACCATGTTCAAATTATAAAGTAAAATAATTAACTCACTGTTGATTGAAATTTTGCAATATATATCGCCAAAATTAAAATTAGACCTTATCTGAATAATGATTATCGCTCTAAAATTTGTTGTGGTGAATAATTTTGTGTGTTTTTATTTAGTGCAGGAGATCGGTGAGTGAGACAGTTTGTGCAAAGTTTTTGCACTATTCATTTAAATGTAGTTGCACCTCACTATATTTTTTTCAAAATTAAAATAGTATTTTGGTTTTATTATCTTTAAACATCTTTCTTTAAACTGTGTTTATACATATGATATTATAAGTGTTAATTTTCATATGTACAACGCTATGAAATACTGAGTAGGTATTGCTTTTGTCGGTTATATACGGCTACCTGCTCATTTCATAAATTATATTTTTAACTTTAGAATATTTAAAAGTAAAAGCGCCCGGTTTATATTTGTATTTGATTTTATTTTAATGTTCACTCCAAGATCTACAGCATAACAAATTGTTAGGTTGATGTAATTGAAACTCAAAAAATCTGAATAGGTAAAGAATCTCTTATATTTACCACAATAACGGTAGTGACTACTAAATTATGAGCTCTTCTTATATTTTTGTAAATACATATTTGTTATTACAGAAGAAGTAATTTTTGCATTTAAATATATTGATTTACAGTAATAATAATTCCACAAGACACAAGACGGTTAACTTTTATTATGCTTTAATCTACCCAATGATTCTTTTCATGGGAAAAGAAATAATAGATTTTTAATGGATAAAGTTTTATAACATTGCGCAAGACTTACTTCTTGGCTTCGCAGTAAATCAGTGAAGACAGAAGCCTTAAGGAAACATAAATTGAATTTCAGCTTCGACAACAGCTAAGGAACTGTACGTGCCAGGAGCTTGTAGCTACGTGCTTAATTAAAACTGTACTCTTGGGATATCTTAGGTTGTTAATTGTGTTAAAAAATATAAAATTATAATTAAAATTTTAGATTAAACGCTATAAGAAGATAATTAATATATGACGAAGGAAGTCCAAAAATGTACTAAATAATAATTATGTTTTAAAATGGTAAAACTAGTGTTTATTAAGAGAATATGTGTCGCGGTATAGACGTGATTTGGTAAAATATGTTATTATTTATGTAATAATTCATTAAGTAGTTAACTGATTATTTAAATACTTTAAGAATGGAATAATGTTATTATTGTTAGTAATATTTTTCAGCATGTTAGTATGTGTAATAAGGGTGTGATTGGAGTGTAATGACTAAAAAATATATTGTGGATTCCAGCTTGAAAATGTCACCGGTGAGTGGAGAAACAGTTGTAGAAAGGGGATAGAAAAGGCCTCATGTAGACTGATTAAAAATATATGATGATGATTTGAGATGGGGTGGAATCCTAACTCGAGAGGGATTCCCTGTACGTCAACCATTGGCTTATTGTACCCCCTGTCTAACCGTTCCTGGAAGATTAGAACCCTGTACCTCGAACGAGGTTCAGGATTTTTTCCACCAGGTACGTATCCTCCTCATCTCCCGGTTGCTGGATACCAAAGAGTTCCCTCCTTCTGCGCTCCAGCATCCCGCAATCGAATATGACATGTCTTGCAGACTCCGCGGCTTGCCCGCAGAGCCGACAGCTTTGGTCTCCTTCGAAGACTCCCACTGTTGCAAGATGTTTCCTGAACTGGCCATGTCCAGTGATGAGTCCTACAGCTCTTTTGAGCTGTAACCTGTCTAGCTTGATTAATGACTTCGTAAGATGAGTACTGGGTTCTTTAATCAGCTGTTTGCTTTGTGTGAGCCCGGGAGTCCTGCGCCATCTTTGGCGTTGCTTTTCCTTGGCCCAGTTGTTAACTGCGCTTTTAGCCATACTGCGGCTGATACAGCACATAGGTTCTGGCCCCATAAAGGGTGTAGCTGCTCCTTTCTTTGCGAGGATATCTGCCATTTCGTTACCTTGGATGCCACGATGACCTGGCACCCATCTCAATTCCACCATGTTCCTTGTGGAGAGCTTATTAAGTGTAAAGAGGCAGTCCTTCACCAGTTTCGAGGTGACTTGTACTGAGTCTAGCGCTTTTAATGCTGCTTGACTGTCTGAGAGAATAAGGATTTGTCTGTCTCGAAAGCCTTTTGACAATCCCAGATGGGCGCATGCAGAGATAGCTAGTAACTCTGCTTGAAAAATTGTGCAGTACTTCCCAAGACTTACACTAATGTTTGTCTTTGGTGATGAACTGTAAATACCATAACCTGAGTTACCCTCCATAAGAGACCCATCGGTGTACCAGACAAGAGTCCCTCTGGAGGATCCCGGTTTACTGTTTCCTTCCCAGTCTTCTCGGTTACCAAGGGTTACCGTGAAGGGTCTGTTGAAGATGTATTCGGTGTGCATTGCGTCAGGCACCATGTCTAACACCGAGTTTTTGAGTGCGATGTCAACTATGTCAGTATGTCCTGCTCCAGGCAGGCCCCTCCGCCATTCGTTGACACACGTAAGTCTGTAAGCGGATTTCCTTGCCTCCGACATTATGTAGATGTCAAGGGGCAGGAGTCCGAGGAGAACCTCCATTGCAGCTGTAGGGCTGCTTCTAAAGGCTCCGGTTATGCACAAACATGCAAGTCTTTGCAGGCTTGTTAGTTTGTTTCCTGCAGTGGTTTGGCATGATTTCTTCCACCATACCACCGCCCCGTATGTAATCTGGGGTCTGATCACTGCCTCATATAGCCAAAGGGCTATGTGAGGCTTGAGTCCCCAAGTGGTACCAATAAAACGTCTGGCTGTCATTAGTGCCCATTTCGCTTTATGGATTAAGTTGTCCAGATGTATGTTCCATGTTAGCTTTTGATCAAGGATTACTCCAAGATACTTTGCCGACATGGACATGTTTATCTGTGTGTTATCCATGGATATCCTATCCAGGGCTGTCAAGTTCCTCTTCTTAGTGAAGGGAACTATAGTAGTTTTACTGGGGTTAACGTTAAGGCCTTCCCTTGCGCACCACGACTTCACTCGCCTCAGATTATTATTCATAATATCCGAGACAGTGTAGTCGCTTTTCCCAATAACCAAGATTGCTATGTCATCCGCATAGCCTTGGATATATGTTCCTGACCGGCTGATTTCCGTAAGGAGATCGTCTACCACCATGCTCCACAGTAGAGGTGAAAGAACACCTCCCTGTGGACAACCTCTTGTGGTCGCGACCTCCAGCGAATAACCGAGCAGGGAGCTTTGGATGCGTCTGCTTCTTAGCATTGAATGAACCCATCTTGTTACAGCCGGGTTCACCTCTCGCTCTTGCAGTCTACGCACTATTGATCTAAAGGATGTGTTATCAAATGCGCCTTCTATATCCAAGAAGGCGCACAGGGCTATTTCCTTCCTTTCCAGTGCGTCCTCGATCCTGCCCACAAGATTATGTAGAGCGGATTCACAGGATTTACCAGGTTGGTAGGCATGTTGATTTCGGTGGAGAGGTGTCCCCGAGAGCACCCCCTCCCTGATGTATCTCTCAACCAACTTCTCTAGTGTTTTCAATAGAAATGAGGATAGGCTGATTGGTCGGTAAGCTTTGGCATCACAATAACTTGCTTTGCCACGCTTGGGAATAAACGTAACTCTGCTGACCCTCCATGCCTGCGGAATGTAGCCGTATGCTACGCTGGCTCTGGAAAGCTTGCAGATAAGTTGGATCAAGGCGTCAGGTCCTTTCTGCAATAGTGCAGGATAGATACCGTCTCCGCCTGGTGATTTAAACGGGCTGAATTTGTTTATTGCCCATTTTAATTTAGACATAGTGACAATTTTCCTGGCTATCTTCCAGTCTGCCCGGGATGCTCTTGGCCAAGAATTGTCCCCAGCTAGACTTAGACCGCCGTCTGAATTGTCACTACTTTTGTTGCCAGGGAAGTGAGTTTCAAGTAGTAACTTGAGTGTTTCTTCCGCTGTTTTAGTATACTCTCCTGTTGGTTTCCGCAAGGTGCCTACAGGATTGTTTGGTTTAGAAGCCATAACTTGTTGCAGTCTGGCTGCCTCCTTTAGACTGTTCACTTTGTGAGTGAATGCCCTCCAGGAATCAAGTTTGGCTTTTTTTATAGCTTTGCTGTATGATGTGAGAGCTAAATGGTACTCCCTCCAATCACCGCTTCGCTTGGATACATTAAAAAGACTTCTTAATTGTTTTCTCTTACGGCCGAGATCCTGTGACCACCATCGAGTGTTAGGTCTGCCTGATCTCGTACGCGGAGGACAGTTATCCTGATAGCAGTCCATGATGGCGTCGCTAAGCGAGGTCGCCACCCTGTCTACATCTGGAAATGTTGCAATATCACCTTGCATGGACCCAAGTACCGTCGATAGTTGGTCCGAGTAGGACCCCCAGTCCGTCGCTCTCGGGTTCCGAAAGTGGGATTTGATGGTAGATGTTTCTAAATGGAACATGATGTATTTGTGATCTGAGAGGGAGGCTTCTGTTGAAACATGCCAGTTCCCTATCAGATTTACAATGTTTTCTGTGCAAAAAGTAATGTCTATGACCTCATTCCTGATTTTATTGGAAAAGGTCGGTGTGTTACCTACATTAGCAATTTGTAAGTTATTAGATAAGAGAAAATCAAATAATGACTCACCCCTTGTGTTTGTGTCAGAGCTGCCCCAGCCCAGGCGATGATGAGAGTTAGCGTCGCATCCCACCAGAAGCTGCTGCCGCCTGACAGTAATTGACTCCACCAGAAGTTCTAATTCTCTTGATGGAGGAGGAGTTCTGGCGTCAAAGGGTAGGTAGACGGAGCTAAAGATTGGACCATCATTTTCCTTCCCGTTGCGCCAGTGTATTAACACAGTTGTGATATCTCTGGAACAGAAATCCATTAGGGGCAAGCATTGCAAACCTGACCTTACTATTATGCAAGTTCGGTTGTTATTAATATTGTTACAGTATATTAGCTTACCTCTTGCATCTCCTAGCCCAGCAATCCGGCCTCGGTGGAGCCAGGGCTCCTGGACCAGTGCTAGGTCGATGTTGGACCTAATGAATGTTTGACAGAAGGCGGCCGAAGCCGCCTTACTGTGATGGAGGTTTGCTTGCAGGACCCTCAGCATTGTCTCTTCCTGACAGTACGACAAGAGAGACTTGCCAGAGTCCCACGTGCGCCTTACACCCTGCTGCTTTGATGGCTGCAAGGGAAAGATCGTCTACTAGGAGAACAAAGGTACGACCCTTCGGGTCCTCTTTTGTTGCCAAAGTTCTCCACTCTCCAACCCTAAGGCTCAGGTTTTGTTTGTCTAGCAAATCAAGGATCCTTTCCGGAGACTCTTCCAGCTCAGCAGGTGCTCTGAAGAACACCTTGGTGGCCCGAAGAATATCCTTCTTATCACCAACGACAAGCTCGACATCCTCACCGAGGGGTCTAATGCTGGAGATGATTTTCAGCAGCCAGGATTTGCTACTGAGATTGGAGCACGAGATTATTAGTGCTCCTTTCTCAATATAAGAGCCTGAGAAGACTGGATATGATCCGTCTTCCAGGCATTCAAATTTAGTCATAATGGCTTTTTGGACAGTTCTGCCCTGTTCCTCGGAGAGCTTGTCTTCGGGGAATCTTTTGGGCACAACTGCCATTTTTGTAGAGGCTAGAGCTTCTCCAAACGAGATTCTGGGTTGCGCCGATGTCGATGCACCGTGCTCACCAGACTGTTTAGGTCTCTTCCTCTGAGTTTCAGTAGATGGGGGAGTCCGGGCTTCGGCTCTGCCGCGCTTTAGGCCCCCCTCTTTGTTAGCAGGAGGATCGGTGGCTGTCGAAGCAGCACCTCTGTTCCTACGTTTATCGAACTTCTTCGGGTCAAAGTCCTTTCCAAACTTGGCCTTCAGTGCTCGTCTTCTCTCCGATTTGGACATCCTCGGCTTATTTTGTGCCATTTTGAGCGTGACCAACTGCTTGGTAGCGTCCGTCAGCTCGGCTGCAAAGCCGGGGGTGTCAGGATTTTCCCGGGGGAGGTCTTCATCCAGCTTAAAGCCCGATTCAACCTCCTCCTTTAACACCTCCATGTCCCCAGATTTCGAAGCCTGCTTAGTGGCCGCTTCTAGTCCGTCTTCATGGGGCGTTTCTTTGTTAAGTTGTTGAACCATGAGAGCATGCTCTGAGGCTGCTTCTGGTTCTGGTTTGGCGGCCGAGCTTCCAGCTTGTGGCTGGTACTCCGCCGAGGTTTTTGGTTTGTTTTTTTTATTTTTATTTTGGTCCATATTGGTTCCCACGATTAGTGCAGGGTTTTAAATGGTCCACCACACAGAGCCCGCATGTGAGGTAAGGCTAAAATGAAACCGGAGGTCGCCAGGTATCCGGAGTCCGCATACTTGAGTCTAAGCTCCCCCTTAGACACGCATCCTTCGGCATATGCTGTTCCACCTTGGATTGGGTCCACAGATTGTGGAAATAGTGGGAATTAAGAATAAGTGAACGTCCACAGGAGCCTCAAGCTTCTTGGGACAGAAGACAGAAGAGAGATAGGACAGATTATAGAGAGGTCAAAGAATGGTTGACGACCTCATTTTGATTGGGGTGGTGAAAGAAGAAACAGGAGGGGGAAGGGAAGGGGTTAGACGTCCCATGCTTTAGCCGCTTTCGGTGCCGCCATCCGGCAGAGCATCAGGCCTCACCGAAAACGTTGCCCATCCTGTACCGCGGGGAGGCGCATGAGTCCGCTCTTGCTGCCACCATCTGCACCCCCGGACCAAGGACCGCCTTCCAGCAGAAAGCCTTCCAGCAGAAAGATCCGAGGGTGCAGATAATGGCTGCTTCACAGGACATTAAAAATATAAGTAAAATTAAAATTAAATACGAGCGTAAAAGTAGGTAAAAATGGAATTTTTAATAATGATGAGATAATGTTGAATATTTATTGTTATAAGTTTTTATTCATTCGTCCAAAAATTATTATAATCAATATTAATTAGAAGGCTGCTCTTAAAATAACTTTTAAATCGCAAATTAAATAGAAGAAAACACTATGTTATGATTATTATATATTATTTATTTCATTTCAAATTATACATTAAAACTAGTCTTACAGACTAACCATCAATTTGCCTCTAAATTGTATCTTATATCCAATAAGTCACCCACCAGTGACCCAAAGTTATTATATCACCCAATGTTTACCAACAACCAAACACTTAGACTAACTCAAAAGGTTTTGTTCTCTTCAGTCTTCTGATTAAATCGCGGTTGTCAAGAAGTTGTACTGCCTCCTCATTTACATGATGTTTCAAACGAGATTCGTGCTTCACAGCAAACCTTTTTATTTCAGTAAAAACATCTGGAATTCCAAGATCCCTATGTAAATCAATATTTCGAATGTACCATGGAGCGTTGACCATGTTCCGTAATACTCTATTTTGAAAAATTTGGATCTTTTCAATGTGGCATTTTTTGGCACAACCCCAGAGTTGTATACCGTATACCCAGACAGGTTTCAAAATCTGATTATAAATTAATATTTTATTTTGTATTGACAATTTAGACTTACGTCCCAAAAGCCAATACAGCTGACTGTATTTGATTTTTAGTTCAGTTATTTTCTTTTTTACGTGTTCATTCCAATTTAACTTGGTATCCAATGTCATACCCAGGTACCTTGCTGTATTTTCACATGGAATTTCAACTCCATTCAGTTTTACTATACAATGATTCTTTATATTTCTATTTGTGAAATTGATGTGAGCAGATTTCCTCTCATTTATCTTAATTTTCCACTTCTTAGTCCATTGATAGATGCTATCGCTTGCTTTTTGAATTCTGTTGGTAGCTTCTCCTAAGCTTTTGCCAACTGCCAATAAGGCAGTATCATCTGCAAATGTAGCTACAGTTACATTTTCTATTTGTGGTAGATCACTTGTATAGAGCAAGTACAATATAGGGCCCAATACGCTACCCTGAGGTACACCAACATTCATCTCTCTTAGTTCCGAATATTCATCTTCCTGTTTAACTCTAAATAGTCTGCCAGATATATTATTATATATAAAAAAACAATTCTTTAGATTATTCTTGGAAACATTTTTAGGGAATTCAAAGCAATACTTATTATTTGGAAGGGAGACACTTTCTCTTAATAATTGGACATCTTAAATAATGAGAACTAACATTGAAAAATCTCTTGTTATTAAGTAAAAACGTAAAAGACTACAAAAATAATGGTGTATGTTTTAGTTATATGTAAATAACTACTTTTGAGAAATTTTATAAAACATATTATAGCCCTTCTACAATACACATTATTAATAAATACATATATTATTACAAACACACATACACTTAGATAAGCATATATAGTCTACCTATTTAAACATACGTATACACTATACATAAAATAGATATACACAGCTATAAAATTTATTCATATTAAACACAGATACATTATTTTAACAAACAAATCAATTTTGATAGGTTACCCACCATCAAAATGTAAATAAAATATTTCTTTAATTATACTGAAAATAATTTATACCAATTGCACATTTTAGTTGTGAAAGTACCCTACTTCATATCATATAAAATCATAACTGTTTTAAATATTTATCTGTCGGCACTATAACAGAAAAAACAATATCGTTACGCAGCTTGTTCCCATACACAGATTTCCGTAATTCCAATGTAAAATATCCTTAAAGCAAATAAAAACCATAAGGAAAAATTTGTACGATGATGATTCTGAATAATTTTTTATAATTTAAAATAGTGTTAATTCTTCACCATTATTACATTGTAATAATTGGTATAATTCATGTAGTGGTATTTTTAATTTCCTTTAGATTATGTAGAAGTGAAAGCTAGAGAAAAATATAGTTTACAATCCTTAACGTAAATAAATTTAGCTGTTGGTGGTGCATAATATACAACATTTTAAATACCGTTGCTCCATCGAAGGCAAGATAACTATTTGGTATATTTAATTGAAAAAAATATTCTCGGTAATCCTGATTAGCTATTTTCCGAACTGTGGGGTTCTTCTACTTAATTAAATATTTGTATGTTGAATACTAAGTATATTTTACACTCGATCTTACAACCTAATATCACAATATACATAAATACATCGACGTGTATAAAATACATCGGTATAGTATAATAAATAAAAGATAAAACAGATATATTTATGTAAAGAAAATAGTTTTAAAAAAAGCAACTAATCTCATAAATACTTGGATGAATGATCGCAATTTTATATTGAAAGAGCAAATCATTGTAATTAATCAGATCATTTTCGTTTTTAGTATCACAGATTTTTCTTACCTAAGTTACTTTATTTAAGTTTATTATTTCACACACACACACACACACACACACACACACACACACACACACACACACACACACACACACACACACACACACACACACACACACACACACACACACACACACACACACACACACACACACACACACACACACACACACACACACACACACACACACACACACACACACACACACACACATACACACACACATACACACACACACACACACACACACACACACACACACACACACACACACACACACACACACACACACACACACACACACACACACACACAAACCCACCCACACACACACACACACACACACACACACACACACACACACACACACACACACACACACACACACACACACACACACACACACACACACACACTGCCGCGCTCCGGCTCGAGGTCGTGGGTTCTTTTTGCCCCACGTTGGAACGCCACTTGCCGCGCTCCGGCTCGAGGTCGTGGGTTCTAGCGCCTCTATTTTTGCGCTACACTTACCACTAACCACTCTGTTCTGTCTTCACGAATTTAAGATTCTATGTTCCCTTTTTGGAACACTATTTATCACGAACTCTTAAACTCGCTGTACGATCACCACCGACTGGGCGAACCACCTTTCTTCTCAGAGCAAGCGCGGGCAAGGCCAAAATGCTCACTTTTACTTTTTTGAATCAAAGATTTTGCAACTCTTGGCTCTAGTAAGTATGAGCTTGTCCTCATAAACTTACTAACTTTTAATTTACGCAAAATTCCCTGAATTTTATCTCAATGCTCGATTATTTGACTCTTTTTTAAGATTAACACTCTCTCTCTCCAAGGTCGTTCCTTTTGGGAGAAATCGGCTCTTAAGTTCTGATGATAACTTTTAAAATTTTCAAATTATATTACCAGAGCACATATATAAGATTTATGTTTAAACAAGGTTAATAACATATACAGAATGGATATATATTGAAAACACAACAAAATTTAGAAATGAATTATTTATGTATTCCTTTCTCTTTTGCACAGGAAAAATGTTAACTTTATAAACTTTTTTAATAACACCAAACAATTTGATTAAACAACAACACAACTATTTATTTATTTGACAAAATTTATCAATGTAATATTTTCTATATCTTAAACAAAATAAAAACTCTTGACTTTTCAGACAGAACCACTAACAGTTTTTCCTGTACTGAAAAAGTCGTATTTAAATTATTAATTATTTTCAACACCAAAGCAGAGGTTTAAAAAATGAATTTAATTTTTAATAATTCCCCTAATGACGTTATATTTGAAATGAAGTTAATATTTGCGAATTATTCCTTAAGTATAAGATACCTTCACACTTTATTAGAAGTTCTAGTTGGATTTGGAATTTGTTGTATAGTTAGGATGATGTTGATATGATGTTTTCGATCCAGAGTCTGTAAGCTGGTATGTAGTTGAATGCTGGTCTCGAATTCTTCTAAGTTGCCTTGAAGATCGATTAAAGTTGAAATTATTCTAAGTCCAGTTAAGTAGAGTGACAGTTGAATCTTCCTCTAAGCTCAGAGTCGGTTGCAGAAGAAACGTCCACTTCGCGTCGATTCCAAATCAAAAGTGTCCTTCTTTCGAACGACAAATTACGGTCTCCCTGTCAGTGGGAATTAATCCACTTTTCTGGAGCCAATTTTCCTCCCTTTTAGGGAAAAAGGTATTTTCCATATATTATGTGTTTTCAGGCCCTTTTGGTCTGAAATATTTACACTATATATTTTATTAGTCATATTTTTTGACTAATGAATAGTTTTCTTCCTTTATTATTAATTAAAACACCTTTTAATTAATAATTTATTGTATTTTTTCTTCAACGTTATCTGTGATCCAAGTTGGCAATATGATGTTTTAAACTTTGGATTCCTGCTGAGGATGCGCACGCCACTTTTCATGTTTTTGCATGAAAATCTCTACTTTGTTCGTTTTTTCGTTCAACTCGCTATAACTTTCGAACGCTTGAACCGATTTTAAAGTTCCTTTCGGATTCTTCTTCCTATCCATCTTGTGGGTCTTGTGGAACTCGATTCATCGCTCTACTACGCTTCGTTCGCGAGTTATCGCCCTTTTCCCGAAATTCGACTTTTCTTCTTTCCAAATTTTGAGATAAGTCCTTTCTCAAAATTCTTTTGACGAAATCTTGTTCCTCTTCTACTACGACGAAAAACTATGTTTGTACTTTTCCCATAACTCGTTTGGTTTTTGAGTTATGTGTCCTTGAAGTCCTAAAGTTTGCATCGTATGAGTTTATGTTCATAAAAACCCCCCCATTATATATTATTACTTCTGCTTTGATGTTTTACAATTTTACATACTAGATACCTATAATTACAATGTTACTTTACCCCTTTAACGTTTAGTTTAACCGCTTTTGGGCTTTGAAGTTTCACGTTTTGTAATTATTATATCTCCCTTATTTTATTTTCAAATTTGATTATAAGTACATATTATTGTGCCCTATTGTGGTCTCTTCAATAGTACTTAATATTATTTTTTAAATAATCCCCCCTTCAACTTAAAAATTCCAAAAAACTCCCCAAGAATGACTTTCTAAGTCCATTTTCACCTGTTAATTATTATTAATTCATATTTCTTATTTATTATTATTATTAGTTCCCCTCTGAGTTATGACTCTACGTTTTTTGAATTTTGAATTTAAGTTTTTTCCAAATTTTAGGTTTTTGAGCCCCTATAAAAACTTGAATAACTTTTTTGTTTTAATTGCTTTTAAATTTATTCTTCGATATTATTAATCGGTTGATTCTACTGAACATTAATTTAGTTTAATAATTTAGTATTTTAATAAAATAAGAAACAAGACAGAGCGACTGTACACGATCCAACATGCAGTGTTCAACACCTGTTGCCGTGACGTCATTGTCCCTCCTCGTCTCCCATCTACATGGCTTTATCGCGGGAATTTAAACTGTTTTAAATTGGCTTGAGACTTTTGGCTTTTCCCAAGCCGTCTCAACACACACACGCACGCACACACACACACACACACACACACACACACACACACACACACACACACACACACACACACACACACACACACACACACACACACACACACACACACACACACACACACACACACACACACACACTGCAACGGTTTCATTGAACCGTCTGCAAGGAGCAATTTTGGAAAATAACCAAATTCCAAAATTTCAATTAAATCCAATAGTAATTGTAGATATGATAAAACATTTCTAAATTTCAATAAAACACATGTAAAGTTAAAGGGAATATGTAGGTTGACCAAGCCAAGGTCACGCGCCTGGACAAGACATGTCTAGCTTTCCGGTTTGAACAGGAATACGTCCGTATGATCCTATGCAGTAAAATCAAAAATCCGAAAACTAAAAATAAAATGATATCATCGTGTAGAGCTAGGAAAACCTAAGAATAAATAATAAGATAATAAACTCGTCAGATTAATAATAAAAAAGTTATAGCCACAAAAAAAGTCATAAAACATAAAAAACCCTTAAAATGAATAAATTCCAAAATCTAATAATAACAGTACATAACCATAAAATAA
Organism: Aphrophora alni; assembly: GCA_963513935.1. Classification (NCBI taxonomy): domain Eukaryota; kingdom Metazoa; phylum Arthropoda; class Insecta; order Hemiptera; family Aphrophoridae; genus Aphrophora; species Aphrophora alni. Next base: position 91,379,772 of record OY740768.1, read on the forward strand.
ACTAGTAATAAATAAGACTCGAAATCAAAATTTAATAAAAGACCATAAAGTAATAAAATCATAAATAACCAAACATGCAGAAAGTACCGTAATTTGTGAAACCCAGAAGCTAGGAAGAAGAGGGAAGCAGTTTTGGGACTTTCAGCATCAGAGGAACAACTTACAAAAAGAAAATATCAAAAATTTCCAAAATTGGAAAAACTAAATTTAGAAAAACTACGAAATCTTGAAATCCCCATAAAAGTAGAAATATACGTCGTATCGCTGCAAATGAAGATGGAAAATCATCAGGAAGAAAAGGGCTTCAAAATGAAATCACCCAGAAGAAGATCGAGCGAAGCGAACGGGATATATGAAGAAAAGAAGAATTCGCCAGCAAAAACTTATGATTTTCAGGAATCAACGTGTTTTCAAGGTCGCGCGCACGGCAGGCAGTCGATGCATGGAGAGGGAAGTATACCAACCCTAACAAAAATCCACCATAAGCAATTAAACTAATAACAACTAATAATAATAGAAATAGATAATTCAAAATGGAAAAATTAGACAAACAATGGAAGAATAAGCCAAGGAGAGTTCATCGTAGTGCAAATAAATAAAGAAACTTAATTAAATTGTGAAATAAAACAGTAACAAAAATCAACGAAGGTTGGCCACACTGAAAGGCCAAACTTCGACGAGTTAACTTTCTTCAAGTTAATTCGACAGTCTCGTTTAGTGCCAGCTCCAGGGAAGTCTCATCTAGTAGCAGCTCCAGGAAAGATCACCAACTTTACTCAAGACTGAAGATGAAATAGTCGTGAAAATATATTGTCAACGTTCAGTACTTCGCCAGGTTAATAACGGTGCCCACAGAAAGGATCGGCCTTGCAGGAGACAACGTGACATCCTACAACAGCTTACTATAAGAGATCTTCACTACGGACTCCGCCAAACATTCTTCTAGAACTTGTCGTCATCAGCAGATTCATCGAGAACTGGACTTCGGGATATTCTAGACAACTCTAAAAAACCATCTCCAAGATCCTCTAACATTCTCAGGATCAGGACGAGCGGACCTGTGCACTTTACAAATACATGGTACTGCATAAATCAAGCTTTTTTAATAAATAAAATTAATTTTTTAATAAACTTGAATTACGTCCAAAATTATTAAAATCAATAAAGTTAACTAATAACATTTGAAAGACAAATTAAAGTCAAAATAAAGTCAATTTTAAAGTCATTCAAATAAAGAGATATAAAATAAAATAAAATTCGAGTCAAATAATAAATCAATCAAGTAACAGATTGGAAACAGATAAATAATAGGATTCATAAATATATGTATTAGATTAAGAATATAATTTGTTAGATTTAGTTAATGTTAGAATTGTTTAGTATAGAAAATTTTCAGTTTGTTTGAGAAAGAAGCATTTAATAAAAATTGTCAGAAAAGGCGACATTAATTGTTGTAAGTGATTTGAAAGAAATCCATTGTTTCTTACAGTAAAAATTAAATTGTAGACTTTTCAATAAATTTGTTAAATTTCACTGTCTAATATTTTAATTGAAACTAACCTATTCAAAGAAACTCATTAAATCAGAAAGAAGAAGAAGTAAATGCTCACTAGTAAAAAGTTAAATTAAAAAAAGAGCAAATTTTGTTTTAATGAATTAATTAGCTCCAATGGGCACACCCTTTGAAAAAGAGTCTGGAGTTTTAAGAAAAGTAAGATAGTATAAGAAGTGAATATATTAATATAGTAAAATTTTCATGTGTTAGCATAAGTTGATTAAATTAAATTATTCTTGTGTGACATAAGAATTAAGAGCCTTATCGAAACTATAAACTGCGAAAGAATCAGTCTCTAACGTTTCTCTTGTAGTAGGTTTTGGTAGGGTCTTGCGACGAGATCGTCCCAGTGTGTCTGTGCGGGGGGGGGGGGTGCGTTGCAACACACACACACACACACACACACACACACACTGAAACGGTTTGCCAAGAGTCAAAAGTTTCAAGTCAACTTAAAGCAGTTTAAATTCCCGCGATAAAACCATATAGATAAGGGGCGAGGAGGGACGATGACGTCACGCCAAACAGGTGCGAGATTTGCATGCTGGAACGTGAAAAGTCACTCTGTCTCGTTTCTTATTCTATTAAAATAATAAATTATTAATATAAATAAATGTTCAGTAGAATAAACCGATAAATAATATCAAAAAATAAATTTAGAATCATTTAAAACAAAAAAGTTATTCAAGTTTTTATAGGGGCTCAAAAACCTAAAATTTGCAAAAAAACTTAAATTCAAAATTCAAAAAACGTAGAGTCATAACTAAGAGGGGAACTAACAATAATCATAAATAAAAAATATGAACTAATAATAATAAACAGGTGAGAATGGACTTAGAAAGTCATTCTTGGGGAGTTTTTTGGAATTTTTGAGTTGAAGGGGGGATTAATTAAAAAATAATAATAAGTACAATTGAAGAGACCAAAATAGGGCATAATAATATGTACTTAGATTCAAATTTGAAAATAAAATAAGGGAGATATAATAATTACAAAAAGTAAAACTTTAATGCCCAAAAGCGGTTAAATTTGAAGTTAAAGGGGAGAAATAACAATGTAATTATAGATATATAGTGTGTAAAAGTGTAAAACACCAAAGCAGAAATGATAATATATAATGGGGGGGGGGGTTTATGAACAAAAAACTATACGATAAAAACTTTGGGACTTCAAGGACGTATAACTCGAGAACCAAGCGAGCTACGTGAAAAGTACAAACAGAGTTTTTCGTCATAGTAGAAGAGGACACAAGATTTCGTCAAAAGAATTTTCAGAAAGGACTTATCTCAAAATTTCAAAAGAAGAAAAACCGAATTTCGGGAAAAGGGCGATAACTTGCGAACGAAGCGTACTAGAACGACGACTCAAGTTCCACAAGACCCCCAAGATGGAGAGGAAGAAGAATTTGAAAGGAACTTGAAAATCGGTTCAGGCGTTCGAAAGTTATAGCGAGTTGAACGAAAAAACGACAAAAGTTGAAATTTTCATGAAAAATCCTGTAGAGCGACGCGCGCACCCTCAGTGAGAATATGGAGTCTGAACCTCACATTGCCAACTTGGATCACAGATAACACTAAATAATAAATACAATAAATTTATATGATTAATAAAATATATAGTGTAAATATTTCAGACCAAAAGGGCCTGAAAACACGTAAAAAGAAGAAAATACCTTTCTCTGTGAAAGGGAGGAAAATTGGCTCCAGGTAGTGGAAGAATTCCCACTAAAAGGGAGACCATAATTTATCCATCGAAAGACGGATACTTTTGTTTTGGAATCGACGCGAGGAAGACGTTCAACTGTCACTCTACTTAACTGGACTTAGAATAATTTCTACTCATTTCGAACTTCAAGGCAACTTAGAAGGATTCGAGACCAGCATTCAACTACATAGCAGTTTACAGACTCTGGACCGAAAACATCATATCAACATCAGCCTAATTATACAACAAATTCCAAAACCAACTAGAACTTCTAATAAAGTGTGAACGTATCATATACTTAAGGAATAATTCGCAAATATTAACGTCATTTCAAATATAACGTCATTAGGGGAATTATTAAAAATTAAATTCATTTTTATACTTCTGCTTTGGTGTTATAGATAATTAATAATTAAATACGACTTTTTCAGTACAGGAAAAACTGTCTGTGGTTCTGCCTGAAAAGTCTAGCGTTTATAATTTTTGTTTAGAATATAGAAAATATTCCATTTGTAATTTTTGTCAAATATTTAAATCGTTGTGTTGTTGGTTAATCAACTTTGTTGTTATAAAAATGTTTATGAATTCACCATTTTAACTGTGCTGAAAAGAGAAGAATATATGCATAATTCATTTTTAAATTTTGTTGTGTTTTCTATATATATCCATTCTGTATATGCTATTAACCTTGTTTAAATATAAATATTATATGTGTGCTCTGGAAATATAATTTGAAAATTCTAAAAGTTATCATCAGAACTTAAGAGCCGATTTCTTCCAAAAGGCACGTCCCCAGAGAGAGAGTGTGTCATTTTAAAATAAAGAGTCAAATAATCGAGCATTGAGATAAAATTCAGGGAATTTTGTGTAGATTAAAAAGTGGTAAGTTTATGAGGACAAGCTCATACTTACTAGAGCCAAGTTTTGCAATATCTTTGATTGTATAAAAGGTAAAAGTGAGCATCTTGGCCTTGCCCGCGTTTGCTCTGAGCTGAAAGGTGGTTCGCCCCATCGGTGGCGATCGTACAGCGAATTGTTAAATTTCGCGAGAAGGGAGTAAAGTGGTTAGTGACCTTGCAGCGGCTTAGGGTACGAACTCACGACCCCCGGGGCGAGCGCGGCAACACACACACACACACACACACACACACACACACACACACACACACACACACACACACACACTTATATATATATATATATATATATATATATATATATAGATCACTATATAGATCATATATTTGTTTTTCATATATCAGATCACGTAATAAACAAATATCGTTCAAAATTTAAAATACATAATTGTAAATATGTTCGATATAAATATATCTCACACCCGAAATAAATTGGGAAACCATAGTAATAAAGTAAACTATATTTTATTTGTCACGTAAAAAGTAGTGTATAGATATTTCTCTGTGTATGACGACTAATATTATTTATACATCGTTACAAATAGTTTTTGCAGCACCCAATAAAATTAAAATTAATTACTACAGAAGAATATAGTAATGAATGGGCATTAAAAATACTATCGCGGAATAATAAATCAGATAATATAAAGAAAGTCAGTTACGTTTAGGAAAAATAATATATTTTTGTTTACAATTAATTGTAATTGTGTAAGAACATATTACAAGACGCTTGCATTTGCATTATTGTATTAGTAATATAAGAAGAATAAATACACTTAGGCAAACTCTTTAATGATTGATAGATTGGGGTTTTAAACGCAATAGTTAATCATGACCTGATCACCCGTCTTATCTTGTACTCAAATTTGTATTTTGTTACTGAAGAACGAGGTTAGTCTAAAACGTAATGATACTATTTTCTCATCTCAGCGAGTTGTGGAACAATATTACAACAGGTTATAATATTTAATTCTATTTACATTTACATGATGTTATAACTTCTTATATTAGTGAGTTGTGCAATGATATAAGTTTCATTAGCGATCGTTTGTGACTACAACACAGAAATGGTGTTTAAAATATTATTACGTATCTAAATAATAAATCAAATTCCCAAATAGTGAAAAAATTTCTAAAATAAAAAAAAATTACAGAGATGAAGCTATATCAAGAGCTTGGGTTTTAGGTGGATCAAAACAAAATCGAATATTCCGGAAACCACGTATGATGAAACCTCATTCAGAACAACCAAGTACAGTATGAATTGATGAAAGTAAGTGATGTCATCAATTCTGATGGACGTTGACAGTTATAATAATTGTTAATAATTTCTTATCACCAAACGGTTCATGACAATTTTACGTAGCAAAAACAAAATCTGAGCATATAAGACCCATACAAATCTTTCCCTTAAGTAAAAGTTAACCTCATAAAATTGTGTATTAATTATAGTTTCTTTAGGCTATATACGTTGACCCAAAATATATAAAAAGTCATAATGAATGAATGATAAAGGATTTCCAGTAAGTCCATGAATAAAAGTTGAAAGTGAAGATTTGACTGAAATGAACCTAGAAATATACCAAAAAAGACCAATAAAGAATTTTTCATATAAGTAAATGGTCTTTACTTTTTTCGATAGGTGGGAAGTATCTGTTGCAATTTGTGACAGAAATACATTCAAATGTATTACCACGATTTATTATAGAGACGTATGAAAAGCAACATTAATCCAATATAGGTGATTATGCACTCTTCGTCAAGTTATGGTTCCTTGTCATAGCGTACTTTCTATGAAGTCGCTTAGGCCTTCCTGTGGTAATACAGCCATCTATTTGGTACTGATGTTAGTCTATAATTAATTCTAAACGACGCACAGTGGTCGAAAATTGGCGTTTGAACGCGAAAAATTAATTTCAACCGATATATATATATATATATATATATATATATATATATATATATATATATATATATTGTTATAGTGTAAGAAATCGACTAATTTAATTTAGTTTTAAAATAATACAAAATATCAACACAAAGATAAATAAATATACAACAATGGTTTAGGCAAATTTAATTTTAATTATTGAGATTATTTAAGTACTAACTACATTTAATAAAACAATAAATATGTTTAGTAGTGAACTACGTGAATTTACCTAATTCAGTTGAAATCATCTGAAATTTCAAGTGATTCAGAAACGTTTACTTCAGAGAAGATTTTAGGGTGTCTTTATTAGTTTATCACCTCTTATGGAATGGTATCCTTCTTACTGTCTGAAAATATGTAAAGATGTTAAGATATATATGTCTTACATATGTTAAAATATTTAAAGATAAATACAAACTAATTTTAAAAAAAGAGTGAAAGAAAGAATAAAAGTCTTCTAAACCACATAATCACATGTGGTTAAAGAAACCAACAAATGTGACATAAAATAAACAAATTAAATAACATAGAACAGAAAATTAATTTAAAGCAACAGCAAAGTGAAATTTACAATTTAAAGAAAATGAGTATTTTAACTATGGCTTTAAAATAAATATTTCAGGCACACACACGCACGCGAGCACACATACACATACACTCAAACATCGCACAAGCTCATGCATACATATTAACATATAAAACAGACCTCAAAAACCCACAATAAGCTTACTATGTAACTTTACTTATTACTATATAAATTTAAAAAGTCAAAATTCTTTTTTATCAATTATTATTGACACTTATGCACAAAATATAAAGTAATACACCCGTCACACTTTAAAACGTGAACACTAGATCCATTTTATTAACAACTATGGTCATCCATATTGTGATAATTGGACACGATTTTCAAGAGATTTAATTGATTCTGTAATTAAATTATCAATCGGAAAGCGGACATAATTAATGATTAATTAAATATAACAGTCCTATATAGTGGTATAATAAACAAAGAGGAACTTCTATCAGAGCTGTTTGCACTGATATCGAAGGTGAAATGAAGTTTTTTGACTAATAACTGTAGTATAATATATTAAGACCCATTACATCAGAAAACAAATATGAAAAAGAGAAAATAATGTAGTTTTCTCTACTAATTAAAAACATTATAAAATTATGTAAACAGAATGAGACAAGGAATGATTTAATGAGTCTTTATTTTCAGGGGGGGGAGGATTTAGATATAGATAGGTAGATAACTAAATTTCTTCTTTAAGGGGCGAAATCAGGACTATCACATCTTCTATATTATAAAACCCCGTAGACAACATATAAATTAAACATATGAAATGAAATACGATATTAAAATTGAAAAGTTGAAGTTATGTACTTTAAAATAATTTAATAATATAAAATGGGAAAAGAAATCCTTGGATGATAATGTTCAAAAGAACTAAAAGAATAATAAATAAGAGAAAAACCAAAAAGGAAATATGTAATAAATTATAGTCGTAATCCATCTGCAGAGGTAGAGATAAAGAGCGATAGATAGAGAGAAACAAACAGATAACAATTAAGAGGGACATTTCTATAGAGAGATAGATAGAGGTAATGATAAAGGTACAGAGAGGAAAATAAAGATAGATAGAGGAGAATAATGGATAAGAGACAGAAATTAAGCAAGTTAGAGAGATAGGACAGAAATAGGGAATGGTATAAATATAAGGAGAGAAAGAGTAATATATAAATAAAGATAGAGAGAAAGGAATAGAGAGAGACGTACCAGAAAAGATCAATAGAAGATTTATATAATTTATGTCCTACAAATTAATTTTAACAACAATAAGACTATAATTGATTTTATCCCGGTTATTTATATATTATATAAATAATATTTGAAGCCGTTAGTTAGGATAGAATAAGATTGAAAATGATTGCCTTTAGCTTACGCCATGAAGGATTAGAGTAACGAAACGCCAGCTTAACTCCATGATTGATTCAACCACAATAACACGCAATTTACGCTCGGGATTTAGAGCCCAGTCACGTAGCCGTCTGAGGGAGTTTCTCCTTGTTTTGCTGTCCTATTATGTAATCAACAAAATCACATTATTACTTTGTAAAACCGTAGTAGAAAAAATGCACGTAATTCATTCAGAAAATTTCATATTTGGTTTTGAATGGTTTATTTTTTCTCGATAAGGTAGAATTTTTATTCGATGGATTGTCTTAAAATAATAAAATTAAACTAGGTAAATGTGTGCATTTATGTGTTAGTATCCTTCAATAGTTCATTGATGAATGTGAAGAAATGGATTTGACACCAAAAAACATGTTCTTCGTTCTTATCGAAACGGTTCAATGAGATGATAACTCGTATATGAGTAGATGTTTTTTTCAATATGTCAGTTGAATTGAAAATTATAGTTTTAGGTTTAAATAAAGGCATGGATACATATTTCATTATTAATTTATGCTGAATATATATATATATATATATATATATATATATATATATATATATATATATATATATATATGTGTATGTGTGTGTGTGTGCGTGCGTGCGTGCGTGCGTTTATATATATATATATATATATATATATATATATATATATATATATATATATATATATATATATATATATATATATATGTGTGTGTGTGTGTGTGTGTGTGTGTGTGTGTGTGTGTGTGTGTGTGTGTGTGTGTGTGTGTGTGTTTGTGTGTAAAATAAACTAATTAAAATTATATTTTTGTCCTTAAAATAGTTGGATTCTTAAGCATTCCTATAAATAATCTCTACACCTCATGACAGTAAGTCAGTTTTTCTTATCCTTGTATATTAACTCGGTTTTATTAAGATTTTATCTACAAACGTCATATGTCAGGCAGAAATAACACGTGACTTGAAGGTTTAAGACACCCTAGTAATAAACCCAGACTGTAGGTTGTTGACTTTAGTTAATGCAATATTGATCGCCATCTCACTACAACTCAATCACTCTCTTCTACTTAGCTGCTGTCAATCAAACCAAAAGCGATTCTTGCACAATATTAATGTATGAGACAAGAAGTACAATAGTTCACCACTGTACATTAGGGTAAGTAATTATACGATAGAGTAAATATTAGTTTATGGCTGAGTGAACCCACTTCTGTTTTAGGTTGACATTTGGTTTCGTATATCTATATTCGTTTTACCCAGTTGTTTTTCTTCAATTGCGCGGTTATTACTTTCGGACTTCAGTCACAAGGGTTATTAATCTAGATGTCCTGCAAAACGATTCCACAACATAAGCGGTCATCTTGTGCATATGATGACAGTGTCTTGTAACAAACCCTAACATTTTCAATATATTGATTTTACTTAATAATTTTATGGATTTAATTTACTCAGAGGGGGTAAGAATTGACATTTTGCTCGACCTTGAAGCTGATAAGTTATTTCTACACCTCCTATCGTGCTATTACTGTGGCCACATGTTCATAACTTGCACTTTCAGCCAAACGATATATTTCAGAAAACTCTATTTTTGTACTATGAGTTCCGATACTGACACTTGTAACGCTAAAAATTTTAAACCTAATTATCACTAAACTCAGATATTTCAGGTACCTCACAAAACGTAAATTTTTGAGCTCCCTGAAGTGAAGTTATGCTGAAACAATCCCAGATTACCTATGACCCGAATGCGATTTAATTTAGGATTTTATAACCATTGTATTGCAGTTTTAAGTTGTTTTAACTCATTACATTAGGCTTTAATCTCCTTCCACCGATGCTACCATCTTTGTACAGGCTTTTGTTTATTTTTAAGCCGATTTTGAACCATTCCAACCTCTATATGAGTAAGATATGTTAGAATGTTACTCATATAAGTATGTTGCTCTCTATAAGGTAAGAGATGTTACAACTGTTACCAAATACATTTAGCAGTCGTTATTGAATTTAGGATTAGGGCTCTATTAAAATATGTTTCGAAGAATGAACAAAGTTTTTTTATTATTAGCTGTCAAGTGAGCAACTACTGTACCATTCCAAACGCTCTACAACGTTTGAAATATAATGTTGAGAATGAGGTTCAAGATTCAGCTGTAAAAAAAAAATAATAATAAATAAATAAATAAATAAAAATAATAAATAAAAAATTAAATAAAATTTGAAATGTATTCTAATTTCACGCAAAGTTTCTACGACCAAAACGTTAAAAAAAATTCTTTAACCCTTACATTTGTTTTTCTATTGAATTAAACTTTGAAATTTTTTAGAGAAACAAAAACATCATATCATTTTAATTTGGATGTTTATTTTTTGACATATATTTTTTATATAATTTTATTTTACGTACATGGATATTTACGAATGACAAAATAAGTCTTGCACTATTAGAAAATGTTACTAACATTTATATATGTAAGATGTTCATGATTTTTGTTGGGTCATTTACGTAACAAGTTTTATTAGGTTTGTAAAACGTTCTTTTCCCTTTATAACGAGAGGCAATAGGAGGAGTGACAACAACCATCTTGCGAGAAATAAACACACGTAAAGACAAAAAAGAATGACAACCACAACTACAGCAACGATACGTAAGTTCTCTGTAAAAATTATAGAAATATAACATTGGTATATTACATTTTACATGAAGTGTAATGTAGTCCTTTTTATTTTATCAGTGCCATCGATACTTTTAATATAAGTTTTTTTTTATTGGGCACGATGGAATTCTCAAAAAAATCCTCACACTTGTCTGACTTATATTAATTCATTTATTGGATCATTAAAATCTGATTTACCAAACAAAATTATATGTTTCTTAGTTACAATGTTGATTTCTAGTTGCAGCGCGGTCCATTTCAAGGGAATGGTCGAGTGTTGCACGACCAGATAGTCGGTTTTATTTATCAAATTGGGAACAATTCCAATTTTTTATTCATCTGAAATCAGTTTACATTTAAATTGTACTGATTACTACAGTGTTTACTAACTATAACCGATATTAATTATATTTAAATGAACAAAATATACCGTTTGATAAACCTCTTTATGCATGATAATATCATGAAGTTTACATGAACGACTTACCTTATTCAAATATTGAGTACCAATGATTTTGGATTGTGTCCTCATAAATTAATTTCGCTTCCGCCATGTGACTTCAGTTAGAAGTAACAAGGTGGATATTTCCTTTTAAAAGATTAGAGTTGCTCAAAATATACACGTTGTAAATAGGTGATTATTTCAAATCCAACAAAAATATGGAGTTACTGAACCATAATGTAACTTTGTTGCAGTGCTATTTCTTTATCCAGCATCATTTAAAAAGTTATGAACCACCTTTTCCGTTTCGTCTATACATTATTAGAGTAGAAGAATCGTATAAGCTCCCACCGAATTAAGTAAAAGAAATCGTGACACAAAAGTGGCCTATGATGGGTAAAGTATAATATTTACACTATCACCACTTATTATTATGTGTATCATGTTATCTGTGCTACGACTCTCTCAACACTATAAGGTTTATGTCTCCAATAAACCATTTAATTTTTATTATTTATTCCTGATATTTGTGTTTTGTTTACGTGTACACTAGGTATTGCAGTATTTACCATTACCACTTGAATATGAATTTGTGTTCCCTTTCTAGACACTAACCCTCTCCTTGGTTTAGGATTTATTAATAACTAATAACTTACATTTGATGAGCATTGTGTATGTATATATATATATATATATATATATATATATATATATACATCGGAAAAATGTATTTTATTGGGAATTTCAGAATTGTCTCTGTATTTGTACTTAACAGTTACACCTACATATTAAATTTCAACACATAGCAGGATTAACACTTTTCAAAAATATCTTTACTATTAGACATAAGAATAAAATCTACTACTCATATCTGTTCAGTGTGTGTTCGGATTTAAGAAATGAAGTAACTTATAATGTAATATTGGCTCCACAAAAAGGGAAAGTTTTAAATAATTAGTATCAGTAAAACCAAATTTTATGTATTATTATATATTATAAATAGTGGTGATCCCATATCACAGAACTTTGACTTGCGTAGTCAATGATACAAATTCGTTGAAAATTAAATTCAAAAACTACACTTAAGTTTCGTTATTATTTAAAAAAATTCTTGTTGAATGTAAAATGACAAAAAGTAAATTTCTCTACATATACAAAACGCAACGTCTTTAAAAGTATTTTTTCAAACGAGTATCTTTATTAAAATGTATACCAAATTCCAAGGTATATATATTTTTATACTCTGAAATGAATTATTACAATTATTAATAAACTTGTTATTAGAAAATTCCAAACTTTTATTATTTTATTAAATATATAAACAGCATAAACAAAATATTATATATATTGTAAAGAAAATCATTTATGATACTATTAGAATTGATGCAAACGTCTTAATAATTACCGAAATCACTCTGCCAAATTACAAATACAAAAAATAACGAATAATGAACAAATAACAAAAAACAAATTTTTAACCACTGCGATTATACAAACTCGCTTGCATTTAAAATAAAATTACATTAGGGCGAATATACAATGAAACGATTGTAATATCTAAAGGTATAATTTCTTGAAAAGTAAATTTAAAACAAAAATATCTATTTTTTCACATATAAGTTAATATATGAACATTTCGGAGGATATGTGATAAATATGCTTTAATAAATATATTAACTTATGATTAGTTGTAATTTAGGGATTATTTATTTTCCTAAATTTAATTATAAACTATTCATAAAACAATGTTTTCTGATTTTTTAGTTTCATCAAATAATCGTGTTATTTTAAATAACCCAAAATATACTTGGTAAAAAATAAATATCAATATAAAATAGTAACTTTCGCTGTTTTAGAATTCAATAAATGATTAGAGAACGTCAGAGCTAACGGCTTACACATCGTTACCTTGTTTGGAACAACAAACAACCTCTAACAAGAAGTTGCCAACTCTGTGGGAAATAATTGGACAATTAAATTTTAGATTTATTGTATACCTATTCTACTGATCAGTGAAATTTGTGTTTCTTAAGAAATAATATATAAATTTCCAACAATACGTTATAAGTGAAACATAACACTCGAAAATTTACATAAAAGTCTTTTTGAAATTTATTTTATTTTTTTTTAAATTAGACAGAAATATATTTGTTATTATTATATTTTCATTTAGGGTCCTACGAAACTTTTGAATTTAGTTGAATTATTAGAACCGGTATAATTTATTTGAATTATTATACCGGTGTTGACAGACGGTTCTAGGCATGAAGACAAGTAAACAATGGAGTCAGGATTGAACGTAATAGAGCTGGTTGTGGTTATTCCGTTTGGAAGCATACAAGATTTAGGAAGGTTGTACACCTTTATTGAACTCTGAGCACGTAGATTTAGCGAGACGATAACATATAGGAGACTCTATTTTAACTATTTTGCTCACAATTCAAATAGCTCTCTCTTCTATATAACTTTCTATCTTTAATATTATTTATATTATTTAGCTTGATTGAGTCTAAAAATTATTTGACTAAAGAAAAATCAAATTCTACATAAATATACTCTCACCTTTTACATTTATTACAAGCTCTTCTACCTAAGTCAACGTTAACCTGAGTGTACAGAAGCTAAATATTATCCTTCTCCCCACCCAAATCAAGAATTTCTTTCCAGAATTGTCCTTTAACAATTTACTTTGACAAATGCTCTAATCCACCCCCCCCCCACACACACACAGGGGAAATGACATAAAGGGGGAAAAAAGGGGGATTTGAAAAGTCATTCTTAGTGTGTTTTTTGGAGTTTTTAATGTGAAGGGGGAATAAACTGAAAAATAAAAAAAAATAAACAATTTAAAAAAAATTGGTGGAGAAATAAAAAATAACAAAAATTATAAAGTAAAAGCCCAAAAGCTGTGTGTGAGTGAGAGAGAGAGAGAGAGAGAGAGAGAGAGAGAGAGAGAGAGAGAGAGAGAGAGAGAGAGAGAGAGAGAGAGAGAGAGAGAGAGAGAGAGAGAGAGAGAGAGAGAGAGAGAGAGAGAGAGAGAGAGAGAGAGAGAGAGAGAGAGAGAGAGAGAGAGAGAGAGAGAGAGAGAGAGAGAGAGAGAGAGAGAGAGAGAGAGAGAGAGAAACGTAAAGAAGGTAATAGATATTTGCTTTGTTTTTATTATATTTTTTGGCATTGCTATGTACCGCAAATGTTGATCACAAGGTTGTTACAAGATTTTACATTTTTCAATTTACTTCCACTCTTATCTCGGCAAGTGCAAGCGGTATTGACTGTTGGACTCTCAAACTAGGTCAGACAGAAGAATAGCTGTTCTTTCTGCTTATCACTAGAGAGGAGCAAGGTTGAAGTAAATAAGGATGGACGGTTACATATTGCTACTATCTATCAGCTTGCATTTAATATGCTATGTGTTATTTTGATCTAAAGGGAAACGTTACATGATATGTCTTGAGATATTTGATTTATTCCATTTTACAAAGTAAGACTAAAATTCAAATCAGTAACAAAGTTATTGTTGATTTCAGAAAAACTATTTTCAACACAATTATTATTTATTTATTTTTTTGATATTATAAATAATATAGCAGACGATATAGCGTATTATTATATATACACTAAATATGTTTTAAAAGTGATTCGAATAAGTGATCCACAATCTCTTGCGGGGTAACTGATTGGTTTATATTGTTGCAGTATATTGTATTCCCACTTATTAATCTATGAAGAACTATCTAAACATTATTTTTTCATTTTCTAATAAAACTTGTTCCAAATTTATAAAAATGAGAAATAAATTCATAAATTTGAATGAAATGTAGTGATAACCTAATTTAAAATACTTGAACACTAACATTTTTACAACATGACCTTTTAACATATCTTACAATTCCTAAACTATGTAAATGTTAATATTCAGTGTTTTACTATGTTAATCATATTATAAAACAATACAGTGTCAGTATTAACAGAATATTAAAACGATTTACTATGATCAAATATAATTAATTGTATACATTCAACTCATCAAGGCAAATGCCGCGTATATTTAATAATAATTAATTATATAAGTTTAAAAGAGAGAACGTTATATTAACAGTTTACTTAACAAATGATATTCTACCAGTACTTATCTGGGTATTATATCTTAAAATATTACACACTGTACGTCATCTTACACTGAATATCTTATTCATAAATGAACACCGCTAGAGGCTACAGCTTTAATGAATATTCTATTACTGCAAAGGAGTTTGGAATTTCTTGCGAAGTGAAACTTGAATATTAAGTTATTTCCTCTCACGTATAATTTCTGTTCGAACTTGTAACAAGGGTTGTTACTACACTGGAAAACTATTTTAGAATGTTTTGTTATATTTATTATTGCAATTGGGTTTTTTTTTTCTAAACCGACAAATTATTCAATATACCCGATATCTCACGAAGAAAAGAAGAATCTTTCAAACTCTATTCTTTTGGGGGAAATAGAGTGAAGCGTTCATTATAAACTGTGATCTAAAATGGTTAGTTGTGTATTACCGCCATGTAGTGTTTCAAAAAAAAACAAAAACATATCTTATCAAATCAACATATTTCATTTATATCTTAAAGTTATTGGTTTATTAATAAATGAATATTACAGTACATGAAAGCGCTATGTTTGACTTAACTATGGGAGCGAGACAATGTGTCCAGGGTGAAGACATGCAATCAAGCTAGCCTTCGAGTGAACTATACTGTATAGTCTAGTATCACAATGAGTAATGTTTTTCGTGATTAAGATATATTTACTTTATATCGAAAGTTGTACTCATCAAACGCTGTGTATTAGTTATTATAAACTAAAATGATGGAACATTTCCGAGTATACTATAACAATAATATTAACAATCCATCGTTATCCATTTTATATGTGTTTAAAGTGGACAAATTTAAACTACTTGTGTAAATATTACGGTTTTATTGAACCGAGAAATATTTGTTTCTTGAGATAATAAAAAAGGTCACATGTAATATATCAAGAAAAGTGATATGTCTAATAAAAGTTAACCTTAAAAATCCAAAACAATAAAAGAAATGAATCGTATAGGCATTATGAAACTCAAATAATTAAAACTTGGTTCTTTAAAATAAACTAAACTAAAAACATGAGTTAACGTACATTTCCAAATATTTATATAGTAGTAAAAACACCAATTTTGTATAACCTAGTTTTCAAACTAAATTTAGAAGGCACCACTTTTATAAACCAGTGCAAATACCAAAAGACCGGATGCAAGTGTTATCAGAGCTGCACATCCACTAATAAGGACAAGTGAAAGGATTTTTTGTAACAATTGAATTAAAATCTCTCTCTCTCTCTCTCTCTCTCTCTCTCTCTCTCTCTCTCTCTCTCTCTCTCTCTCTCTCTCTCTCTCTCTCTCTATTTTTTTTGTCAGGTGAATTATTTTAAAACACAGTTTTCTTTTGCGTAATCTTTTTTTTGTTATGTAATTTTATTTTCGTTCTTTTTTTTTTGCTATCGGTTATAATAAATTGATAGTGTTCATTTGTTTATACTATTTGATTTTAAATAATATTAACTTGTCTTTCATTTACCTAACTATTATAATATTTGATAGTTTTCTTTCATTCAATCAATTTGTTTTGTAAGTAATATTATTTTGTCTATCTCTTTAGCTCTGGTTATTTAATGATTAGTATTCTTGTGTGTGTGTGTGTGTGTGTGTGTGTGTGTGTGTGTGTGTGTGTGTGTGTGTGTGTGTGTGTGTGTGTGTGTGTGTGTGTGTGTGTGTGTGTGTGTGTGTGTGTGTATGTATGTGTGTGTGTGTGTGCGTGTGTGGGTGTGTGTGTGTGTGTGTGTGTGTGTGTGTGTGTGTGTGTGTGTGTGTGTGTGTGTGTGTGTGTGTGTGTGTGTGTGTGTGTGTGTGTGTGTGGGTGTGTGTGTGTTTTTAAGTGATCATGTTTTCTGCTCACTTTTTATCCACTTCAATTTACCACCCGAAGATATGGATGAAATTCCAAGGTTAATTGAAGATTTAAGTGAATTATTTGTAATCATGACTGCTGCTAGGAACTATCTAAGACCGATGACAAACGAGTTGTTTTTTTTAGTCAAGGCTCCTACATTTCTGAGTTTTTTTCAGGAGGGGGAAAGTTATATGCTTATATGGTTTTATCTACAAAGACTGAAAAAATGGAAATCATTTGTAAAGGTATTGAAATCCTCCGCTTTCTATGCCTGTTGAATTTTGGTTGTTCGAAACGTATAGTGGTGTATCAAGAAAGTGAACCACTCTTCGTTACTAATGAAGGAATTTGGAGATCGAAGGATTGTGATGTATATACAATAATTAAAACTCGAATATTTAAAGTCACCATTGCATAGAGAAAGATTGACAGAGAACATGATACCCTTACTATATGGTAATAATAAAAATTACACCTTGAATTGACAGAGATAGCCAATTCAGACTTGCTCCTAACATTCTCTCTAGCGCTGTATGTTCCTCTGACAAGGTCTTCAAAAACCTACAAGGACAAATGGATACACTCTGAGCGGGTGTAGATAGCCCGTATGTTTGAATGTGCGTGAGAAAGAGAGAGAGAGAGAGAGAGAGAGTCAGAAAGTAGAGTGCACAAAATCTCTTGTGGACTTGTCTGTACACCACATGTTGAGATAATCTTAACGACACTGGTTGTCAGCCACTCTGGCCCCAAGGTTATAGTCCATCTGGTGATAAAAGGTACTCTCGGTGAGATAGTGATGGTTGTTAACTATTATTCACATCGATTGCTGGAGCTGTATTTAAAAACTCTAGCGGTTATGTTATTGTATTTATTCGAACATTTGACATGAAACGGACTTTTCCGGCGGAGCTTCACAAGCCGGAAAGAAGATATTACAAAACCGATATGAGTGAACGATTCGTATGATAGAGAGATACCATACTCAACAGAGAATCGCGGATACAAGTAGGCTTATATCTTGAAAATAATAAATTGTCTGACGAAAGTATTTATTGAAAATGCGTAGAAAACTAAATCTATTCCAAAGGTGTCATGTGTTGTTGGCTATACTGAATAAACATCGAGTAAATCATTTTCAGAAGAAGAAAAGGTTTTAGTTCGGATCTTTTGAAAAGCGTAGTAAAGACGTACAACAATTGTGTCAATCCGAGTGAAACCCGCTCTAGTCCAGACAAAAGGAGGAACTAATAATATTGGAAAGGTCCCAAAAATCATAGAACCTAAAACAATAAAATAGACGACTTGATTACAATTTCCAAAAATGAGAAGACTGTTGTGATATACGAGTATTATCAACCGAACTGGCCAAACGAAGTGTTTACTATGGACGCTGTGGACCCGACAAACCCTCTAACATATTTGATGAAAAGAGTTTTCAACCAAAATTTATCAAATAGTAATTACATATCCTAGATGGATGTATTATATTTATATTTTAAACAAAATTTAATCTAAAGTTTTATCCAACATTATACCATATTCAGATTTTCAAAATACCTCTTGCTGATTATATTATAATTTAATTTTAACCCTAATTAAATTTTATATTTTAATCAACCTTAGATCAAAAGAATATTGAAGAATAATGATGACATAGTCTATGAAACATCGTCATAAGTGAATACTGAGTTTATTGTAGGATATTTTAATTTAATTAATTTTGTGAACAGTATGTTATTTAAACAAACATGAAGTCGGTGGTTATATATATAAAACTTTAAAATGCACATTTTAACAATTTCGTAAGTGTTTGTACAGGACTAGCTGATAGTTTATTTAAAATACTTTATATCTGCAATTTAAAATTGTATTCATTAGTACATATATGGCTTTAATAAAGTATAATTTTTGTACCTTATGTTATCTACAAATGACCATTCTTGTGTTGCTTGCGAACAGTCAGATAACTTCAAAGTCATTACAGAGTAGTTTAATGTAGGCTACACAAAATCCTAAATAGTTTTTATCATCGATCATAAGTAGAAACCCACATTTTTGTATTCAGTAAATTTAGTCAAGTTGTGATGTAAATGTAAAATGTAAATTATGTTTTCGGTAAGTAGAAGAAAATTTCCGGGTATATGTCTTAATTTTAATTCTGTACTTTGTTTGCCTGAAGGGATTTAAATGCCGAATGACACACTCCACAAATTTAACATTAAGGGAAAAAATGTAACATGTTGGTTATTCTGACAAATATGATGTTTGTCAAATATAAATGGTCACACCCTAATTTATGACTAACTCAGTAAGTTATGGAGAATATATCTGATATTGAACCATAGTTCAGAAATGAGTCATTTATAGAACAACGAATTCATATAACGGATAATATTAAGTTTATAAATTATAATTTATTAAAATCGAAGATATTCTCAATAATGTTTTCATTACTGTTTATTTAATTTATGTATACAAAAAGAACATTAATATACACCTACTGTTTATGCTCTAATCGACCAAGTTCCACTTCACCTACACTTTGTTACTCTTTGTAATATCATCATTAAAACAAAATTGCTCTTACCTTTGTAATATAAGGGTTGGAGTCATATTTGTGGTGCCTTTATGCTACATAAGCGCTCAGCTACAAAGTATTTGTCATTGAAGAAAAGGAAATGAGTTATTGACAATATATGCTTTATTAGGTTAAATTGTTATTCTAATTTTGTAATACTGCTGACATTACAGGTATAGTAAAATGATAATATTGTGAAGAGATTTAAATTTAAAAATATTATTTCCATCTTATTCAAATTTGTATGAATTTATCAAATATTTAATTTAAACAATAATTTGTTGTTAACCGACATAATTAACAAATGTGAACGTGCCCAGAAACAGAAAATGACTTGTATGGAGAAAATATTATATGGATTCTAGATATTACCAAAATAATGCCATCTACAATAAATTTACTATAGACGTTGTTTAAAACATACACTTTAACCAACTAAAAGATCCATTACCCATTTTCGTTCTATCTACTATTCGGGTAGGTGTGGGGATAATGGTGTAAATTCGAATTTTTTGCTTTTGATAAATGGTAATGTTATGTACTTTCAACAGTTTTTGCCTAATTATGGAATTATGCGAATATAATTAAATATAAACAAGTAATCACTTTTGAAGTGTAAACGTTTTCAAATTTATCATACACATATTATCTACACTGAATACTGTGGTGAATAAAGTGTGTGTGCAACTTTAGTCAACACTTGTTTTAAAACTACTAGGATTATTTCAGGGCTATTATAAGAACATACGCTTTTGGTGCACGATTTGTGATTCGTAGAAGTGATTTTAAAAGTAATATTAGCAATCCTTACTTGAGAAGTACCCTTCTATTAAGTGATCACGTTTCTTTTTGCTGCAGATTGATATAGGTCAGGAAGGCGAATAGCAGTGACAAGTGATATAATCTCCCAGCGGTTTACGATGGACAATGCACTGCGTGAGGTTGCTTTGTTGGAATAGTAAGGTTAAAGTTTAGAGGTGATTATTCTTCTTTAAAATTCATACATATATTCGATATCCTAACGGTAATCACTAACTCCTGTCATTAGTCAGCTCTTCTTTTTATATCTTTCTTATAGCAAATTTCCTTCTATTTCAACATTTTTACAATCTGTTTTATCACCCAAGCAAAGGTATCTCAGCTTGTTCAGAGGGCTGTTGGCAAAGAAAGTGCCTAGCTTCTAACATTTAGCCTCTAGAAGCCAATCTGCCTTTTCTGAGTAGTCGGGAAAATTAAGGAGAAATTAATATATTCCTTGCTTTTATGGACAAAGTAAACCATAGTATTATAATGAATAATGAAACCCATGAGGTTTCAGTCACACAAATCCCTAGGTTGGAAGGATTTTTTTTTTGAGCAGCTTTCTATATCTTCGGACAGATGTATGTTATGTCAGGATAATGATTCTCTCATATATAGCAATATTAAAATGCCGAGGAGTACTGCTTCCTCATCTGTTATGGTCATGGTCATTGGAGTGTCTATGGATACTCGAATGGGATCGCACGATGTGATGAAGAGGTAAAATAGAAGAAATCAGCTCTCAATTATTCTAGCTTATAGCGATAGCTTTCTAGGCGGACTGAACAATTCCCGGAAGCACAGCAATGGTACTCTGTGGACAATCGGCTATTATTATATTTAGCCTATTTACGTATAAGCCTCGAAGGGCAGATGGTATCTTTCATGCCTTATTCTTGAGTGATCTAATGCGTCTATGAGTTATTTTAAGAACTCTTTATAGTCAGCTTAGATTACATATATATATATATCCTGCATCTTGGAGGCGTATTAGGGAAGAGTCGATAAGTTCCTACTCATACCAAATCATAGACTATCCATTCGTCTCCTGTAGACTCAAGAGAGGAAGGTTAAAATTATGTGTGTCGGTGACTCTTCTCATCTTCTCATGAACTCACGTACTCCGAATTCAACCTTACCAATCGTGTAAATCCCATAAGACTAAATTCGTCGTCAGGGTCGGGGATAGTCTATCTGCTAAGGTAATATCTTTGTGTGCCTTCTTAGATAGATGAGTGGCTTTGAACAACTCCTCGTTTGAGATAATGTTGAGTGCAGCTCGTTGACGATGAATTCGTTCTATACTGCAGATGGATCCATAACGTGTTGTCTGTTAATCGTATCAGTGTCATCTTGAAGATAAATCCATCTATGTTGCTCGTGCTTCCAGTTGCCCACATTGAGGAGTTCTCACTATCCATCTTTATAATGTAGTATTTGATTACCAACTGGACAATATAACAGATTTAAGCTTTTAAATTCGGAGAGTCGTGGTTTTTATGATTCGTGGCAAGCTCATGTGTGTTGTTTCTTGGTGTACTAAGAAGCGACTGATAGTCAATCCACCACAAGCTGTTGTCTTTCCGTTCACTGGGAAATAACAATTGGGTTCTTGTGTTCTGCTGAAGTTGTTGAACAGTCTGCTTATTATATCTGTATCGGTAATGCATCTAAGCCTAAAATTGGATTGAAAACTTTTATGGCCCAAACCACACTTGGAAAAAGCTCTCAGCAAAGCCAAATGTGCGCGGATTGCGTTTAGATTATTAGCTGGCACAACGTTTGGTATTAAGCAGCTAATCACTCTTTGATTGTACTGATTGTCGTTAGTCATCTGATTCAACACACGTGTTGTGATCTAAAATAAAATCCAACTATAGAATGAACGTAACTAGCTCCGCTCCAAAGACTAAATTGTTTCTGCATAAAAAGGAACCTCTGTTAGCAGACCTAGAGGTGCTATTGAGTTTCAACGATGGTTTCTGCCACTAGATATATTCCTAATTGCAATAAACCTAATGTTTAAATGTTCATACCACTGGAGGACTATATTGTAGCAGAATTATATGTGTCGAAATATGTGTTGAGCATAACACCTCATGTCATGGCAAATATATCCAATGATATTTGAAAATTGATGGACTTTTAAAGAAACAAGGAAGTAGTGACTCTAGGAAGACATATAGTATGGTACTCAGATGGTTTATTATCAGTTCCGAAATCTAGTTTTTATGTATTCTAGGATTGGTATTAGAGAATATCTTCGAAAACACTTCACTTTTTACCATATGGGATTTCAACCATCTTGGTTTACACAAGACTAAGTATAACGAAGTAATGCAATTGACAGGAATTTTCTAAATAATATTAGACAGTCTTTCTGCTATCATCGCCCTTGAATCAACCCACACCACATCCAGACAGGTGTGGAGTGTGGATTGTATATAGTGTAATATCACTTACTTCTCCTAATATGTTACACGTTTGTCTAGATGCCAAGGTTCAGAGATGACGATGGCAACGACCGTTGAAGGCAAGCTGGACACACAGGATACAGCGCTACTTTATATTACGTCATAGCTTGTATGCGTCATTAACTTATCAACAGCTTATACTGCATTTACAACATGGTCTAAACAAGAACATTCTCAACAATTACAGAACTAATATAGGACACGGACTAGGGAAAGGACTTGTTCTAATGAAAACTTCTCGAATCAGAGGCTGACTTATGTGCTTGAGGCGATAATGTTTTAAACAAGTAATTATACTTATTACTAGATAAGGTCATTTTAAAAACTACTGCTGAAAATGGGATTTATTATAATCAAAGCACAAAGAATGGTGTTCAAACAGCCAGGTGAGACAGACAAACACATTTATGTGGACCGTGTCCATGAAGATTAAGCTAAGAGAAGGGGCCCTTTTTAGCTTCCCTTTCGACAGAGATTGTTTATCCTGATATCGTATAAAGTTACTGAGCTCGTTGAATGCTTAAAGGATCGTCTGGGCTGTAACGTTTACCGGGGAGCACAACAAGCTTTGTTTGAAGTGCGGATGCTTCGATTCAAACTCCAAAGTATTAATCAGAATATAAATCTATTATATTATTTGGGGTTAATATGATAATATAAATTAACCATTTTTCTCAATGGTAATTTTTTATTGTTGTTATTGTAAATTGGTTATCGAAATGTCCATCAGGGAACTATAATAACAATAAGAAAATAAATATTTTATTTTAAATTCAGTGTGTGTGTGTGTGTGTGTGTGTGTGTGTGTGTGTGTGTGTGTGTTTCTGTGTTGACTCCTATGTCTCCTATGTCAACATAATGAGTTTTATGCTTGACATGTTAACCTGATTTATTATAAAAATTTGCAAATCTTTTAAAATTTTCAAATAAATGCTTTGATTATTTTAGACTTATCTAAGACCCAATCGGAAAAAAACAAAACAAAACATATTATCCCAAACATTAAATGTATGTGAAAGCATTTGGACCAAATGTAATGTCTTCTCATTAGATGGTGTGGTTGTCCAAGTTTTTATTTGTTTGCCCTAACTATGATAGGGAAAATGAATAAAAAAAAACATATTCAGAATTAAATTATGAATAGGTTAAAAAGAGATTTATATATATGATGAGTATTGAGGTACGTTTTACAGATATTTCCCTTTTAGGGTCAGATGAGCCGAGAAAGTGTTATTGTTTTTAAATGATATAAGGTTTTCGATTTTATTATTTAGTGAAGTAATATTTAATAATAACGAACGATTTCGTTAAATTTTTGGTGAAGACATAATGACACAAACAATTGAACTAAATTATAAGTAATTAAATTGCGCCTCACAAATAAATGCCAATAAAGAAACAAAAGATAAATTGCCGCCGTTAATAAGTCGATTTATATCTAATATGATTTACCAAACGTATAGAGTTTACGCCTAAAACAAAGGATATTTGAATAACAAAATCACATGTAAAGTTTAAAAGAATACCAACAGTCCATAAGTAGCTTCACGTGCTTCAATTTAAATTCATGAGAAGTTGCACATTATATTTACTACTTCTGTGAATTTTAAAAATAATTATCACAATGAAAAAAGTAATCAAATAATTTTTCACTTGCATGACTTTGACGGGAGTAAAGTTCTGACATTATTTAAATAAATATCGTTCAATAAATAAAATCTAAAAAGATTACATGATCTATGAAAAATTATCTTCAATACGAAATACACAGGGGAAGCTTTAGTAATAAAGTAATCTAAATATTCTTTGTCAGTAAAAAGTAGTGTAAGGATATTTTTCGTTGTTTGATGACTAATATTATTTCTTATTAATATTTTTTTGTTGATGAGTGTGAGCAAGTTATAGCTTTGTTTTTGACCCGGTCAATAAAATTATTTTCTACACAAATGTCTACCATTGTATGAGCAGGTTTTAGTATTAAAAAATAATGAGAACTAATAAATTAGAGAATATAAAGTGATCAAGTTTAGTTAGGACCTCAAATATTTATATTTATATATAGAATGTTTTAATAACTTTATAAATGTTTTTAAGATATTACATTGAAATGTATTCATTTTATTATAGTTTTGAATTACCATTGTGAAAGAATACTTTACAAGACGCTTGCATTAAAGTTATTGTAAGAGTAATTACGGAATTAATATACTTAGGCAATCTCTTCTAGGAGTTAGGGAATAATAAGGTTTGTAAACGCAATAGTTAATCAAGACATGATCAATTTACTCCCCAACCCCTTTTCATCTACTTCTTAACCCTAATAACAAGGCCGAACATTGTTCCCGCGGATGAAGAACATTGCGATTGTCACCCTTCTTATCTTGTTCAAGTTCTAACATTCTCACTGAAATACGAGATTTGTATAAAAAGTTTTGAGACTATATTTTTTTTTTTTTTCAGCGTATGGCTTTGGGACAATACTAGAATCGCTGAGAATTGCAAATTTCATTTACTTTTACATAATGGCATATCTTCTTAGAATTATTGAATTGGACAATGCCATAGTTTCTGTAAGTTATCGTTTTTTACTACACCATAGAAATGAGGATTACAATATAGAGCATCATTACTCGATTAAATAATAAAACAATAACTCAACTAAAATCTAGGTAGCTAAAATTCTGTATATGTATCATTTAAAAAAAATTACTTCAATATATTACATTTTACTTGAAGTGTCAGTAAGGTATAAATAATCACACTTGTCTGATTTATATTACCTGTATTTCTTTTATGGACAAATTAAAATAATAGCTGGATTAACACACTTGCTAAATGTAACTATACTGATAGACAAAAGATTAAAATCATCTAGTCATATCTGTTCAGCGTATGTTTGGATCTAAAAAAAGATATAACTTATAATGTAATATTGTTTCTACAAAAAGGGAATGTTTTGAATAATTAGTATAAGTGAAATAATATTGTATATATTATAATATATTTTAAAAAGTGTTGATCACATATCAATGAACTTTGCTTTGCGTAGTCGATGATAAAAATTAGTTTGAAAATGGAAAAAAAAACAAACAAACAATCGCTTATGTTTCAAAAATTGGTTTAATTTTGATATTAGGTTTCATCAATTTGAATCTTTTTGGACATAATAAAATTTAACAGGTAATATATTCGAGGTAATCTATATATGTATTGAAATATCCTTCACTCGTATTTTACTTAGAAACATAACTGTCAATATATAATCTTAACCTATTGCATAATTGAATCTACTTTTAAAACAATTTAATAGTTGCCTACATTCATTTAGTTTTACCATTTGAAATGACTTCCCTCATATGAGTTTCCTTTCAATATTATTCAAGTAATCAGTTAATTTGTATAACATTGTTCTGTAGACCATTAATTTAAAATGGCTCTTACATCTGAAGAGTCATTTGTGGTTAATATTATTTTCTTTATATGTTAGAATTAAATATTGAGCTGTTTTAAGCTGTCATGTTCAAAGGTTATAGTGAAAAGTCCGGACTTTGAGTTATATGGAGGGAATTTAATTACATTTTTGTTTTAAAAAAATGCTATCGATACCGTTTTCCTTTTAATGTCACGATATGTAGATTTTAATTCAAAGGACTTTATTAAATTAATGGGAGAAAACATGAAATGTGAAACGAGAATACGTAGTCGAGGAGGACTATGCAATTTTACTTCAAAGCAATTATTTCACATCAGATTTAGTTCTAAATTATTAGTGTGTTTTATCCGGATTCGGTATTCGTGTGATACAAACATATTTTTGTATATATTATTTACCGAGGGATTTCAACTATTTTCTGTTAATAATAATTCACTATATCATATATAAATAACCTTTAATGTTGGTTATTAGTCAGAGTTACAAAATGTAAGGACAGTAGAGTATTTAGAGAATATTCCATCCATCCTAGAAGTCCTAAATGCGGAAAAGCATATGTATTGAAACCTTATATATTTAGACAAGAAAAATTATTTCGTAAGTATATGTTTATTTATGTAGTAATTCTCCTTTTGTGAGCTGCAAAAAAACAGTTGTTAACCGGTCTAGTAACATCTTATAACAATAATTTTTATTAAAATGTTTATAACACTGTAGAAAACTCAACATAAACGTTTAAAATACAAAAATTGTATTTAAAATATTGAACAAAATCTTTAATTGTCAACGTTTGATAAATCAAAAGACATATTTAGTTTTGTTTTTTTAAGTAATTTAAAAATACAATACAAAAGAAAAAATCTTTCTTGTATTATTTAAACACCAAATTCTTTGGAATATATTCATTTTATTCCAATGCCAATATCATTATAGGAACAACAAATTCAAATGCGTAACTAATTATTTTTTTTATAACTTCAAATAAATGCTCGTAATTTGGACATATTTTATAAATATCGAACATTGATTATAGAAATTTGACACAAAATGTTTCAAATTTCATGAGTATGCATCAAGGAAAATATTTCATTTCCAACTATTTATGAAATATAACTATTTTAGACATAAATTTATTAATATTTTTCAAAATTGTATTAAAATTAATTATTGTTCAATGTATTCTTTAAACATTGAAAATTTTATTTTAAATTTTGTGTTAATAATTCGTTTTATTTAGCCGGAGTTATTATTCTCCCAATATTTATATTCTAATTTGATTGTCTACCTTAAAACAACTCCGTTTAAATATTTCAGTGAATATAAATATAATATGTGCATGTAGGTGTGTTTTATAAATATAATTTTCTAAGCATATTCAAAAGGAATTTGAACAACATACACAAATTTTAATTGTCCAGGTCAATTGGTTTCCTTATAAAAAAAAAATTGTTATTGTTCTATTTTCACGTAAAAGTTTTGGATATAATTTTATAAAACCATTTGTCTTGTATTTTGAAGGCAAGAAAAAAAAATATATATATAAATTTTATCAAAACTTTGCATATAGAAATGTAATCTTTCCTATTTAAGAACTACATTTTTTACTATTCTTTTGTGCATTTAATTTAATAGAATCTTTTATTGTCTCGATTTTGAGTTGAAGTATATCAGAACGGAACATATTTAATAATTAAATATGTCTTACAAGACCAAGAGCGTCTCCATCAAGAGAAAAAAATAATTCTAGTCGTTACCATATAGTTCAATAAAATTAAAGATTAATTTAAGAGGAAAATGTTCAAATTTGTAAAAGTAGTACATTTATTTATGACACAAGGAACATAATTACCAAAATTGATTTTTAGTTAGCAATAAAAACTTTCTACGCTATTTATATTTCATCAATAATGCTACGTTTTAAATATATACATGTTTCATAAAGTAATAGGGGGTGGAGGATGTGTTATGAAAAAGCTTTCAAATATAATAAGATTTGGTATAAAATATAACTTACCTTCATTACATCTAAGGAAGATGTCGTATATTCAGAGATTTTTTGATAATTTTCTGTAATTGGAAAACCAATATGAGAATCGATTTCTAAAGATTTGAAAAATGAAACGTTTTGTTCGGTTAAAATACATCATATTTTTGTGTCTTAGACATTTATTACTATTTTAAATTCTTATTTTGAACCAACCAACGATTTACACCTCAAAAGTTTAAATCTTGATTTTAAATTTGTAGAACTATTGAACAAATATACAATATAACTTTACGTATTTATACAAATTATGTTTAAATAAAACAAAGGCAATTTAAAATTTTTTTTTCGTAATTAAAGTTTATTTTTTGGTTGGTAAAAATATAGATATTTGATTTACACATTACATATTTAATAGCAGTTTGTAAGATTTTAGCCTTAGATTTTATTTTTGTTTATTCACACAAGAGGTCTTCGAAGTTTGACTAAAAATAACTACTTTTATAGACCAACATTAATACTCAAATTATGTTATACAAAATTTAAAAAAAAATGCGTAAAATTATAGTATTAAAAATATTCCTTAATTGTATATATATATATATATATATATATATATATATATATATATATACAATTAATTAAACGCCTAAACAACATATATATAACATTTACTTATTGAGGTACATCTTGTTGTGTTTAATTGTCTTTATTCGCGCAGCCATGTTCATTATTCCATCCATCCTGCATTCAGCAATTAGTAACCCCTTTGTTTACACAGGGAAGAAGAAGAAGAAGAAGAAGAAGAAGAAGAAGAAGAAGAAGAAGAAGAAGAAGAAGAAGAAGAAGAAGAAGAAGAAGAAGAAGAAGAAGAAGAAGAAGAAGAAGAAGGAGAAGGAGAAGAAGAAGAAGAAGAAGAAGAAGAAGAAGAAGAAGAAGAAGAAGAAGAAGAAGAAGAAGAAGAAGAAGAAGAAGAAGAAAATAAAAAGGATGAACTCTATATAATTAGGGGAGTTTCTGGTTTAAAATCAGCTCTAAATTATTTTACAGATTCATAAAAAAAAACATTCAAATGTAAATTTATCTCGTATGATCAAGTGAAAAAATTGTGAATATTATTTTATGAAAATCTGAAGAGTATATTAAACATGTGACATATATTCTCTTTTAATTGAATTAAAGATATGTTGTTTATAACTATTCTGGCGTGTTTCCTTAAATACCTTGCAGGGTTTTGTTTTAATGAGAAAATGTGACAATGTGAAGCGACACAAACAATGTAATCTCGCGGTCTGAACTTACTAAGCTGTCCATTCCCTTTTCTCACATCTCCAAGTCTGCACTAAACGAGATTTCAGATATAAAAGTTTTAGAAACAAAAACATATAGAGAAAAGTAACCATACAAAAAAATGTAATTAAGTAATATGTAATACTCACTATGAAAACTTCATTCGTTAAACTAAGTATGCATACTTTCAAAAATGAATAAAAAGGTCGTAGTAAAGTTTGTACCCTAGAGGGGGGAGGGGTTGTTTATAAAAAAGAAGTAGTGTTACAGAAAGCTTATACCGATATTTTGTTGAAATGTATATTACAATGATTTTTATTTATTATTATTATTTCGAAATATTTATTTCATGTGTTTGCATTAACTATGAAATCGCCTTACGTTTAAATTATATTTTATTTAAGTCGAGTTTTTAACGTCAGCTGTCTTTTTAATATGTTAGGTATATTATGTGTTTGCCAATTGAACTAGAATCTATCTTTTCTTTAATTAGCGATTTTTTTACGGAGATGTCTCTCTCTCTCTCTCTCTCTCTCTCTCTCTCTCTCTCTCTCTCTCTCTCTCTCTCTCTCTCTCTCTCTCTCTCTCTCTCTCTCTCTCTCTCTCTCTCTCTTTCTATTCTCTCTCTCTCTCTCTCTCTCTCTCTCTCTCTCTCTCTCTCTCTCTCTCTCTCTCTCTCTCTCTCTCTCTCTCTCTCTCTCTCTCTCTCTCTCTCTCTCTCTCCCTCTCTCTCTCTCTTTACACATTCTTCCATTTATATATGCAATATGCAATATGTAATATATAATATATGTATAAGCTTATATAGAAGATTTAGTTACCAATATTTATTTCTGGTAATAAGATATTATTCGTAGAAATTGAAGATAAAAATTTACACTAAATGAGCTACATAAATTATAATTTAACGTGGAAGCAATATGATCAGCTAGTGTTGATCAATAGTAATTAACCAAACTGGTTAGAGGAAAACAAGATTTAGCTAAAGTTCAGTCTAAAAAGAGGTATACATGTTTTTTAAATAGTTGATTTGTTACTTCCCATTAACTTATATTCTATTTTTGTTTTAGAATTATACTCACAAACTCTTTTAAAAGGTTTACTTATATTGTTCGTATTAGTTGAATTGAAGAGAATTCCTAAATTACCTAATGATAATAGATGAGTAAAGCTGTAACTGTATAACGATCAAGCACACAGAAAAAATTCTGAATGATTGAGATAAGGTAGCGCCTGAATTTTCTCTACCAAATAATTAGTTCACGATTATTTTTTACAAGAGAGAATGAATTTAGTACATATCGTTGTTATGATGATTGAATATTTCCAACATTCAATTCAATTAAAATAGAGTATATTAAATTATAACGTCAGAAAGTGAAATTAATTAATAATGTCTTGAAGAACCAGCTTTCAAATTAATTAGTACGTTTTGCTTTAACTTATATTACATTGGAGTCAGGAGAATAACTATAGAAGTACAAACATAATATAAATTATAATAAATTTATTTATATCACGGGATTAAGACCTTATTGTATATTACAATAAAAATATATTTAAATACATGTTATGAAGTAGGTTTGAAATCAGAATATTATAAAATTCCATGGTGAAAGAGTCATCACAGTAAGTAGCCTCTTACAATAATAAACGGTTAATCGTTTAATAAATTGAAAATAATAATAATTTATTGACACACATATTTACAAAACGAAAAACTATCTCAAATAATATTTGTCACTTTTTGCCTAGATAAATTTGAAAAGAAGAGAAATACACAACACCTTTTATTGCATAGATTTTCCTGAATATTACGCAAATAGTAAGTTGGTACGTTAGGTATTTTGTGAAAAATATTTAAAAAAGTGCTTCAAATTCCTCAAAAATAAAAATCTTTTTTTTTTGTCATTGAATTTTTAGTAATACCGCACAAGATTAATTTCATTTTTCGACCACTATTTCATAACCAAAGTTTTCATTCTATAGTGTCATAAGATATCTTATATGTACAAAAAGACACGGGGGCTATTAGGCAAAGTAAGCGGTCGCTTGGTGAGATTGGATATGGAGAATGATTTAGTGAAGTCGTGACACACTGTCTCATCGACACAAAACCCGAAATGATCTTTAGCGAATCGAACCGTTCTAGTTATTACAACAGAAAATATCTGTCGCATCTTATTATACTCTTCCGGAATATCCTAAAACAATCAATATTATCACAATACAAGGAACTATACTAACTTATATTTAATTATTATTTATATATTTTTATCTGTAAAAAAAAAAAAAAAAAAAAAAAGGAATAGTTATAGTTTTATTTTCCGTTTATATTTTCTAGTTATTTGAGAAATAAAGTTTTCTTCCAAAAGGAGATAGAAACACGTTTATAAAAACATAAACTGGTTTTGTTTGCACTAAAACAACGTTATTTGTATAAATCGTATTTTTGGAAATATAGGTTTTAACGAAGGCTTCCAAATATTTCTCCTATTATATTCCATTAAATATGAATAGGAATTTTATTTAGAGAGATTGCAGTCAATACGTTTTGTTTGTATATTTGGGAATATAGTTTTGCAATATTTTATAATATTATAAAGTAAAAATTGAAGTTGTTAGAGATTGAGAGTTTTCGGGTCTTAAATGACAATAATTCAACAATTTCAATAATGATTTATTGCAAAATAATTGTAAATATTTATTTATCGTAACAAATTAGGCAAGCAAATCTTAAAGATATGGTCACATATTGATATATTTTTTTTAAATCCTTACATACTATTTTGAAATAAATAACCATTTTGATTTTTGGGGCCATGCGACAATTATCCCACATTGTGAATAATAATTAAATAGCAGATACTAGTAATATTTTAACTATCGTATCAATGAAGAAACCAAAACCTCAAAATATGCCTATATAGTAACAATTTATAGAAATTGGTCGTCAATTATGGGTAAATATCAGTGTGCAGTATAATATAGAGAGATTTAAACGCCTATTTTATTTAGAATGTGAGACTTCTTAATAGAATAGTCACGGAAAATGTAACATCAATTTTTCACCCAACATATATCTCTTTTATTTTTGCCATTAACTGTGTTTGAGAACCCCGGAAATATTTTATTCTAAAGAATCTTTCAAAATAAATCTCAAATATTAGATGTTTCTCGTTGTTTTTTTCCTGGTCTACACTGTGATTAAACGTTGAGGGGTTTTTTATCATGGAAATGGGGAAAACGTTATTTAATTGTCAAATTATAATGATAGACTGATTGATACTAAACAAAACTAAATGTCTCAACAAAAGTGCTTATCTATGCAAAATATCACGCGATGACCAAAGGTACAATATGAATACCATAAGGTACATATAATATAAGGTACAAATAAAAAACAATAAACTGTGCGAAACCATTGTTCTTTATTTTCCCACCTATTTATAAAATGAAAATACTAATAAAAAATTAATATTCTTCACTTATCGTCCAAAATCTATGTTATGAGAAAGAAAAAAAAACTTGTACATTAACTATTACTTCACATTTGTCAATCGTAAAAACTTGAATCTCTAAGCGGTGAGAGGAATCAAAATACTAAAACTGTTATTTAATTTTATTCAAGTTGAGGAATTTTCTTTTAAATTTAAAATAATACCGAGAAACTAGCAGTATATTGCTACAAGAAGAAAGTCCATAATATTTATTTTTGAAATAACAAATTGTGTAACAGGTAATCTCAAAAAATTGACAACCCATTTGAATGTATTTTGGCATTAAAATTACTGTTTCCCTATAGACATGGGCTAAGTATTATTACATTATGAAAGAATACTGAAGAAGGGCAAACGTTTATGTGAATCTCACACACTAACGTTCTCTGTCACGATAACTATATGAGTACTAAAAATTTCATTTCTCCATATGGACATATGGTACGTGATATTACAATTTGAAAAAGGACGGAAGAAGAGCAAACGATTATGTAAAATTCACTAAAATAATTTTGTTCCTTGTCCTGATAACTATATGTGTATTAAATATTATTTTATTTATAATATTAAATAATATTTTGATTGTTATTTTGACAAAGCTTCTCTAGCGTGGATCATGACGAATGCATGTTTTTAATTCTCTAAACCTATTGATTCAACTTCACTATTAGACATCCCATTTCTCTCCTAGTAATAACTCCTCTAACGTATGTCCTATACGGCAGTGCACAGTATATGAAGAAAGACAATGTTCATTCAAAAATTATACAATTTTCCATTGGCGTAAATGAGGAACAAGTTATTAATAAAAAACGAACAAATTACAGTATAACAAAATTCGACCACATTAATTGAACTATTTGCTTTCGTGGACAAATTCCTAATAACGATATAGTATGTGTGCAACATAAATAGGAGTATCAAAGTTATTAAATTTTGTTCTAACTTCATAAAATGTGCTTGATTGAGGTATGAACTCCAATAACAACAATATCTCCCACTCACACATTAATTTTCTCATCAGTCAGTCGAATATAAATAACAGGCACTTGTATAATATTTCTATAACTTTCTACCCCATCGCTTCGCTCTTCACTTTTTCCGATATACGTCTAAATTGATTTTCAGGATGTGGTTATTACTACTGAATTCATGCAATAACCTCAGGGTTCAGAGTTTATTGACCTAGCAAAGCAATGATCCGGTATATATTAAAACTCACCACTTATTATTTAGTCTATTTATGTGGTTGTTTGTTTGTTACGCAGGTACAACTTATCGATTTATTGAAAGTAAGACAAACGACATGTATACAAATCTCTTTTAATTGGTTCATATTTAAATAAATGCCAACATAACAATTACCGCTCAGTTTCATTGGAGAAACGACTAAGATTGAAGTATGGTTTCAGAAAATAAAATTGTGTAAAAGAGGTATATAGAACAGTCACTTAATGTATGCTGTAAAAGGGTAATTGAAGAAAATTCTTTTCATCTGTCCAAAAAGTCTTGCTCAATTCCATTCTTATCCCTTCATATACATGAATTAAGACATTGTCCAGTTTCATAGGATTAAAAAATTATTTTAACATGCCTTTTGTACTCTGTTATTTTGTGTAAATCTTAAAAATAAAATCATGTATCATATAACAATGCACGAAAGAAATCAAATGAAATATAAACAGTATTGGATAGTTTAAGCGTCCAACGAATTTAGTCACAAACAACCGATGTCATAATAATAGGTGTAAAGATCTGTTTTCTTGTTGTTTTGTACTATATCTCAAGTTCTCATGAATCAAATTTCTTGTGGGTACTTCTCATGTTTTAGGGTTTTTGACAGTCGTTCCTATTTTGCAAAAAACCCTAAAATAAAAAGATAATTTTGTAAATAAAAAGGATTTAACATGAAACTAAATAATATAATATATTGTTATAAATAGTATGGTATTATAAAGTTTGTTAAATAACATAATATTCCACGTTTATTTAATTAAGTTAATTTTAATATGGTTGTCAGCAAGCAATTGTACATTTTATTTGTTTGACAATACATGTTATTTTGTATTGCTTTTGTATGCACAAATTAATTTTGCTACTTACATGTAATCCAGATAATCATGTTAATAAAGACATCAACCAATACCTGTGGTTTATTAGATTTTTTCATTATATATTATATATTAGTTTAAAATGTAGTTACGAGGTGTTTAAAAAACATAAATATGCTAAGTATCCACCTTACTAAATTTTAAAGCGAAGCCAAGTAAAAATATAAAAATCTGTTTTTACAAAATTTATAATATATATAACCTTTTCAAGAGTATTTTATAGAAGACTTTGAAGAGATTACATTTATTCGCTAAACTGTTACATACAATTTGAGATGAGTTGCATTAGAGTCTAGTTATTGAGCACATTATAAGTATTTTTGTAGTTTTTTTTAATTTTTTTTATATACCTAACTAATAAGTTAGTAACGCATATATATATAGGAAAGCCTATATACAATATTTTTCTAATATTTATTTCTCTTAATATGAAACTATTTGTAACAATTAAAATTGTATATCTGAAAATATAAGGATATTTTATTACTCAATAAATCTATTTCATTATACTCAATAAATCTATTATCTCGTTAGAAAAATTATATTTATGTAATATATTAAGAGGAAGTAGTTGATCATTATAATATAACGTAAAAGTTTATTAATTTTTTGGTGCAATGAAGACAATTTAAATCTGATGTCTGATGAGCTAATATTGAATTAAAAGAATGTTTGTATTTATTTAGTCTTCTGATGTTCCCATAATAACAAAATATTATAAATGAGATGTCCTTATTGCGTCACTATTTCAATGAAACTGGTATGAATGTAAATTTAAAGATTAGGTATTTACCGTTTAATAAATAGAACTCTATTTGCATATCTGTAACAGATCTAAACAAAATTTGATATTTTATTGAATATATCACAACGATATTCTTAATCAAAAGTGCACTTAAAAGTAAGCCTAGACCATTTTATGAATAGTTAGCCTAGACACGAATATAGTCGGTGATTTGATGTTTTATAGAAAGTGATTTAAAATTAACATCATTGTACAATACAAAAATCTGAGTTATATGTTCATGTGAATTCTGTGAACTTTTTTTACGTCCTAAAAGGGATTAGGTTTTGACTTAAAGTTAATTGTTAACAGATATAATCGTTTTGTACTTTGAACGTAGGGGAAGGAAAAGCCACCGCAGTTATAGCATGGGT
Source organism: Aphrophora alni (assembly GCA_963513935.1). NCBI lineage: Eukaryota > Metazoa > Arthropoda > Insecta > Hemiptera > Aphrophoridae > Aphrophora > Aphrophora alni. Next base: position 91,416,224 of record OY740768.1, read on the forward strand.
ACATGATACAGTATAGAGAATTTACCACTTCTCAAACCTATCGAAGATCGCACCATGTCTACAATAACTGAAGATAAATTTATTCGCTTTCACATTTTCAAATTACATCAACCTATTCATCATAGCCTTAACACTCATTCAATAAATCTATTGAAGTTTTATATAATGTGAGATGTCTATTGACTGTATGTTGACCTTTTAGGAGTCTAATCATCATATATAATACTCCCCTGTTCAGCCACACTATTACCATTCCTTTAGCCTCATTGTGCTTTATATCCAGTTCTGTCTACAATTTACAAGACAATGCTACAAGTTTACTCTTTTTTTTAGACTATGCTATAATCGTTATCCAGATAAAAGAGCAAACCTTACCTGATCCAGCGTGTTTATATTTACATATTTGTTCCACAAATGCATACTCCTTCACAGCCGGATCACAACTTAAATAAACAACAATATATTACAATCTCCCCGCATGCACAGAAATTATTTCTCTTAATAAATATGTAAAAGTATAAAGGTATTTATGAAACCAAAACATTGTAATGAAAGTCCTAAGGTCGCCTCTGTTTTAATTACAACAATTACACACTTGTCTTTGAGCCTAGAACCGTCTGTCTGACCCCGCTATAATATAATATATTAATTCAACTATATTCAGAAGTTTCGTTAGGACCCAAAATGGAAATGTAATTGTAATACAAATATTTCTGTCTAATTTAAGAAAATAAAAATAAAAAAAATCAGAGATTTCGAAAATACTGTTTTGTAAATTTACGAGTGTTACGTCTTACTTGTAATGTATTGTTACAAAACTTATTAGTTCACGAGTAAATTTTTATAATAACACTTATTTCACTGATCATTAGAATCGGTGCACAATAATTCTACGATTTACTTGTCCAATTATTTCCCATAGAGTTGGCAACTTCTTGTTAGCGATTGTTTGTTGTTACAAACCTACGTAACGACGTGTAAGCCGTTAGCTCTAGCGTTCTAATAATAATTTATTGTATTCTGAAACAGCAAAAGTTTCTTATTTTAAATTGATATTTATTTTTTAACAAGTAAATTTGGAGCTATTTAACATAAAGTTTCTTTGATGAAATTAATAAATAAGAAAATATTGTTTCTATGATTAATTTATAATTAGGGTTAAGAAAACATTAACCCTCTAAATTACATATTTTCATAAGTTAAATATATATGGAATCATAATTGTCACTATCTCCACTGAAATGACAATATATTACATTAAACGTGGAAAAAATGAGGATTTTGTTTATTGTTTTAAATTTACTTTTCAAAATATTTATACCTTTAGAGAATAAACTTGTTTATTTGTAAATTCCTATTAAATTTAATTAGTGTTTTAAAAACAATCGAGTTTTTTATAGTCGCTAAATGTTCAATTTTGTTTTTTGTTACTTAATAATTATACTTCAGTGTGATATCAGTAATTAATAAGACATTTGCATCAAATCACACACACACACACACACACACACACACACACACACACACACACACACACACACACACACACACACACACACACACACACACACACACACACTCACTCACTCACTCACTCACTCACTCACTCACTCACTGTAAAAGTAAAATACTTTCAGAGATACAGCCGGTTTAAAAAATTTAAAAAGATACGGGGGGAGGGGAGGAGTAATATTTCTCAAACGCATTTGAAATAATTGAAAAAGGAGCAAACCCGCAATACAAGACTTTCGGGATAATGTATATTTTCCGACATTTATCAGTAATATGCCTAAAACAAATGATTGTTAAAATTGAAAACAAAAGTAAAAAACGATTAATTAAATTTAAAAAATGCATATGTATTGTTTTAGTGAAGACAAACTTTTTTCTCACTTTTTAGTTTTTGTTCTTGAAAACTTTCATTTTTCTACTTTCCAGCTCAAAAAAAGTTACAACAACTTTTCTAATTTTTTCTCTGTATGCTTTATTAAAATAAATTTTACTTAAATGAAAGTACAATGATATATTCAAAAAATGTTGGCAATATCATATATATTTTTCCTTATTTTCAATAAAATTCCTCGTAGATCAAAAAGTTTTTTAGTAGATTTTTTAAATAATGAAATTTGTGTATCTCGCACAAAATTACAAGCAAGAATTTTACCACATTTTTATTGCTATTTCTGAAAAATTACAAGACTAAACATTTTACAATTATTGTCAAACTAGTTATAAAATCCTTTTACATGTCAGTTCTTCAACTTTTTGGTATGTAAATGATGGGCTACGTTAGGTAGGACGTATTAGGTTTCTATCGAGTGTATTAGTTGTTCCTTTTTCCGAAAATTATCCAGATGTTGATATGAATCGATACCCCTGGTCAAATATTCCATCACTCCTGATTATATCTGATATTACATTTCACTTGACTATATGTGAAGTTCTAGATAAAAGTTCAGGTGTTTTTCACCTGTAAGAAAGTTATGCAAATAATCTCCTTTTAATCTTTTACTCCACTAATTTATAATAAAACGGGTGGTTTTATAATAACTCGAATTATAGTTTCCCATTGAAATTATATATGTTATTTAAGTTATTATACTACATACATAAAGTGACGGATATCTATTATTAAAATTCTAGATAAAAAATGTGTTTATTTAAAGGTTTGAATTTATTTTACAAAAAACGTATAAAAGTCTATTGATTTTAGTAAAAAGAACCTTTACACAATAGGACTCGAATATTATTAACAGAAATGTTTATTAACTGCAGACTAAACTATACTATATGTTTTCATGTCATAAAATATACAAATGTAGAATTTCTTATCTAAAGAACGTACTTTATTTGATATAATATTCTTACATATTTACAAGATCTTTATGTTAATTAGAATAACAAACTTTTTTAATATTATTTACTATTGTATATAGTTTTTGTATTTTACATTTTGAAGTACTGTTTATAAAAACAACTAATTCAAATATAATACGTAAGTCATACATAGTAAGATGTAATTTTAATAACATTCATATTTCTTATATTGTAAAAATGTTGTAGACACCTTTATAAAAGCTGACACCCCCTACAAAAAAACGTTCTATAAAAAATAATAATAATTTTTGCGTTTGAAGCTCAAATTCAAATTTTGTTATTTTCTTATATGTAATAAATAGAAATTTATATATGTCAATTATATGAACGTTACTTCAAGATCGTCTAAAATAAAAAGAATATTTATTGTTATTTGTCAAACATGTTATGTTAAGCAATTAATTGTAAAAAGTAATAACATTTTGCCTTTAGTGGATGAAAATTTATAATGATAAATCAGGCAAATATAACAAGCTTAATTTACAGTAGAAATGAAAAACATTTAACCGTTTATGTTGAATAACAAATGCCTATTTGAATACACCAATTCATTTAAATAGAAAATTGACATTGTGGTCTGTTTTTATGGAAAGAAAAATTCATTCTAATTATTGGAACATTAAAATAAAAAAAAAATGATATAAATTATTTTTCAATATTCAAATCAGTATGAATGTAAATTATCGTTAATTTTATATTCCACAGTTGAATCTGAAATTTCCGGTATTATCATTATATTTTTCAATTTCATTGTAATAATATGTAAATATCAATTTATAATTCAAATGGAAAGCGTTTGTCCTATTATGCTAATACCTAATAAAATGAAAGTGAAAAGTCCCCCACCAAATTTTCAAATTAACCTTCACTTAGATTTCAGTCAAGGTATTGACTAATATATTACGCCTATCTGAAAGATAAACTTCAACTACACTAAAGAAAGGTATTTTTTGACACTGGTACATTTATAATTTTTCTTCTATATTTAAGTCTTTTATGAGATAAGTTGGTAATGAATGGTTGAACCCAAAGAGTAAATGATGTTTTACTGATTAGTGTGCAAGGTTATTTTTGTAATTATTAAATATATCAGATATGAATTTATTATACGTGCAAATTAGCCTACCTTTTCGCATAAAGGCTAATGATTATGTAACTAACGCATGATTTACTAATATTTAAGACATATTAATTAAAGATATTTTGAAAATTTGCGTTCTTGTTACAGCTCCATGAAAAATATTTTAGTTTTGTTTTACGTACCAAACCAACATTTTTTGGGAAACTATATTTTGTGTGGGTAGTTTTTAAGCTCTTCTTTAGCAAAATTTAATCAAAATTGATAGAGCTTGTTTGACAGAAATATTAATTTATTTTATGGTTTATTCTTATTATTCAGTCAGATATTTGGATATGATGGGTATGGCAAAGAAAAAAGATAGACATAATTCGAGAAACTACATTTGTGGACTCATAGAATCTCAAAAATATTTTATTCGTGAACAAATCGACAAGATTTATTGATCTATTACTTAAAATTTTCTATATTATAAAATCTTTATGATGTTGTACTGACAAAAAACTGATTCTTTATTTATAGTGATAAAGTTTATACATATGAGTGAAAGTGTAAATTATTGATCATCTTTAGAAACATGTTGGCGACTAACTTCCTAGTTAAGTGGTTCTATTCCACTTAGTATGTTGTTTTCTTTTATGCCTCATTATTTTTAACATGGACATTTATTTTTTTCAAGTTAAATTATAATTATATTTTATAGCTAATCCCAACCAAAATACGTAAGACGAAATTCTAATTTTTCCATTAATATTTGAAATATGTTAGTGCATTCAACAATATAGTTTTCGACATATAGTGAAGGATTTTTTGATCAAAAATATTCTTAATTCCTAGTACTTAATATAATGTATACAATAGATAATAATAATAGTAAATTACAAAATGAATGGCAGTTGATACATTTCTCTAATGATACAATTTAAACAGGTGTAATCATATTACATCAAAAAAACTTTTTTTACACTCTATCATCTAATCATGTTAACTATTATTTGAACACATATATAATATTAGATAATGGTAACTCATTAGTCAAACGAATGCTGTTGAGATTTTGGGCATATATTTGTTCTGTAGGTACAAACAGTGTGTTTTCGGAATGACGTGTGTATTTTCGACTATTTCGCTCTGGACCTCAAATATATGTTGATCAAATTTCGTATTTTAAGTTTAGTCATTTTTGTAACAATTTCGTTTAAAATTTGGCGAAATGTGGACTATAATATCTCATGTTAGTATACTAAAAGGAAAATTTAGTTCTGAAATATAGTAAAAATATCTAAAATTAATCTTAACTGTGGTGATTTTTAAATATTTTTTTCTATAAAATGCCATCCACGTTAATGATCAGTTTATTTAGGAAATCATAACTAGGCTCTGTTTAAATATATAAATATCTATCAACATTTAAAATGAATCAAATATATATATATGTTAGAGGTACAGTGAAAAATTTGATATTTCCTCAGCATACTTCTTGCCATGTTACAACCAAAAGTTTTATACTTATCTCTATGAAGTTTAATAATAAGGTACTTTATAACTAGAACGAACAACGTATTCATATTTGTACAATGTTTTTTTTTATTATTTTATTTTTATTATTTTTTATTATTTATTTATTTTTTAAAAATTATTACCAGTTAAAACCGGATACAAAGTTACCCTGATTAGGACTACTCCAAAGTTGTTCCTTACAAAGTATTGGAAATATATATTGTATAAATGTTGCATAACCAAAAATCGTAAAGAAAGAAAACAATAGAATTTATATATGAACTTAAACGTTCCAAGTTTAATAATATTATTATTTACATAACTATTATTATTACACTCTTCAGATTCCTGAGATGTCCCTTATATAATGAACTATCACCCATGAATGAGGATGAAAATGTAACTCTTGCCAGAACGTTTACTCTACCAACGACTAATGATGATATGTGGTGGAGTAAATGTCTTTTTTCGATAAGGCAATAATCATTTAAAGTTTTAAACACTTCGATGAATGAGAAATATATGTTCTACTTCCTTGATACCTTTGAACGATAAATAAATTTATCAAAGCGAGGTATAATGTAAGCTCTGCGTAAAACAATTATTCAACTTATATTATTTCTCGCTATTGTGAAGAAAATATTTCTAGTATATTTTATGTCTCTTTTAATTTCGTGTTAACTTTTGGTGTATAAATATTATTGTTTGTCAGGTCTCTAAGTAACAGCCAGGTTAGTTTTACATAAACGATGCACCAACTGTATTAAAACAACAAAAGAACGAAGTTTAGTGTTTACGAACCACTAGCTTATAACAAATTATTGATCCTGTTTTTTTTTTTAAAGAATAAAGATAGCGAGACGGATCTTTTGGGTGAAATATCTATCAACCAAACAAGAAAATCTACCGTTTTTTAAAAATTATTTCTAACACTACCTCTATTTACACTTTAATACTTTTAAAGTTATATTTTGTGTAAACTTGCAAGAAATTCAAATCTTAATGTAATAAAATTCGTAGTAGAAATATTTCTTGTATACATAATTAACACAAAATAGAATATAATAAAATTATTTAATAATAAATTTATTCATTCCGTTGATTTTTGTGGTTTCATCTGTCAGAATATATAGAATAAACGAAATAATAATACCTAACAACCGTATTTAAGAAACGAAATAGGTTAGTAGATTATATATATATATATATATATATATATGCTTTACATAATTTAAGGTATCATGACAGAATAAATTATACACTGTCAAGCTCTCTAACAGAATAATAAGTTTCATCCAGGATTTTAAACATAATTTTTTAATTAGGTATTGAGTAGTAATTGTTTTTAAGTATTCCGACTAGTAATAATTACAAAATCTAGACATGTTTAACATGATCCTTATTTTTTAATTGGATGACTGGCATGAAAATATAATGTATTGTTACTTATGTTTGGTGTATGTCATAGTGTATCTATGTGATTAATATATTCTGGAAAAAATAACTTCACAGTATAAGCATAAGCAATGATGGAATGTTTAATATTTTAAGTTTAAAAAAAGGTTATATTTGTTATTTTACTAGTGTTGGCTTTAATAATATTCTTATTGCTTATAAAATACAAATTACGACCACAATTAGCTCTATTCAGTACAAATTCTCCTCAATACAAAACAGACTTTTACGCTGTGGACAAGTTTAATCAATATGACTTTTATCGTGTAAAATTGTTATAAAGTAAACGTACATTGTACTTCCGTGTATGTAGTTGGAAACACACACACACACACACACACACACACACACACACACACACACACACACACACACACACACACACACACACACACACACACACACACACACACACACACACACACACACACACACACACACACACACACACACACACACACACACACATATACTAAATAACACTACAGATCTTTCTGGTGGGCACAAAACAGGATCGTATATTTCAGTAAATTGCCTGGAGTCCTGTAATTTTATTGAGAAATGCTCCAACTATGAGACTCTAATATAGTGACGCTCCATCTTATTGAAAAAATACACATATTTCCTTTCCTCTTTGTGCCATTATTCTTTTTTTATAAACATAAATTTAGAACATGTCCAAAGATCTGATACCTCTAATTACTTTCTCATCAAACGTAAACGAGCATACGACATGCTCACATATGACCACACATTCATCTTAGTACAATCGCGAACATACCGAACAATTTAAGTAAGTTGCTGAGCTCACTCGATTAAACAGTACTGGCCGATAACACATACGTTTAAATGGAACGTTGATTTATTAGTTTAAAAAGAATGGTTAATATAATTATCAACATCGGCGAATTTAGTATTTTAACATTAAAGTAATCTCGTTTATTGCTTATAGGTATTCTTTATTTTTGTTTAACTAGATTTTGTTAGCATGGGATCTAAAAAAAATATGCATCAACATTTTAACAGTTGCTTTAGTAAATCTAAGTTCAAAATGTGCATAGCAATAAACATTTTACAACTGTACAAACATGGCTGTCTTAAATTGCCAAATTATAGTCTGATATGCGTTGTGGACATAGGAATTGCTCTATGTCCACATTGCCTTAAAAACGGTGAAGTATGTAGGAAAACTTGTCTGTAAGTACAACAATTTTTTTTTTGTAATATTTTTAATATATAAATTGATATGAGTTAAGCAAACCATAAAATTCATTGAGATTTCTGCTTCATATTAAACCATTACCAAAGTTTCAACTGCAGGGTGTATTATCGTGTGTGTATTGACGTAACTTATTAAATGTCGTCGCAACTACAAATAACTGGCAAAGTTTATAAAAAGATTGTTTTAGGATAATGTCCATCCTTTTCTTACAGTATCTAAAGTGTTATTATTGTACGTTATAAGAACTTCCAGTGTGGCCTTTGTACAACTTATAGTGACTTCACAGTGTTTTAAAAAAAGTCACCAATTGTATATTTGTATTTATCAAATGCTTTACATTAATAGCTATTCGTTGTTGACACAGTTTATAATGTTGCATTTTTAGCCGCTATAGATAACAATGAAAAACTATTGTCTATATAAACACCCAAATCCTTAGTCTTTGTAAACAACATATGTTATATACATGTGTAATATAATATATTCCAATATTACAATTACCATATAGCATCGTAAAAGGTAGTTTCAATTTATATTCCGTTTAATTAATACAATGTATTATATAAGATTAGAAGCAAGTGTAGTGGTGTGATTGGAGGTATTAACGGTTTTACATGCGATGTGTAAATGCTAATATGATATCTTCATTATAATATCTCGAAATATTACCTATGCAGTCAGTTTTAGTTCATTTAACATTTAACAATGTAATGTTTTGATTCGTTTTTTATTAGACACGAGAATCAATATAAGGTATTGGCCAGAATATTCTACTGTGAAAAATATGGAATATAATAAAGTTGATAGAGTAATTCGAGATCAGGCTTTATTTCGAACAAAAGAATTTGTTTCTTTATTTGTGTGTGATTATTATTATTGTTATTTTTTTTACAGTTACAGCCAATTGTTATGAACTTTAAGATATTTTATAATTTAATTTTTTTAATTTAATATTAATATTAAGCCACTCATAAAATGTCATACATATTTGGAAAGCATGAAACACTACTTGAACTGAAATAGGAAGAAAGGGGTAGCACCGGTCAGCAGGTAGCGCCTCAGGTACCTTTGGGCAGCGCATCGCTTGCGGCAACTATGTCGGTTAATTCCTCCCGCGCCCTTAGTCTGCCATTGTTGTAACCGAGTGTGATAGTTCATCAAAAATTTTACTTGCTTTCTTCTAATTTTTTGTGAAGTTTGGACGACGGTAAGTGCATGACTAACTCATTTCCTATAGCCTTAATGCGTATAATATTACATAGCCATTATTATAGTATATTTCGCAAGATTAAACAAATGAATTCGATGATTCGTTCTCAGTCTAGGGTAAGTTTCTAAACCCATGCATTTCGGTTAGCGACGGTCAAAACAGACGGGATAATGGCGGTCGATGACCGGAGCTCCCCAATATTGACTTTATTGCTAAGTATAAAATACCCGTTGTTTGTTTATTTTTACCTTAGAACCTAATAGCTTTAGTTCTGGCTCTTTACAAAAAAAAATGATATAAAATCAATTGAAGTAAGGATGTTAATTCGAGCCGCAAGCAAATACTTTAATATTCCATTTAGTGATGGACAAATGTGTTAATTATGGTTAGCAGCTAAAGCAGCTAAATTTAGCAACGGCTAACTGTCTTATGCAATGATAAAAAATAAGCAGTAGTGAGTAGGCTGCTAAAATAAATAGAAAGTCATTTGACCTGTTATAGCTTATAGCTAGATTCGTGGAAACTATCAAGTATCAATTCGTGGAAGTGTCGGCTTCGCACAATAACAGTATCTGTCTAGACTTTGTTTATATATTTATTACTTTTGTATACGTCCGGTCAAATATAAATATAAAAATATTATATAGTTTATTTGTGTTTTTTATTTTTTTCAAATTTGTCTATGAGATTTGTCTGACAATTTGTATACGTTTTGTAGACATCATTTTGTTTATTTTATGTACAAAAAAATATGTCTTACATAACGTAGAGTTGATAAACTATGAACTTTATAGAAGGCAAAAAAAAATCTTATTTAAGTTTTGTTTAGTTTATATATATATATATATATATATATATATATATATATATATATATATATATATATATATATATATATACTTAATTAATATTTGTGTGACCCAAAAATATCTTTCTATCGTTTCGTTTGTACTTTTGTTGTGGCAAATAAGTTGTTACGTTTGTTATAGTTTTGGTTAAAAATATATTCTGTTTTTTAAAAAGAATTTTGTGTATTAGCTTAACATTAACCATTTTCAATTTCAATTTTTTATTAGTCCTTTAGACAAATTTCTTTTGTATAAGACAGATAAATTATAAATATACAAGTCAAAGTAGTTAAACATATAAACAACAACAACAAATTAAAATCATTCTTAAAGTAAAATATATAATCAATCCACAAAATATGCTCTATTTAAACCAAAATTTACATATCTCAATTTACACCCCACGACCTAAATTTATGCCTTAGTTGTTGAGAGATACAATTGTGTAGTCAATGTCAACAACATACAAAATTAAGTTACAATAACTGCAATACTCAAAAATTAAGCCACAAAGCCAAGTGTCTGTAAATTAGTTTCCATTCATCATTGTATTTAACTGCTAAATCCCTATTCCTGCTTCTTTTAAATGTTAGCAGAATCAGCTGTCAAAGCAGTTGAAAATATTACCATTAGCTAGTATAAGCCCTGCTAATTGTAAAGCAGCTATTTCTAGTTGTTAGCAGTGCTCTGCAAATACTAACGTTCGTTAGCTGCTTTTCTAATTAGCACCACATCACTAATTCCATTCAGTACTCTGCAACAAAGAATTAAAAAAGGGGTAACAAAAGTCCACACTTAGGTCGCAATGCTACGTTCACATCTGAACAGGAAACTGAATTGGCAGATCAGGTGAAACTATTAGCTGATCTGTTCTACGGCATAAAGCCAAACGATATAAAACTGCTTTTGATTTTGCTGAAAGAAATCTGATTTCACAGAGATTTTCGAAAGAAACTAAACTCGCAGGGAAAGATTAGTTGGAAGGATTTTTAAAACGAAACCCAGGTATATCCGTAAACTTGTTTAAATCAAGAAGCAGTTGACAGGTTTTACAATAACCTACAGAGTTTACAAGAAAAATATAAATTTACCCCGGGTTGCATATATATATAATTGCGACGAATCCGGTATCACTACAGTTCAAGAACCAGGTAATATTGTAGCACCAAAAGGGAAAAAAGAGTGGGGGTCTGTTACCGGTTGGGAAAGGGGGAAAGTGGTAACAGTTTTGTGTGCAATGAGCGCTGCAGGCAGTTTCATACCTACCATGTTTATTTACCCGCGGCAGCGAATGTCCCCACAGTTGAAAAAGACGGACCACCTTGTGAAATCTATGAGGTTTCGCCTCAGAGATGGATAAATGAAAAATTATTTGTAGTGTGGTTTCAACATGTTATCAATCACTCAAATGCATCTGTTAACAAGCCTGTACTTTTAATACTAGATAATCATGACTCACACATATATTTGGATTTGTACCAACTTTGTAAAATAAACGGTGTCTCAATGCTCTCACTTCCCCCACACTGTTCGCATCGTTTGCAGCCACTCAATGTGACTTTTTATTCTACACTAAAAGCTGCTTTCAGAAGACAATGTGATTTGTTGATGAGATCCCAAGGCCTGAAAAGATTAACACCTTATGTTCTTGTGCTTTTTCGGTTATTGTCTTTTGTCTAGTAAAAACTTTAGCCTGGATTGTCTCCCCAGATACTATTCTTTAAAAATATTCCAGAGTCTTGCCAACTGCAAATTTATGTTTAGTAGTAAGATGACGTTTAGGCTTACCTGGGACCATAGCTTCATTTGATAGCCGTTCTCCGCAGATGACACACTGAGGTATAGGAATCTCTTCATTCAATGTTGAAACAAAACCAAAAGACAAATAATTTTCATGATACTTCCTTACACTCAACTTTGAATGGCTTTTTGAGGTTGAGGTTGACGGTAGTACACATTTTTGCTTAGGTTGTTTTTAAAACTAACATTTTTACTGTGTTTCTCCGAATGAACTAAAACTGAGTCTACTTCACTAACTGTTTAACTTAGTTTAGGTTATTTTACCACAAACTTGTCCATTTAAAAAAAAAGTAAAATGTCGTAAATAAAAGTACACGCTACAACCGATCGAGTAATCCGGACAGATGAAGGAGCGGCAATTACCTGGTTGCAACATGTACCCGTGAGTCATCAACCCAGCTGAACTTATAGTCTCAGCTGAGCGCTTATCTGTTAGTGTACTCGTAAAGTCAGTTCTGAAATCCCTCACAAAGGACAGTCGAACGTCTTAGTCATCTATTCTGCTAGGCTAGGCCGTCAGGCCTTTTTTCGTTCACAACTATTTTGCTTTAAGTTAAATTATTTTTTGTTGTCCCACAGCACATCTGCTGCGGCACACAGTTTGGGACTCTCTGAAATAGATGGTCAATAAATTTTGAAATAACGTTCTCACAAACCATTAATAACTAAATCCTAAACAAAAAAGTAATCGTGACTAAAAATGTTAGTTCAGTACTTCTCAGTAGAATAGTAAATATCAATTATGTTCGCCGATCTGTTTAGAACATTTTTTGAAAATATATTTCTCTAAACTTAAACCGAACATTGTCTTATATCGTTCTAAAATAATTACAACCTGAGTGAGATAAAGTATTTAACGACGGCAGTCAAGAATTTCTATTTAACAAAATAATACTTTATGTGGATATACGATTTGTTTTAAAAGTGATATATTAAACTGGTTTATATAATTTAACTTAAATTTCAAACAAATAACAATTCGTGAATCGATTTCTTGCGAAAAGGCATTTTTAACAGCTTCGTGGACAATATTTAGGGTTTCATACTCAATAATTCTAGAACCGGAAGTTTCGGCAATATGGTTGTATCAAGTACATAGAGGCTATAATTTAGGAACATAAGAACAACATCTTTACAATCCATTGTGCGTTTTTTTTTTAAATAGCATCTACCACTAAATTGTTATTTTGAGTTGTGGTAAATTTTTGTTTTGATTTCTTGGTTTGTGGCCAAACTCAAGTAACATTAGATGTAATTATATGCACTAGGTTCGGTTCAAATCACACTATGTCGTTTTGAGAACAGACGAAAGTCAAACAACATCACAGTACTAATATCTTTTCTTGTTTATTATATTGAGGGGGCTGCTATTGGTAGGTAAAGGCTATAACCTGTCAAATAAAATGTTACATGAGGCATTGAATAGTATAGTTTCCTAAAAATTGATTTTTCTAATCTAGTTAAACGAATAAAAATCTGTGGATGTTAATTATATATATATATATATATATATATATATATATATATATATATATATATATATATATATAATTATATATATATATATATATATATATATTAACATTTCTATGGATCAAACAATAAAAATTATGGACAAATTTGTTCACAAATATGGGTTTGTAGTTGATTTTTCTATTCATTGAATTGTTATGTGACCTCAAATTTTACGCATGCCAATTGAGTTTGTATAAAGGTATAGAAATCGTTCATGTAAAGGTGCTTCATTTAAAACGAACAAAGATGTTATATTTGGAGTTAAAATATTTTTAACTAAACTAAATTAAACTATATATAAACTAAAATGTCATGGAGACTTCAATTTTCTGCTAAATGTTTAATTTTAAATAATACTTTGTGATGAAAAAGAGATACAATTTCGTGTATTTTGTAAAGATCTCTATTTCAATGCATTTATTCATCGGAGTTATGAAATATAATTCCAAACAGTTTTTTTAAGCTGTAAAAGTACTTAAATCTATGAAGATTTTTGTAAAATAAACTCAAAATGAAATATGTCGATTATCCTTATTTATATTCGTGATATTTTATGCGTATTACACATTTATTCCGTAACTAATCGACAAATCAATCTATAATTTTTCTGTTTATCCCTTTGTATTTAAAATATTTGAAAAATTATAACATGTCTTTTGTCAGCAATTAATATTAATCAAGGCAAAAATCAAATATATTTTCGATGCCTATCTCAACTTAATTATTATCACCACTCCAGCTGCCGGTGTTAGATATTTACAAGGATGAATCCGTTTTGAGGTCATGTTTCTAAAATATTTACTCTAAATGTAGCTTGTTAAATAATATTTTTAAAAAGAATCTGTTTTTTTAAAAACCTAAATAATATCATTGCACTATGTATATACGTATATCAAATTATTTTAATTAGGCGTGAGCAAACTTCTATGCTATTGGACAATTCTTTCAATTTATATTGACGAAAGGTCATCCGAAAATACAATTTCGTAAATACTATAAAAAAATGGACATTTTAAAAAACTACAAAAAAGTGTAATTTTACAACTTAAATTTCTGTAGAATATTATATTCACCTTCAAATAGAACAAATATTTGTGTGAAGCTAAAATATCTCGGAGAACCGATTTAAGCAATAAAATGATCCCTCCAGAGATAAAGTGTTGTATGGCTACTTTACTCAAATATATGCTTTAAAGTTGTTGTACATAACTCCTGAACGCTTACTGACATACGTTTTTGAATCCATCTATTATCATTCAATTGGAAAATATTTGATAACCCCCTCTACTGTCTGTATTTACAACTTAGAGGTTATTATTACATATATATATATATATATATATATATATATATATATATATATACATATGAAGAACTGGTTTCCATAACTAAATATTAAAGTAAATTAAGTTATGTTTCCTTTACACTTGTTTCTTGATGTTAAAAGTTATTTTATATTTGAACAACAAATGTATTCTTTACAAAATGTAGAAGGGGAAACCTTAGCATTACGTTCATCACTTTCCCCCACCTCCGCAATGTAAAAACATTTTGTTTTACAAACTTTTTATTTGTAATATTTCAAAACTTTGCCTCAACTTTCTTTCTTAACAGGTTCTTCAAATTAAAAGTAACCTAATTACGTTTTGTTTATAACCTCCTTACAGGAACTTTCTTCATTAACTATTCTTATCTAGAAGCATGAAGTTCAGTAATGGAAGAGTGGAAATTGAAAAATAATTAACTTTTGGTGAAATTAATTCTCTACAAGAATTTTAATCACAATGAAAAGTTCGTAAATAGTAACCGTAAGATTATATATAGTATTCCCAAAATATAAGAAACATTGTTTTTTAAGTTCTTACATTTTCACGTTTACCATGCATAAGGATTTATAATAAGTTAAACAATCACGGCCGAATTTTTAGAAACTATTTGTTTTTATTGAATCAAACCACAAACATTTGGAAGTATGTATGTCGCTTTATCTATTCTATATCTTCTAGCCAAAACGATTTCACCAATTTTTTTTCCAAATTATGGTAAATGTTGAGAAAATCTGTAGATATTTAAATTTTTTGTTTTCATAACTAATATATGGATATAAAATAACAAACGAAATTGTCTCTAAAACGGTTTTTATTTCAATACAATTTTTTTTTAAATATGAGAGAGTTTTACTGTTGAGGAATCACTTGCTATAACAATATTGAACCTTAACCACGGCCAATAAAACTTGCATAATACCATAATGATTAGGATGAGTTTATGACAAGAGCGAATCGAGCATATCTGTTATTTAATGTTTGAATATCTTTCTGATATTTTAAAACAAATTGTTTAAAGTCAACCTTTTACATTAAATTCTTTCATAAGGAGAAAAAAGTCAGTGAAAAAGATTTATTTATTTATTTTCGTTTAAATTTTCTTCCTGCGTTTGGGTATTATTTAAAAAAAATGTAATTTTAAGGAATATTATAATAGGTTTTTTGGATAAGAAATTTTTGAAAAAGTAGGTTCATTGTTTTGAAAAAAGGAAGTCCAAAATCTTACCCAATAGAAAATATTCAATATGATCTTAGTAGAAAAAAACTGATAGTTAGTATAAACTATTATTGTAACAATAATGTATACTTATGATAGAAATTGTAATTTATTTTAGAGACATATAATATTGCATGTGTTATATATATTTTATAGTAATATATAATTTGTCTGTGTGAGTACAATCCTCGTTACAAATAGCTATTATAACAACATACATATATTATGTTGTGGACAAGCATGAATAAATATTGAAATGGGTGAAAGTGTTTGTGACATGTTTCAGTTATCAAGAAATTCCCAAACTCATTTTCAACCAACGACTATACATTAAAGTTGTATCCTCGAGCAGTGTTCATTTATAAATTACTATTTCTGTTATGACTACGTTAAGATTGTAGCATTTATATCTCAGTAAGATATGTCGTTCTGGGAAATTGTTAATTGGTAAATTAATGTGTAAATTTACCACTGATAAATAGATATTTCTTTATATATTTTGTAGCTACAAAATATATAAATATAACATATATATTTCTTTATATATTTTGTAATACAAAAACGTATTTCATATTTTGAAATAAGTTTAAAAATAAATTAAAGGATAGATATACTCATATGCCAAAATATGGTTATATACGAAATGTGATCTAAAACAAAACTGTGTCCCCACAGATTATGATATAAGTTGAGATTTGCAATTGGTAGAGAATCAAAACTTGGAAAGATATGTTTACTGTGAAAAGACCTGGAAGTGCACATATTCCGGGAGTCCAAATTTCCTGCCTTCCAAGCCTGTGCACATAATCGGATATTACTCTATGGAATTTTTATTTTTTATTTTTACAATGATAAAACATCCTTATGCTTAGCACAAACACAAAATGTAGTATAAACTATTTATAAAGACGAATTTAAATATATAATAAATATATAATTTAAATTTATTGGTTTTAACCCAAATACGTTTTTTAACAGCAAGTATTGAAAATACAATAATATATCAAGTGAATAATATACGACCAAGACTGGGAATCAAACCCAGGATCTTTGGCTTTTCGTGCCAATGCTCTACCAACAGAACTATCCAAGTCGCTTTCGAGCACAGGGCGTAGAATTCTCACTTGACTTTGCTTTATTTCTGCAATTTTTGAGTTACCAAATTAATTACCTTGTATATGCGACATTGAAGTAAAATTTTAATCATTTTGTAGCCCTTACGAATTTATTGCCAGAATAAATACAAAAAATTTCAATGTCACATATGCGAAGTAATTATTGTGGTCACTCAAAAATTGTAGGAATAAATCAATATCAACTGAGAAAAACGTAGAAAAACGGGTGTTTTATTGAAGCTTTGTTACCAGGGGACTTAAATTTAAGAAAGGCGGAACCAAAATGGTAACAATGTTTAGAAATTAAAAAAAATTAAAAAGACAAAAACAAATTTAGTGATTAACAAGGCTCAAGTTTATTGAAACAGAAAAGAAATTTCAACGTTTCAGATTTTATCATTTACAATTGAGAAAGACATCCTGAGACAAAATTATCATAAACAGCTTATGATTAAAAGAGATATTATAATTAATAATAGTTATACGCCCTTAATACAAAATATTATAATTTAAACAAAAAAATTAATCAATAGATTCTGAAAATTTATACCCCCTTTTTTTTAGTTTATATATGTTATAGTTACAAAGTTTAACAAAAGACAATGAGCACAGCTTAACAATTAACAGGATTATCATTAATCCAAAAAAAAAGATTATACGCCCTTAAATGTAAAAATTACAAAATAAAAAAAAGATGAAAAGATACTGATATTTATTCCCCCCCCCCTTTTTTGTAACTTTATGAAATGATAAGTTTTTTAAAACCAGTTACATAATATTACTTATTTTATAAATTACTTAAATGCTATATTGGCCAATAAATATATGTATGTTTTAGATAAAAGAATTTATTATGAAAAGAGTAGTTTATTTTAAAAGAAAAGAAAAGAAAATTTTGAATATTAAATTTTTAAATTGACGTCAATTATGTTAATTTAGAAAATAACCTCTTGGAGGTTGTTAGGACCGAAAGTTTGCATGCAGGCTCCACCCAAAAATTTTTTATATATTTTATAATTAATTACACAAGTCTACATCTAAAAGAATTTTTTTTTAAGAAAAACATATTCGCTGAAATAAATTTTAGGCACATATACAATATGAGTTTAATTAAAGTTCTATAAAGTTAGTTTTTCCTTTTTTTTTTTTTTTTACATCACTTTTGTGCACATGAAACTGAAGCTATGTTGGATAAAACGTGTTTTGTTAACAGGACGAAACATGTCTAGATCTTTCGCTGTGTTTCTTCTACCAGCATATTAGCTATGAGCAAAAAACATGTTTTTTAGTGTCTGTACAAAATCAGACATGTTTTAGCATTAATGTTCATTATTAAAGAAAATATCTGGTTATTTGTCAAAATCAAAGAAAATTGATTGTATAACAGAAATTCGTTAAGATTGTAATTAAAAGCTTCTTAGATGACTATAAAGCTATATATATATATCGTTTAGTTTAAAACAAAACTTGTATAAGACTTGCAAAATCTGCAAAAGTTTGTAAAACGAAATTTTCTGTTTTAGAAGAGATTTCTCTAGTTATTTTATATTTGACATGTTCAATAAGATATTCTGATCACTTAAAATTCAACATTAGTTTGCACATATTTCACATAATTGTTCAAAACTCAAAATGTGCCTTTACAAGGTTTTGCAAAGTATGTTTTAAAAAGGTAAATTTTTATAATCATTGATTTTCAAAAGAACATTAAATATTAAACAAAACATGAAATACATATTCTAAAGAATACATGATAATTAATAAATTATTTTAAAGCATTAACAAAATTTAAAATATGATAAAACCTGTAAGGCTGAGTACCTGGAAAATCCTGTCGCAGTTCACGTAAGCTTGTGCCGTGAAAACGAAAATTTACTAAACATTATAGAACTAAAACGCACAAAACTTGTAAATTAACATTGCCAAAAACTGAGGTAGAAATTTTGAAGTCCAAGAAGGAAATTTATCTCTAACGTAGCTAAATATAGATGTCAGACATTGTGTGACTACAGGTAGACTAGATAGTTTTAGAACAGGTGGGCTAGCCAGGGAATGGACTTTGCGCTTAGATAGAGAGAAGATAAGAGAGACGGCGAGTGGACTGCCGATAACAAAATGCAGATTTATTTTATGAATGCTACAGCTTTAGAAAAGATATATTTCAAGACAATTCTAAATTTTCTATTATAATTCAGTGTATTTAAAAAACAGCGGAAACAAATCTTTTTACTCAGATAATTTGTTTATTACATATTAAAATAACAATCGGAGAAAAAGTTATATACACAATATTCTATAGCCTATACAATGCAATATAATACTATACAATACAAATCCTACACAACAATAAAAATACAATACTACCCAATAGTTTATTAACTATTATACCTACAGCGGTCTGAAAATGCTTCTGGGTGACTGATACTATTTCTGATAGAGAAGGATTTACTATTATTAACCAATTCTACGCTAATTTTACTTTCACCCAAACAGTCACTAAGTGAAGCTTTTAATATTCATTACAGCTTAAAACTCGCCTTCTAAATTGCCTAAATAAAAAGTCGCAGTGTAAACAATTATTCTTAATAAAGTTCGTATTAAATGTCCTAATACCTAGGTCGAGTTTGGTATCATTTTTCATAACTTTTTTTATTATATTTCAAATATACTTTTACATGTAATTACTTAATGTAAACATGTTAAATTATTAAGAAAGTGTACATTTGTATCAACACAGCCAGTAGGTGAATCATCGCCTAGGCAGCAGACAGCTTAGGCGGACGCGGGTAGGGATTATAGGGGTGGCCTCAGGTAGTCCCGTGTCCACCCGCCAACCTGAACTTGACAAAGTATAAGCACATTTTGTGATCATCTTATCTGTAGTGAAGGCCTACATCTATGTTTATAATTTTGAACTTTGGTATGTGGAAAGTAAGGTAGTAATTAAAAAAAACAATTTTTTACAAATTGTCGGGTGATATATTTGATTTAAGGTTGTTCGATAAGACAAGATAATATGACACTAAATATATAATATGTTGATCTTATACATCTAAAAATTAAACGATGTATGAGCCTACCATAACTATACTGTCTTCAAACTCTTTTTGAGGCTACATACTTAACCTAAATTTGTCCTCAATTACGGATTCTGCCATTTCAGGAGCCGGGGATATGTATCTATTTATATTTAATCGGTTAATAATATGGACAAATAATATTACAATTTACAGGAATTATCTAGTAGAAATGGTTGGAATTATGTTGTACGAACATTAATATTTAGGAATAATACAGTAATTTACAAATTTTATAAAATGTTATGTAAAAAATATGTGTTTTCAATGCTGTGCGCACAGCTTGATTTTGGCTTTTCATTTACTGTATTTTGCTCTTATTTAGTTTTAATTGCAATATATTTAGTTTTACTTACAATATATTATAGTAGTTGGTTTGATATAATTTTTAAATGAAAATGAGGCTAATGCTACTTCTATCAAACATACAACTAATCTGTGAACACAATGTCAGTAATCAATCATATTGTGACAAACAATCATCTGATTTTTCTAAATAATAATAAGTGATTTGTTATTTTTTGAATGTTTACAGTTCCCGTTTCAGTATTTGGGATTGGGAAAAGCAAGTTGCAAGTAGTGCTGGCAATAAAAAATAAATGTCTACGATATTTAATAAGGACAGTGCTATGAACGGCCCTTCAAAATATACCTGGGTTCTCAGTTTCAATTAATTATCAAATCTGTGTTCAGTATTTTATTAACGTTTTATCATTGACATTAAGCTTACGTCTACTTCCCTAATACGTCAATACAATATTTCAATGCAACACAATAATAAGAATCGAATTGAAACATTAACCCAAAATAATATTCAAACGAAATATTTATTACACAAATTAATTACTTAAATTAATTACTCAAATCAATTACTCAAATAAATTATTCAAATTAATTACTCAAATCAATTACTCAAAGCTCAAAAGTATTCCAACTATCATTATACTTTAAATGAAAGAAATTATAAATCTTCTAACTGGTGACTTTACATACAAATATAAAAATGCTTGCTTACTGTCTGTTGAGTAGAATTCCTGAGCCAAATTCCTGCACCATGGCAATCGACCTGCCGGTATCATCAAGATGGAAAAGACCCCTGCCAAATCAT
This sequence comes from Aphrophora alni, assembly GCA_963513935.1. Taxonomy (NCBI): domain Eukaryota; kingdom Metazoa; phylum Arthropoda; class Insecta; order Hemiptera; family Aphrophoridae; genus Aphrophora; species Aphrophora alni. The sequence continues at coordinate 91,437,573 of OY740768.1, forward strand.
GCTGACCGCTTATATACCTTTAGGACTCTTTGTTGTCCTAGTTCAGTTGCAAGACAAGCATTTCAACATTTTTTTAACTGTTTCACAATTGTTGGATCATTCTGAGCTTTGTGAATATGAGTTCTTCCTAATATAACCTAATATTAACCTAATATTAAGTTATTCCTAACAACAGTGTACAAGTGATTAAAATGTTGTGTGATCAAATCACTTGGCTTGGATGTATTAAATTTATGACTAGTTAAGTAAATTCTTGCGAGATTCAATGTTAATTAATTACAAGTCAATTAATTTATTATTAACAATATAATTCGAATAACTGAAAGAGTTTTAATATTGTTGAGAATATGAAGTACCCTACAGACCTTTCTTTATATGGTAGTTATAAAATACAATTTGTGGTAAATAATAAAATATTGGATGATGAATGATAACAACAATTAGAATCTTTTTTGTTAATTCTTCTTCAAAAGCTGTTTTAGCGATACTCAATAAATTACGCTACTAAGCTAAAAGTCTGTATCAATATTTTTCATGTAATTTGCTCTTCGTTTGGTGATTAAATCAATTTTCGGTCATCCAGAAATAATAAGAAAAAAAATCATGTAGCGGTTCAGCGGGTGTTAACCGAAGAATAGTGAAGGCATTCTCATCAAATGGCCTCTTATAGTGGCTCAGAATAAAGTAAACATATATAATGAATTGAGAGATAATACCGTTAGCTAAGGTTGATCACAGTTGAAGAGTGGATTTATGTATATATATATATGCATTTATTGCTGCATTGAGGTTATACTAGAATATTAAATTATTCAGTTAAAAGTAGAAAAAATTTAAAGAGAAAATGATGGCTTGCTGTATTGACCTGGAAATATTTAACACATTTTCTACTTTATAATAATGTAGTGATATTTTTACTAAAAATAATGTAATTATATACCTACATACAATCCGATGAACACGAAATTAAGAAAAAATAAGTATACTACTATAAAACATCAAAAAAATTATAAATAAAAGAATATTATTATCCAATAATGTCTTTAAAACAAAATTGTGGAAAAAGATTAACATTTTTAGATATTTAAACATTTTCACCAGAGAATATTTCTTTAACATTTTAACTAATGTAAAAAAAGTAATAAAAAATAAAGTATTATCTATAAAAAGTTCACGTATTGTTACATTTATAAATATATTGACTAGACGAATTATATAAATATCAGAAGTATGAAGTGCTACTAACGTTATGTAATATGGTATTCCACACTTGTGGACTGCAAACAACAATGAGTTGTTAGAGTTTTGTTATTTAAAAACCACAACAGTAAAACCATATAACACAAATTACTGAATTGTTGTCTATATAAACCATATTACAAATATAGAAAAACGATTGAACCTGGAGCACGTCAGGTACATATGTGCCATTGAAAAATAACTAATATTCCTACATACATGTTTTTAAATTTAATATACTACTAACAGGAGAAAAATATTTTATCTACCTCAGTTGTTGTGATTTATTTCTGAGTAGCAATCATATCATGTAAAATGCAAAGTTAGTTTTGTAATTTATATTTATAAATATCAGAAACAGTTTGTTTGTTTTGTTATTATATTGTTGTTATTTCTTATTATAATTATTACTTTTCAAACAAGATATCGAATAATTCCTATGGTAGTTTAATAAAACATATGCGTATATTGCATACTTTTAAAAGCCTATATATATATTATAAATCAAATGTAAAGCTAAAAATTAAATTCCAAATTAGATTAACAGTATATATATATATGCTTTGCTTAAATACGTTTAGATAGATGATATATCTCGAGATTAGAGATTCCATTCAGACTATTGTTATTTGTAAACCATTTGTATTAAACTTACCAACAACTAATACTAACTCATACTTGACACATTGATGTACACTACATAAACACAAATATGGTTCTAGCGTTCAACCAAAAACAGTTTAATACAATAGGCCTTATATGCGTTTGTTTCTATGTTCTTATATGTAAAAATTAGTTATTTGAAATTATTAAGGGAGTATATGTGTAATATATGACGAAGAAAAATATACATCCAAAATAAACACTTAGAAAATGCCTTAGTTATCTATATGAGGCATTCAACTATTGGATGTTAAGTTCATACATATTATGGACATTATTAATTTTGGAGGTCGTTATTTTATCAAACAATCATCTCCAATGTTTAAATAAACCAATAAAACTAAAGTTTCAGAATTATTTTAATAATATAATTGAGCTATAATTGTTTCGCCTTGCGGTATCATCGGGCAACAAGTATTAACAACGATAATTAACAAGTATTGAAACATACACAAGTAACTAATGAAACATACACAAGTAACAGGAAACTGAAATACAATAAGAGAAATCGGGGAGCGTAGGGGGAATATGACCTAGCAGGTAGATGAAGTTTGATGAACTATGTTAAGGATCAGTTTTAGAACGGGTGAAGAATTTAATACAAATTTGGTCAATTAAATTGAAAATAGGCCTAAGTGAAGTAGATCTTATTATTTCTAAACATTCTAAATTATTAAATCTATTGCTTTTATTTTCTAAACATTCAATTATTACGGAATTCATTCAAAATTATGACGTGAGTCCAAAAGGTGGTAACAAAGTGAGAGTTTCTATAGGCATGTTTCTAGCTATTTCCATAATATTTTTTATTCCTAACTCTCATAGATCTACCTGATTGACCTATGTTCTGCGAGTTACAATCTTGACAAAATATTTTATAAAATCCACTATTTTCTGACGTTTCTTTTTTATATATTTATTATTAACCAACAATTTTTGTACAATAAAAGGCGACTTTACGATTACATTTAGTTGAAAAAATAAGGTTACTGATTTTATACCTAGTTCTCTTTATATAAGATAACTTACATTATTTAACTTTTTCAATGGTATCATTATGGGAAGAGCAGACTAAATTTTTAGCTCTTTGCTTTAACTTCTTTCTTAAAATATTATTTATTAAGTTAACATCATACTTATTATTAACAGCAATTTGTTTAACAGCATTCAGTTCATCATTGAAGTTATGAGGTGAGAGAGGTAAGTCTATGTATCATGCTGTGAAAAGCAGCATGTTTATGGCTGATAGGATGGTTAGAATCAGCAGGTATTAGAACATTGAAGTAATCGAAGCTCCTGTAAATTTGAACAAAACACAATGACAGGAATATATAAAGTAATTAAATAATTGGTGAATTGCAACTTTCGCTGTGATTGTTTTATCATTCACTGAGTCCATAATAGTATGTGATGTAACCATTGAATCGCGAACACTGACCAGTTAATTAGAAAAATGATACGTTATTCTTACAACGAAAGTACCTAGGTGGTTTGTGGCCTAAATCATTGGAAGCATAAAAGATTCGACAACAGAATATACTCTTTTAATTCATTGCTGAATGTGTATACACATTATTTAAAAGTTATATCATGTCTTCGAGAAAATAGCAGTAGATAAAACAGTCACTGTAGCGTAAATAAAAATGTATAAATACCTAAAATCATTAATATTTGATAATATTTTAATATGAAAAATATAAAGAAAATTTAATTACTTTTTTCCTCGTAATAAGGATTTATATCTTGTTTAACTCGTTATGTCTCTTTCAGTACATTATATTTAATACGCCAGAGTGAGAATTTATAGGGAGAATGGGGGAATGGCAGCCACCTAAGTAAAAATTACTTCTGAGCGAGTGGTATTGAATCTATTTTTGCAAAAGTTATTGTAAAATAAATAAATTTTAGTTAGCTATTAAATATAAATATTCATTAAACCTCAAATGCCTTCATATATATGTAAAAATTAATAACACAAAACATTACATTGACTGGTATTACCCACATGGTCGGGTAATGGCGGTCAGGTATTCAATATATATATTTGATTAAATAACTCTTTAATATAATATGTTTAATGCCTAGTTATAGTGAAAATATTCAAGTTAACTTAGTTTACATAAAAAAGAACTTTCAAAACAAGAATTAGGTGAATAAAAACTTCAAGGTTTAAGCATCTGGCAGCAGTGGTCACAAATGTAGTTTACAGCCGATTCCTCTCCTTTGCATAGACTGTGTGCCCAAATTCCACAGGAAGTGCATCTATATCACTCTTCTTGATCCAGCCCATCATATTCACCAAAGACGAAACATGTCTCTTCCGACTGAGCACCTTATAAATCATCCATCTCATCTTCGTCGCAGAGGTCTTTATAATCAACTGGCTCTTCCTCCTGAGAATCTGTTTCCATTTTAGGCATATTCTTCCTTCTCATCCCCTTCTTGCCAATTTTTCCTGTGGCTGTTTTTTTTTAATAATTATTTTCTGTTTGAGTTATTTATTTTTACCAGCAGACATTGTATTGGGTTTCACATTTCCTAATTTTATTTCCTCATTTGAAGGTTCTTGTTTGCTCTTTTGAATTGAGCAATTTCTTTCTTCATATCATTTTCCTTCTTTTTTGCTAAGTTTTCCAAGTTTTGCTTTTTGGGGTGTTGATGTTAGAATTTCAGAACATTGCTTATTTCTTGTAATCTTTTGAGTAGACTAAGTGGTGGGTATGGGTGGCAGCTGTAAAATATCATGAAATGAGCAGTTGGGTTGTGGATTGTCAATTGATGATGTGGAAAAGCTTTTACAATCGGAGGTGCTTTGTAGCTATGAGGAATTTCCAGGTCTCTTTATCTTGGCCAGAATATCTGCTTCAGTTTTAGATAAGTTCTTATCTTCTCCAGTCATTATCGGATTTGTTAACTAAATTGACGTTTTCTTAGCAATGCCATCACAATCAGGATATTCGACAGCTTCTGAGTCTTCCATTGTTGGAAGAGTAATGTCAGCTGGTGAGCAAAACCTATCGGCAGCAACGAAATCGTCGTCGGTAAATGTGTTGGGATTTAAAGGAAAAATACCTGTTGTCTTGAAGCCTGAAATATTTACAGCCATAGTTACAACACGTGAATAGGCTAGATTAAACAAGCTATCAAGATGCTAGCTACGCAGTTGCTGAGCTTGTGGCTAAAAAATGAAGTCTCATACTTCCGCAGAGACGTTAGTTATGCCAGCTTGCTGTGAAATTGCCAAAATTATGTTTGGCGATGATTTTGAAACACATATTAAAAAAATAACAATGTCCAATAACACAATTTCTCGGAGAATCAAAGAAATGAGTGAAGACATAGACGTCCAAGTTGTTGATAAACTTAAATCAGTTGTTATGTTTGCATTGCAGTTAGATGAGTCTACTGACATATCTGGAAAACCACAAGTGGCCACTTTTGTGCGAATTATTGATGACAACTCTATTATTGCACAAATGCTTTTTTGTAAAGATCTCCCTGAGACAACGAAAGGACAAGACATTTTAAATTTAGTTAATAAGTGTTTGGAAGATTCAGAAATATCATGGTAGTCCTGTTATAAGTGTCTGTATTGATGGGTGTCCATCCGTGGCTGGCCACTTGACGGGATTTGTTGCTTTGGCAAAACGGAAAAACCCAGATATAGTTTTTACACATTGTTTCCTACATAGAGAGGCGATGGTTGCAAAATCTTTGAATCCTGGAATGAAAGAAGTATTCGACCAAGTTGTAAAAATGGTAAATTATATTAGTGTAGGCCACTGAAGTGCAGGGTGTTCAAAAATGTGTGTACCGCAATGGATTTGAACACACACAGCTCCTTTTTCATACTGAGGTAAGAGATGGCTGTCTCGCGGACGAGTTCTAAACAGATTTTAAGAATTGAGAGAAGAGTTGCTAACGTTTTTTACTTGTGAAGGATCAGAATATGCGAATTTACTTATTGACGACACTTGGTGCACCAAGTTAGCTTTTCTTGCAGACTTATTCCAAAAGCTGTATGTACTTAACAAAGGCATGCAGGGAAAATGTGAAAATTTACTCACTTCTACTGACAAAACAACATCGTTCAAAGATAAGCTCTTAATTTGGAAGAAATAAATTTTTAAAGAGAATTCCTATGAAATGTTTGAACTGACAGAAAAGTGCAACATGGACTAAACTATACGTGGCATGATTGTGAATTGTTTGGAACTCTTAAGTGAAATCATTGAAAACTATTTTCCTTCGCTTGATACATCTGCATTTGATTGAGTGAAGAATCCTTTTATTGATATGGGTGACAATGTAGGCCTAAGTACAACCGAAGAAGAGGAAGTGAGCGATATAAAAAATGACCGTGGCCTAAAGATGGAGTTTAAAAAACTCGTTCAAGATGCAGAGGAAAAGTCAAAAAACTAAAAAAAGAAGATAAAATCTGACGTAGCAGATTTTTGGGTGCCTTTGATAAACGAGCATTCTGCAATAGGTAAAAAGGCAATGAGAGCATCGTTGCCGTTTTCAACGTCCTACATTTGTGATGCAGCTTTTTCGGTTATGAATCAAATATAAATGAAGAACAGGTCAGAGCTTCAATCAGTAGAGCAGGACATGAGATTGGCCTTGTCAGTTTTACAGCCTCAAAAAATGGAGTTACTGAAAAAACATCAAGCCCATGTGTCACATTAATAAAGAACTCTTGTAATAGAAAGCAAGAAGTATTTTGTTTGATATTATGAGCTATGTAAACTTCTACTGTATTTGACTAGGACAGGCTTGTTCAATAAGTTGGAAAAAATTGAGTTACTTTTTAAATGTAATGTTTTGTTTACTTTTCCTAGAATTAGGTTAGATTAGGTGTGCCGTGGCTATTTGTTTTTCGTTTTTTTTAATAGTGCCTCAGGCTAAAAAAGTTTGCAAATCACTGATCTATTTTATAATAGTATTAATTACTAGTATTTTAATACTTTACAAATAAGTGTTTGGTTTATAAATAATTTCAAATGGGTATAGTTAGCAGTTGTTATCTTTATTTATATGTCAATAACACACTGCAACTTTAGTAATTAGTGTTCAAAACGCATTCAAATGTTAGGAATAATAATAAATTACTTACTCTGGTAAATTAACCAACACAAACTGACATGTTTCTCAATTTGTTTAGCGAATACTCAATTTCCTGAAACAGAGGACATGGAATAATTTGCATAGTCTGTTGATTCTACTTATAGAGTAACATGTAAATGTATTGATAAAATAGTACGTACCTACTCCTCCTACAATATATATTTGATTCTGAAAATAGAAGTCAAAGATATAAAATTTCAAATTTATAATTAAATAAAAAATTTTAAATGGGATATATTATTAAAAACATGGGTCAATCATTTAATATATTTTAATTATGATTCTGATTATATTTTAAAGTATTTCATATTTATTAAAAGAGAACTCATTGACTTGGTCTAATACAGTAAATTGTTTTAACACTAAATCACGTATCCCGAATAACCTAAATATATATATTTTTTCAATTTGGGTTAAAGTTTGTTCCAAAACCATAGGTATGGGGTTTTTTATAAAAAATCTTTCATTTTTAATTAATGACTAAGTTTTAATTAAAGTAATTTTTGAAACTCCACATTTTGTTTAAAAACCAGTTTTCCAAAACGTCGCCATTTAAAAGTGGAGGTCTCGAATGTTTGTACTAGGCATTAAATTTTTTTTAAATGTTCAGCATAAATTGTCATTAAAACTATATATTGTATTGGATGACTATAATTTAGTAATATTGTGCTTTAAAAAAAAGTAAAAATATTCAAATAAAATATCTCATAATTTCCAAATGGATATGTTAAAATAGCTTTCATTTAAAAACCATTATAAAAATAATATTTTCCGAATTAAAATTTTTCTGTTACTTTTTTTGAATCAGATAGAAAATAGTAAATTTTTGTGGTAGTTCATTTTAGAAACATTAACAAATAAAGGTTTTTAGTTTCTCTAACTGTATTGATTTATTTACCATCGTGTCAGATACAAATAATTCAATCACTATCACCTATTTTGAAAACAATTGAAAAATTTCTGTCACATGAATATCTCCTAATAATGAATATTTTGGCTATATTTAGGGTAAGAGTAGCAATATGTCATATTATAAAACTTTTATGTTTCATTGGTCTTTGAAATGAGGTAAAACTTGGTCTATCTCGTTAAGCTCTTACATGTTTATTTATTTTTTTTATATCATAAATTACTATGGTATTTAAATTAAACTTTAATAAAATTTCTTACGTAGAATACTTTCATCAATCCAAGCTCGTTAGATGTAATTCATGTGTTAAAAATATCAAACTACAACTCAATATGAAGTTATTTTAAATTATTGTAGATAATGTATCACTGATGCTGCCCACATAATCAACGAAACGTGTATACCTTTATTTAGTGAGATATTGTGTTTATTTATTTTTATTTTAAAACATCTCTCCAGCTCAATATTTATTTATGACTAACATATTCAATACAGGGAAAAACACAAAGTGATAAAGTACAGATATTATTGACAATCATTATACAATGGCGACAAATATTTTAAATAATATATTTCTCAAATGTGTGATTCGCAAGTATTTTCAATTTAGGCACCACTCTACCAATGTTTGATAACTTGTACTGAGTAATTTTCTAGGATATAGATATGTCACAATTGCTTGCTTTACAACTGTTATATTTAAAATATAAAATAAATTTAGAATCTGATTTACTTTTTAAATTGAAAAATAATGATTATTTAAAATTTATATAAAGAGTTAAATTTGATTTCAAAATATCAATATTTGAGTTTACAACAAATTTTAACAGTAACTTACGTTCCCCACATACGTAAACCAGGCCTACTGGTAACGAACGATGAAAAATCTATCTTTTATCGATGGAAATGATTGATAAAATTTAGCAATTTAATAGGTAAGAGAGCCATTAGTAACGTGTTTTGCCAAAACTTTTAAACCAAGAAACACTCTCATCGGTCACCGGAACTGACCAATTAGGGTGGGCGCACATAAGTTATTTAATGACTGTTTCGCTATTATGTTAACGTAATTACCATAGGATCAGATTAGGTTATGTCAGTGCTATATATTTACCAAAAATTATTATTGGAAACATTGTCAAGTGTCGTTGGTGTGTTTGCTTATAGTGGACATTGTAATGATTCATTAACTGTTGATTAAGAATTTTCCATTGGTTTGTTTAAGATATATAAGTTAAACTATTTCAAATTAGGAATTGCCTTGAAAATCAATCGTTTAAAAATCCTGTATGAAAAAATGCATACACTTTTCATATTAAAGTAAAGTTATGGATCTGAATAGTTAGATTACTCCTGTTCACTTGAACAACTCCAGAAGTTTTTACCACTTCCTTTATCCTTGCCAGTATTCTAATGTAAAGGTAACCATGTGAATGATTTCCTTATGTATGCTCTGACCACAGTATTCATTTCCACTAATATATGACCAAAAGTTAGTTCAACCCCAAACCACTGGCTGTAAAACTTCATCCATTTGAATTTGAATAGCTCTCATTCACCCGTGTAAGTTAACATAGAGTGTTACTTTTAAAAACCCATATCTATCTTACAAACCTTTAATAGTCCACATTTTCTGACATTGATATGGGGGTGTTTAGGTTAGGTTAGGTAATAACACCAACTACGACACACATATAACACACTCACATACGCGAACACTCTAGAAACATTTAGACTAACTTGTAAAAAACTATATGTTGCTAATTTCAGTGACACATGGGTTTTGATTACCCTAGAGGTCAAACTTAGTAAAAGATATAATATGCAATATAATCACACAAATATTATGAAACAAGTTGCTTTCTCCGATGTGGTGCTACGTCAATTGTTTGAGCCGACGCTCCTCTGATATAAGTAAAGACGTTTTAGCGAATCCCACCCAGGAAAAATTATTGTAGTACTGTTAAGATATTTCCAATCGGTAGGAAGGGCCAATTTAAATAAACTGTGGTTGGCATGAGTATAAACTGTGTTGGTGAGAATTTAATTCCTACGTTGTACAAGAAACAACCATTTTGAAAATATTGATTTTCCATTAGTGTAATATATATTTGTAAGTATTTATTTTGTGCTTATCTATCTAATGTCTTTTTTTAAACACAAATCTCAATACAACTTGTAAAAGTAAATATATTCTTTTACATACTAAGTGGAGAGACATAAAAACACTAAATACTAAAAAACAAACAAAAAAAACATGTTATTGTGGTAATCTAAATAGAATAAATATTATTTAACTTGACAAATATTTACTCTTAGATGTTATATTTTGCAATATAAATTTTATTAAAACCATTTTAAAATTATTACGAATTTACGATAGTCTTTTTATTGCGATTAACGTGGTTTTCATTAATATATAATTAATATTTTTAAATACAAATAAAAGATTTTATTTCATAAGGTACATATTATTAAGTCTGTAAATTAAGCCATACAAGTGTTTTGGTTTGAATAAACATTTTGGATAGTGAACTCGATTCTCAGTCGATTTTAAAGTTACAATTAAAAGCTGACCGTCTATAGAGCTGAGAGTAATTTTATTCACAACTTCGATGCAACTTAGAACATCTTTTTTTTGTTTAAAAAATCTGTGATTGAAAAGTTTCTATGGAAAAAAAGTTCTTAAGAAATTTTTTCAATAATAATTTTAAAATTCATTAAAAGTTTTGAAGAAAATAAGATGATTAGAAGTTATTTTATTGCAGAGAGTTATTACTAAACTCAAAGCCAACCTAAAACAATTATTAGATATAAGAATGATATGGAATATTATAACTGATTAATTAGATTAATCAAATAACGTTGTGACTCCGCAAAAATTCTAGAAGGTAAGTTTTGAAACTTAACATACATATTATTTGAGTTTTACGATAAGTTTTAAAATAACTTTTCAATGTTAACTTTTTTAGTTCTGTGCTATAAAAAAATAGACAAAGTTTAAAAATAAATTACAATTTTAAAACTTTAAATTTAATATAATTTTATATTACGCAAGTAAAAAATCATTGGAATCAGTAGTTTACGTATCATCTAGAGTGGGCGGGAGTCAAGCCAGGTAGTAGAGATTGGGTCAGTTTAGATCCAACATGGCGGCTGTACCACGTGACCCCTCCCCCCCTCCCCCCTCCCCTTTGCCCCTCCCCTTTAGGCCCCTTCCCTGTAGGCCCCTCCCCCTTGCCCCTCCCCTTTAGGCCCCTTCCCTTCCCCCATTGGTCCCCCACCTCCTCCCACCCCTCCCCCTGCCCCTCCTCTTTAGGCCCCTTCCCTTCCCCCATTGGTCCCCCACCAGTGACGTATTGTTGTCGAGACACACACACACACACACAAGACGCCATACACACATGACGTCATACACTTAACTTTTTTAATACCAGCGGGATTCGAACCTGTGAAGTTTGGATTTGAAGGCGGACACGCTACCGACTGAGCTATCGTGCATAGTATTACAAGTCGGATATTTAAAGCAGTATATAAGCCGCCACGTTGTAACCGCAATAATGTGTTATATATAATGTGTTAAGATAGTTAACCTAACCTATAAGTGTCCTACTTTTGCCCATCCACAGCCTATCAGCTGTTACAATAATGTGTTATATAATTATATAATGTGTTAAGATAGTTAACCTAAAGATTCCCACTTTTGCCCATCCACAGCCAATCAGCTGTTACAATAATGTGTTATATATTTATATAATGTTGGTAAGATAGTTAACCTAACCTCATAGTATTACAAGTCGGATATTTAACGCAGTATATAAGCCGCCATGTTGTAACCGAACGCCAGAACATTTCGTAGAAGTTCGGACACGAACCCCTTACCGTAAGACTTACCGAGTTTTTCGCGACCGCGAAAAACTCGCGTAAGTCTCACGGTACGGGTCTGACCCGAACTTCCGGGTTTAGGAGCTTTGGAATAGGGTTCTAAGAAATAAGAATCAGTGTACCTATAGCCAAGTATATAAATATATTATGATTCACATCTACGACAACAATAACTTATATATTAAGTATATATTTTGATTCACACCAACGACAGCAATCGCTTCAGAGTTAAATTAATATTCAAAGTATAGATTAAGAGCAACTACGTCAGAGTTAAATTAATATTCAAAGTATAAGTAAAGCTGACAGCTGTTCTCCACATTACGCCTACAAAGATGGCACCTCCTGCATTGTACTACGCAATCGGAACAGAAGACGTGGCCGCAAGGTATCAACGCCACAGTAGGAAGTTTGATTAAGCATACTGGACAAGGTGAGAGCATCCGACTATGTACGAATACTCCCGAGGACTGTGGAACTTCCTGTAAGCAGAAAAAGGTAAGTCACATTATTGATCTTCTCTGTGTGTGTGTGTGAGTGTGAGATTGAAAAGGTTACTTTATACAAAGCTTTAATACTTACAGGGTATCGTGCACGGAATTCTGCTTGCTGCATAGTATTCATTCCTTTGTCTATTATAATACGTAAATCCCTCATCATGAGCCGCCATACACTCTGCGCAAACGCTTGACCAGTCCTGAAGTAAGGACGTCTAGCAGCGTTCTCCAAATCAGTAATAAGACATTGTAATGCAGGTAACGACCCAGTAAGTATCTCAATAGCCGCCTGAGTTCTGGCCTCGTTGATGGAAGACTGTGAAAAGAAAAAGATTATTTACAATGTAACCAACCATCGGACAGTTGACAAGCTCTCTCTCTCTCCCTCCTATACTTACAGAGTAAGTGATGTCCACAGCCTGGTACATTATGCCGGAACACAAACAGAATCCACAATCCAGTCGGCTGTGTGGTTGCATCGCTAGGTGTAGTGTCTCATGACTGACTGGACCGTGATGGTGTAACGTATATGATTGTTGTTGCGAGGCTGGTTGTGGCGTGACTCGAGTAGTGGAGGAGGAGGAGGAACGTATCCGCTGCATTTGTTCCGCGTCAACAGGTACGACATTATATTCAGCCATCCGCCTATCCAGAACATCGGACAACGCAGCCTGAAAGGACGTTAAACTGTGAGACAGCCCCGCTCTCATTGCCTCCAGATCACGTCTCAAGTCATCACAACCGCCAGCAAAATATCGTTCCAATTCCTCTAGCTTCCTTTCGGCGTAGACATTCATCTATAAAATATAAACAATGGATATCTATAAAAATCTATTGAACAGATGTCTATAAACAGTCGGTTAGTGACAAAGTTTAAAAACATAACTTACACTACAAGCGCCCTGTGTTGGAGTAGCATCAGGCGCTATTACAACTGGCCCTTCTACATTATCAGAGGCTACAGCTGCTGGTTGCACTACGGGACCCTGAAAGAAAAACAAAAGTCAGTAAGAGTGTGTGTGTGTGTGTGTGTGTGTGTGCGAGCGTGCGTGCGTTGTGACTAAAGTCGAAAGAACTACCTGTTGCTCCAAGAGCTGCCGAAGCCAATCTGGCTGCCTGTTACGTCGCCTAGCGATAGGCTGAACCACCTGAAATAAATGCAATAGTTAGGGTGTGTGAATGTAACAGTCAAGAAAGAAAACAATATTTAGTAAAAAGTAGTGGTTATACCATTGGTCAAATCGGGTTACCTGTTGCTCCTGTGGCTGCTCTTGCGGCTGTTCTTGCGGCTGCTCTAGCGGCTGCTCTCGCGGCTGCTCCAGTAGTCGACGAAGCCATTGTGACTGTCGTTGACGTGACATATTTTTGCTATCCTGTAAATAACGTTACAAAGTGAAGAGCGAGATTGAACCGTACGACCATTTAGAATAAGTTGACCCTACAATTTTGTGTAACGCTTTGCCAGAAATGTCCGGATTCGTTAAGCAGATAAAAAAACAATTTTCAACGATTTAATTGCGACCGTATTGGTTCAATCTCGCTCTGAAATGTTACTACTACTACCTACAGAGGATGAACGTATCATCCTCCGGGAAGCCGCCCCAACCACGCGGCTCCCGGTGACGACCATACCATGAATCTAGTGTCGCCTCCCTGACTACCGGTAAAAACTAGTGCCGCAATTCTACAAGCACTGTCTTCCCGCTATGACCAGTCACAACAAGTTTCGCGCCAACAATCTCAGCAATATCCGATTCGCTCAGAGTGTCTGCGTAACGCTTTGGTAGAAATGTTCTAATCGGATTTTCCTCCGAATCGTTAATCAGATCAACAAATACACACGCACCGAACTTTGACTCTACAATCTTCGCATCGACAATAGGATATTCGAATCCTATTGTCAAAGATTTAATTGCTACCGTCTCTACGGCAGCATAGCCGACCGTATTGAACCTATCAATAGCAGACGCCATGTCAAACTTACCCTGTACTACAACGGTAGATAAACCGAGTACAGAATGATTACTGAGCTCACAGAACAGCGCTTATATACAGTTTGGGGACCGATCCCACTCCTACCACTACCACCTCCACAAACATAGCCGTCACCCCCACCTATCAGTCCGAGAGTGGGGATCGGGCGTACCGACATTATAAATGCGACTCGCCCCCACCCATCATTCTCATTCTTCTTGGAACGCTTGGTGAGTAAACTTGATAGCTGTAGTATTCATTAGAATTGAATAATGTCCGTGTACGTTGTTTCGACTTGTGATTCGTACGTAAAAAAGTTTCGTTTGTACGGGACCAAAGTCGTTTTTAAATTCAATTCACTACCGTCGGACGTGGAGGAAATTGAATGGATCAAACGTGGTTTAGAGGAGTTGATCGATCAAATGACTGAAAATACGACCGACGAAGATCAAATAGGGTTTACACTGACTAGTTTGAATGTAAAAAATCGCGAGCCTGGGTACGTAGCTTTCAGACCCGCTACAGATATAACTTACGATGTGCTCTGGAAAATATTCGGCGGTATTATTCAGAGCAATGCAGAAGGTTTCAAGTCTAGCGATACGTTTAAAGTAGAATGTACTAAAGTAAAAGTACCTGTAGGTCGAGGACGTGGACGTGTTAGACCGGGCTTGTACAATAACTATGACGAAGAATGTAAAGCTAGAAAGGGTATTGTCGTGATTAAGAATACAGACTCTCTTTGCTTGCCTTGCTCTATTGTAGTCGGTAAAGCCCACGCCGAGAAAGACAAAGACTATGCGGCTGTGCGTTTGGACAAAGCTAAGAGACAGACAATCAGAGCTAAACAATTAATGACAGACGCAGGTGTCCAAATCGGTGTCGAGGGTGCAGGGGTGCAGGAATTGCAAAAATTCCAAGACTTTTTACCCAATCACAAAATAACTGTGTACAGTTATGGAAATAATGGGCGTGTCGTGTATTTCGAAGGTGACGTAACCAATCCTCAATACACAATTAATCTACTCTTCCACCAAGGTCATTTTAACGTAATCACAAATCTCACAGCCGCTTTTGCTTGCGTTTATTTTTGTGAAACGTGTCATGTCCCTTTTAATACACGCGGTGATCATAGATGTTTGGCCACCTGTTACGGTTGTAAACGTTCGCCACCGTGCATAATGGAAAACGGCCATATCCATTGCGGCGACTGCAACAGACAGTTTATGAACAAGGACTGTTTTGTTGTACACAAACGAAATATCTGTGCCAACATAAAAAAGTGTCGCGAATGTGAGAAAATAATCATGAAGAGTAAGCGTAGTACCGAACACGTGTGCGGTGAAACGTACTGTAAAGTGTGTCGGGACTACATGCCTGCTAATCACATGTGCTACATGAAAGTAGACCGTAGGAAACCGATGGAAAAAGATTTCCTCTTCATCTTCTTCGATCTGGAGACGCGTCAAGACGAAGCTCTCGACTCGGCTCAAGTGCACAGAGTAACTTTATGCGTAGCACAACAGTTCTGTTGGTTATGCATAAACGGTGAAGAGTGTGAAAATTGCGGGGACCGTACACACGTCTTCAAAGACGATCCCGTCGAAGGTTTCATGTCCTACATAATGGACGTACGTAAACCGTACAAAAAAGTCTGCGTAATCGCTCACAACGGTCAAGGTTTCGACTTCCAGTTCCTCCTAAAGTATCTGCTGGAGAAAACGCAGTTCACTCCAGAGCTCATAACACGCGGTACAAAAGTAATACTCATGGAAATAGACAATGTAAAGTTTATAGATTCTCTGAACTATATGCCTATGGCATTGTCCAAATTGCCCAAAGCATTCGACTTGCCACCTGAAAAGAAAAAGGGATACTTTCCTCACCTTTTCAACACGGTGGAGAATCAAAATTACGTTGGCCCTATCCCCGAACAAAAGTACTACTGTCCCGACTCGATGTTCGACAAAGGACACAGAGAATTTATAACTTGGTACGACGAGCAGGTACGATGCGAGTACGTATTCGATTTCCAAAAGGAAATATTCGAATACTGTCTCTCCGACGTGGACATTTTGGCACAAGCGTGCATAAAATTTAGAGCCTCGTTCCTCCAAGTGTGCAACG
Organism: Aphrophora alni; assembly: GCA_963513935.1. Lineage (NCBI taxonomy): Eukaryota > Metazoa > Arthropoda > Insecta > Hemiptera > Aphrophoridae > Aphrophora > Aphrophora alni. The sequence continues at coordinate 91,453,995 of OY740768.1, forward strand.
TCGATCCCTTCATCGAGGCCGTAACAATTGCCAGCGCGTGTAATCTGGCATTTAGACGCAACTTCCTACGATCAAATACCATAGGCCTTGTTCCCAAAAAAGGTTACCGATTGGTCGATACCCAATCAGCTATTGCACTGCAGTGGTTGACGTGGGAGGAAGATCAGCGTGGGGCCCTAATGGAACATGCAGGGCGTGGTCGTGAAGTAATAGTGGATGGAGTGCGTGTGGACGGAGTGTGTGAAGGAAATCTGTTCGAATTCCACGGTTGTTACTGGCACGGCTGCCCCAAATGTTTTCCCAACGGTCGCGATGAACCCCTGGCAGACGATCCGTCCGACACGCACAACGCCCGACTAGCTCGCACGAAATCTAAGATAGCGAAGCTGTCTCGTGATCACGATGTGATCGAGATTTGGGAGTGCGACTTTTTAAAGATGAAAAAAGGTAACAAAGATATGACCTATCTCGAAACACATCCCATTCTAGACACTGCACCCCTTAACCCTAGACACGCATTTTTTGGCGGTCGTACTGGTAATACAAGATCCTATTACGGATGCAAGGAGAAGGGTGAAACAATTCAGTACGTTGATGTATGTTCACTCTATCCTTGGGTCTGTAAATACGGCAAGTATCCAGTAGGCCACCCGACAATTCACATAGGTAACGAGGATTGCCGGAAGCGCGGGATGAATGCAGAGGGTCTTTTGAAATGTAAAGTTCTACCACCCCGTGATCTGTATCATCCCGTACTTCCGGCAAGCATGAACAAGAAATTAATGTTTGTCCTGTGTCGAACATGCGGCCAAAAATTAATTTCCGGTGAGTGTACTCATACCATTGACGAACGAGTGTTGACTGGAACCTGGACAATGGACGAGATACGAAAGGCTGTGTCTACAGGATACGTAATAGTGGAAATGTATGAACTCTGGGAATATGAAATCGTGTCGTTCAACGAGGGGCGTGGTGGATTGTTCACAGAGTTCATAAACACATTTCTTAAAATCAAACAAGAGGCGTCAGGGTATCCTAACTGGTGTAAGACTGACCAAGACAAGACACAGTACGTCAACGACTACTTTTGTAACGAGGGCATACGCCTAAACAATGAGCGAATAGGCAAGAACGAGGGTCTACGCTCTCTGGCAAAACTTATGCTCAATTCATTTTGGGGTAAGTTCGGTCAGAGAGAGAATCAGAGTAAGACGTCCATAATTAGGCAGCCTACGGAACTTTTCAAAATGTTAGTCAGTCCGTCCGTCGAGGTGAATAATATACAGGAGGTGAACGACGAAACGTTAATGGTTAACTGGCACTACGTTGAAGATGACTGTGAGGTATTGCCGACAGTCAATGTTGTAATTGCAGCGTACACTACGGCCCAGGCTCGACTCAAACTGTACGAGCATCTGGATTCACTCGGTTCACAGGCTCTCTATTATGACACAGACAGTGTACTCTATGTGCATAAAGAGGGCTTACACAGAGTGCAAACAGGTGACTACTTGGGACAGATGACTGACGAACTGCAAGACTACGGTCCTGGTTCATATATAACAGAGTTTGTGTCCGGAGGTCCAAAAACCTACGGTTACAAAATTCTGACACCTGATGGACCGGTGACTGTATGTAAAGTTAAAGGACTGACTCTGAATCTGCGAACCGACGGTATTGTGAATTTTGAAAGTTTAAAGCGCATGGTTCTGGAAGAGGAAGAACAATCTCTAACGATAACCGAATCACGGATCCGTAGAACAAGAGATCGTGATGTGGTTACCGTTAGCGAAAGTAAAACGTTTAGAATCACAGGTGCGAAACGAAAAAGAGACGGACAATATGATACACTACCCTATGGCTATTGTAAAACCATGCGTTTCGAGTAAAAATGGTGACCGCTATCTATTACTCTGACATTGTTGTGTGTGTGTGCCCTCTGGAGCGGTGTAAAAACCCGTAAGGCTGTGGTGCCCTCTGTCGTGACGTAACTGTCCACAAGGAATGTATGTACTTTGTTAGAGTAACAGATAGTATGCCCCTCGTCATGGGCTCGTCTGACGGTAGGCCTCTTTTTAGAGGGATTCTTAACAACACCATGGGACGGCTACCCTGGCCTTAGGCTATAGGCTCTAGCTGGTGATGGAAGATTCCACCGTAGTTCATATATATAGCCAAGGGGATCCGTCATACGGACTCATTCGTGAAATGGAGGGCGTAAGACAAACTATTGCAGCAGAGTTGCACAAATCGGCTCGAAGAAATTTCAAAACACGACGTGTAACGTTGAAAGGTGTGAATGATTTGTATCAAGCCGATTTGGTAGAAATGATACCGTACTCTGGTGAGAATCGTGGTTACAAGTATATATTGACAATGATCAATTGTCTGACAAAATTCGCTATTGCAGAACCGTTAAAGACGAAATCGGCTCCCGAGGTGTCCAGAGTACTGGAACCTATATTGAAAAAACATCGTATGAAAAACTTTCAGACGGATCAGGGTAAAGAGTGGTTTAATTCGCACGTGCAAAAATTGATGACAAAATACAATATAAATCACTATACGACATATACGGAGAAGAAAGCGTCCATAGTTGAACCTTTGAATCGTACTTTGAAAAATATAATGTGGCGTGAATTTACGGCACGCGGTAGCTATGCGTGGTTGAGTCTCTTGCAAAGTGTTGTAAAAACGTACAACAATACTGTACACAGTACTATCGGAATGAAACCCGGCCGTGTAACGAAAAAGCACGAACGAATACTTTTGGAAAAAATCGCACCGATGACTAAAAGTCCCAAATCAGCCCCGAAATTTAAATTAGACGACAAAGTTAGAATATCAAAATATAAAAAAACTTTTGCTAAAGGCAACCTACCCAACTGGACAAACGAAGTGTTTACCGTGTACGCCGTTGTACCGACGAAACCCGTAACGTACGTTTTACAAGACTCGAAAGGGGAGATCCTAAAGGGCGGATTTTACGGTGAAGAATTGAGTAAATCGATTGTCGGTGATGTCTATCTTGTAGAAAAAGTATTGCGCAAACAAGGGAATAGAGTTTTTGTAAAATGGTTAGGCTTCGATAAAACACACAACTCGTGGATAGATAAGAATAACCTTGTGCCTTAATATTGCGACAGACCTTGTGACTGCTAACCGGTATTTGCTTATAACGAGTCTCACACTTTATATTCAACTCAGTGTTACGTCATAATGCGAATAGAAAACACATCGCACGTGCTCCCGATGACAAATTTCGATCTATATACAGGAACGGGTGTAGCCGAAAAAAGAAAACGTCACGGTCCACTATTACCGAATACGATACGAGCTATAGTGTGTGGACCGTCGAATAGTGGTAAAACCAATGTTGTATTCAATTTATTGTTTGAACCCAACGGACTCAGATTTCGAAATGTATACGTATTTTCAAAGTCACTTAACCAGTCAAAGTACAAGTTTTTGGAAAAAGTGTTAGGCGGCGGTGGTGACGACGACGACGACGAAATCGGTTATTTTCCATTTTCGGACAATGAAAGCGTTATACCGCCTAGTGAAGCTAAACCGAATTCCGTGATGATTTTCGACGATATTGCCTGTGAAAAACATGACAATATACGTAACTATTTCACCATGGGCCGTCACAACGATATAGACTCTTTTTATTTGGGTCAAACCTACAGTCGTATACCGAAACAATTGATTCGTGACAACGCCAACCTGTTGATCCTGTTTAAACAGGATGACATGAATTTACGTCACATTTATTCTGATCACGTCACACCTGACGTATCGTTTAAAGTGTTTCAAAACATTTGCGCCGCGGCCTGGAAAGAGAAACACGGATTTGTCGTTATAGACAAAGACAGCGAAATAGTAAACGGTCGCTATCGTATCGGCTTTGATCGTATCGTGAAGGATATATAAATGCGTATCTACACGTACAATGATGTGCATGGCGTGACAAACGCACCTATATATTTCCCAGTACCGACAACACAGAGCTCATTAGTCGTTTCGACAGGCACGTGTACGAATTGCCACTGTGGTCCGGTGGCATCCGCCGGTGATATTATACGGTTCTTCTGTGTCTAGGAAAAAAGTAGTTTGGAACTTCCGTAATGGCCGATCGTCGACAGCAGGACGTACTAACGATGGAGATTGCACTGTTGAAGGACGCTATCAAGAGAAAATATCGTCGAATGCGATACGGTGACGTAGACTCTGAACTAATGCTCACAAAAAAATATAGCCCTATACTCAAAGAGTTGTCGAAAATAAAGGGTTCGCCGTCTGCACCCGATGTCAAAGCCGAAGTAAAGAACGAGATCGCCGAGATGGGAGGGGATAAGGTGGAGGAGGAGGGAGGGGATGAGGTGGAGGAGGAGGAGGTGGGGGATGTGTGGGGTTCTCCTAGTTTTATGGATACCGAAGTAATTGCAGAAACTCCGGGTCCGCCGCAGACCAGTGTATCGGAGCTATTGTCTACACCCGAAGGGCAAAGTGAATCTGAAAAATGGGTAAACAGTACTTTCAAACATCCGCTGGCGCGCAAGTATATGCTCAAAATGATTAAAGATACCGTCCGTAGTCAGAATATAGATCACAGTTACGGACCGAAAATCGGAGCCGACTCTATTATGATCGGTAACAAGACGCTTCAGTTGTCTGACGATGGTAAACTTATAATTGACGGAGTTCACTATAAAGGGACGCCCGGATTGTACGAGTTGGTGTTTAAGCGTATACCCGATGATGAAATATATACCGAGGACGATTTACGGGCGTATAGAGATATCTGTTTGGCGTCCAGTGCACACAAACAATTACACGATCCGAACGGACGCATTAATAGCAACAGATCGTATAAATATAAAAACATTATAATGCGTTTATTCCCACCTAAAAACGTTAGCGGTAGAGGTTATTCATACTGGGACGATCCGAATGAGTTGTGTGACAGACTGAGACTTTTGTTGGCATCTCACGATGCCGGACATACGGGTCACGCAAATGAAATCGCCTCCATCGTTGAGGAACTACGAGAGGCAGGATTCATAAAAGGTTCGGGTAATAGAAAGATACGGTCATTGATACGATGAGTGTCGACAAGTTCGGACGTTATTCGGTGAGAAGGGCTTTATCCACCCAACCGATAGTTAGAGGGTACGACCTTACCCCTGAGGGGAACTACGATATAAAGGGTAAACTCTTGCGTAATGTAGGCGCTCCTCTAACGGAAAAAGATGCTGTAAATCTAGACACTGTGGATAAGACGTGTATAACCTTTGATAAAGTCGCACAAAAATATCACACAAAGGGCATACCCTTGGGCGGTCTGGGTCCGACTAAAGATACCGATGACGCTGTAACGAGAGGATATCTCGAATCTCTAATACCGATTACACTTATGACCGACTATTCCGTTAGACAGAGTCGAATACAAGATGTAGGTGAACCTATAGACGACGGTGATGCCGTCAACATAGCATACGCCAGGAAAAATTTCCTCGTGAAAAATGTGGAGGGGAGCGATGAGGTGGAAGCGGGAGCCTTTGATGCTCGTAACGCTAGCATCTGTAATTTAAAGTATCCCTCTAGTAAGACGGACGCCGCCAATAAGATGTACGTTGACAATAAAAGTATTGTATCCGACCATATGGGGTATTATTTTCTTCATCGTCGGATTGCAAGTGTCGGTTCTCCCGTCTACGCCGATGATGCTGTCACTTTGATTTTCCTCATGGAAAATACCGTACATCTACACCAATCACCGACATCCGGTGAATCGGTTTTCAATGCTGAAGATAAGAGGATAACTAGTGTAGCCGATGCCGTCGACGATATGGATGTAGTGACTTTAAGACAGTTGAAAAAATACATTCGAGAATTGGAGACGTGGATAAGAAACAATGTGTTGTTGTTGAAAAATGGCGGTTGTTTTAACGCCGAGGGGAAACGTATCTGTAATGTCGCCAAAGGCGATGTCGATACGGATGCAATTACAGTGGCACAATTGGCCGGCTCTATAAAGGCGTTGGAAAATGGTTTTAAGGCGTACAGTAAATCGGAACTTATCGCTTTCGCTCGTGTTATTAAGAGAGAATACAGTAAAGTGGATGTTTCCAAAGACCGAGTAACGAACTGGAGATCACTATGGGGTTCGGGGAGCGATAAGGAATAATTACTCTTATAAAGCTAAACATCCGGATTCACTCTCATTTGTAAACATGACTTTGACCGAAGCGGTTGTCGTCTTTGTACTCTGTTGCAGCGCGACGAGTCTCGCTGATGATTTCAGCGACAGTACTACTACTACTACTACTACTACTACAGTAGATGTAGCGGGTTATGGATATTGCGGCTATAACGATAGTGTTAATCCACTCGACGCGTCGGGACAATTTAGATGGATAAATACTACGCTAACGTGGTACATGTACGGTACCGGAAACCGTGAACAAATGAAAACTGTACAGCACGCTTTCAACCTTTGGAGTCGACATTCCAATTTGAAATTTTTTCGCGACAGCTCACTACCCAATATAGTCATTTCTTTTGGTGAACAAGATCATATTAATTTGGTCAACGGTGGTAATAAGTGTTTTAGCGATTTCGGCGGTAGAGGTGGCACCCTTGCACACGCAACTCTACCCACGCTGACCACAAAGCAGACGGAAATTCATTTCGATATGGAGGAAAATTGGGACTTTAGTATGAATCTACCCTCAAACAGTCATCAATCATTCTATACGGTCCTTGTACACGAAATCGGACACGCCCTAGGTCTACACCATTCACCTAGTCACACCTCCACAATGTTTCGCTATTCTATTCCACCTAGAAACATTACAGATATGTATCAGTTGGATCTCTCCCCTGACACTATTTCCGCTATACAACAGTTATACGGACCTCTCACAACGACCACTACCACTACCACTACCACTCCACGGCCGACAACAACAACAACAAAACCGCCCCCAAAAATTACTACCCCCAAGTCACCCGTTTCTCCCCCTGATCTATGTAAGATAAGACGTAAGATCAATACAGTGTTTATAGCTAATAAACATATATATCTGTTTTACGAGAAATACGTGTGGATAATACCTTTGGACGAGACGACAAGAGTAGGAAATCTAGTACCCGAATTGATAACAGATTGGTTGGATTATTTACCGAGAGACTTTGTACGTATCGACTCGATTTATCAGGCACCCAATAGCGACATAGTTTTAATAACAAACACGTCTGTATACAGCATCAACTATCCTAGTCTACGAAGAAAGTACATGTATAAACTCGAAGATTGGCTCGGTAGAAAGATAAAAAGTCACATAAACGTTGTACTGAATGATAATCGGGGTATAACGATGGTGTTGTACGATAATAGTTATGTGCTTAGACACGATGAGTGCTCCAGCATGGGCCTACACGAAGGTCTGATTACCGATCTCTACAACGGTGTACCGAATACTGTAAAAGGAGGTTTCAAATATATAGACGGTAATCTCTACTTCTTCGGTGAGAATAATGTGTACGGCTACAATGAGTTTTTGGGTTACGTCACGGAGGTTTATACCGATATTTTAGATGTGTTAAAAATCACTTGTATGAAAGAGAATCGTCTCAGGGAGTTGTACACACTACTATCGGAGATAATTTATACTCGTGCATAGATTCTGTGTCAACAGTATAGAAATGGCGTTGCAACGATCAACATCGCTCAGTCGTAGACGAAGAGCGGTGAAGAAAGGACGTGGACTTGTGTCTAGGTTATTGAGTGCTGGTGACACGGTTTTAAATAAAGCTATCGATCTATTACCGGTCGAACTACATCTACCGTCGTACAATTATTGCGGTCCCGGTACAAAACTAGCCAAGAATTAGCTCGTGGTGATAGAGGAATCAATCCGTTGGACGAAGCTTGTAAAGAGCACGATATAGCGTACAGTAAATATAGTGATTCGGAAAATCGCAGGCAGGCGGACGATAGATTAGCGGGTAAAGCTTGGAGTAGGGTTAAAGCAGGGGACGCATCTTTAGCCGAACGCGCTGCTGCGTTGGCCGTATCGGCCGCTATGAAAGCGAAAACAAAGTTAGGAGGTGGGCGGAGACGGAAGAGAGGGGGAAGAAAGCTCACGGTTCACCAACTGTTGAGTCGATTGAAGGGCAAGGGACTTTATTTAAAACCTTACGTAGGGGGCTCGGGACGACGACGACGGCGACGAACGTGTAAAAAAAAACGCCGATAGATTCGATCCCGATAAAACCTCTGACTAACATTGACCTCGAAAAATACGCTGATAAACTGAAAATACCACATTTCAGAGGAGTCTATATGAGGGACACTCTACCCGTACAACCTTTGCAAAACGAGTCGGCCATTGTGAATCTGGACACTATTTCGGGAGAGGGTACCCATTGGGTATGCTATAGGAAAAGTGGACCTAACGTAGAGTACTTTGATAGTTTCGGTAATCTTAGGCCCCCTATCGAACTGTCTAGATATTTCGGTTCCAACGCCAATCTTCACTATAATTACAGACGTCATCAGAGTGACAACTCAGTTGTCTGCGGACATTTGTGCCTAAAGTTTCTATCGCAACAATGAGCATTGTTCTGAGCGGTAGTGGACCTGTAATCGCTTGCGATTTTTTTCCAATCATAGAACTGAGCGTTGATGACGAGTGGGAAATCGGTCTCATAGATTTTGCCACTTACAATTCCATCCCCAATATAACCGAAGGTATAAATAACAAGCTACGAATCGTCGGCGACGATTCTGATGTCACCATTGGTATTCCCACGGGTTCTTACGAAATCGAGGACATTGAAAAATATATCAAAACCCAACTGCCGTCGGGGGTGACATTTTCACTCAAGCCGAACAATAACACACTTAAAGCGGAGATTAGGTGTTCTGCAACGATTCATTTCGATAACGACGCTTCTATCGGAAAATTACTCGGTTTTAAGAGCGGTAAATTGGAAGCCAATACTAAACACGAATCCGATTTACCGGTCGATATTATTAAAGTGAATGTGATCCGCATAGAATGTAACATTGTGACCGGTTCCTTTCAGAACGGTATAGAGTCTCACGTTATGCACGAGTTTTTTCCTCAGGTTCCGCCCGGTTACAAGATTGTCGACACTCCACCGTCGATCATATATCTACCTGTCAAGGTGAAAAATATTCATAACATAACCGTACGTCTAACTGATCAGAACGGTGCTCCTATAGATTTCCGAGGTGAAACAGTCTCTGTCAGACTACATCTACGTAAGGGAAATGGGTCTCGTTATTAATAGCGGTCGTACTCAGACTCGCATCAGTATACATCAATCCTCGGTCGAGTTAACACGACGAAATATCCTGTTCCTGAGAGCTTTAGGTTTTAAAGTGAAAAATGGATCTGTTGGCAATCGATAGTGCTGCAGAGTACAATGACGTCATCAGTGGTCTGGAATACCATTCGCATAGACCGTATGCGTCGTCAACGTAAGGCAATAATGATGAAATTCGTATTCCCATAAATCAACAGGACGTGATGACGTCACCGTTTGAAAGTCAATTGTATATAAAGGGTAAAGTAAGTGGTAAAACGCTGACCGGTGGAGCTGCCACGGTCAAGTTGGTCAATAACGCTGTAGCTTTTCTCTTTGACGATATACGTTACGAGATATCCGCCGGCGAAGTGGACCGTACGAGAAATGTAGGCATCACGAGTACACTGAAAAATCTTTTGTCGTTGCGTGAGAGTGAAAAGAATAAACTCGGCAACGCCGGTTGGTTAGGGGTTGGAGAAATGAAAGTTGTGACGTCAGACTTTACACTCTGCGTCCCGTTGAAAATGTTAATGGGTCTTTTTGAAGACTACAAGAGGATAGTTGTCAACGTGAAACAGGAACTCATACTTTTGCGTTCGTCGAGTGATTTGAACGCCGTTTACAGTGCCGATGCTACGGAAATAACACTCGAAATAACCACGATACAATGGAGGGTTCCTCACCTGACGGTGACCGATGCCTATAGATTGAAAATTTTGAAAATGATCGAACGAGACAGCCCCATTCACGTACCATTCCGTTCGTGGGAGATTTACGAGTTTCCAACATTGCCTCAGACGAGTCAATTATCGTGGACGGTCAAAACGGCTAACCAGCTGGAGAAACCTCGATACGTTATTCTGGCTTTTCAGACGGATCGGAAGAATCAGATCAAAAAGGACGCCGGTCTGTTTGATCGTTGCAAAATTACCAATGTAAAACTGTACTTGAATTCTCTCTACTTTCCCTACGACAATCTGCACGGTGACGTTTCCACTATGTACGAAATGTATACACGTTTTCAACAATCGTATTACATGCGTGAATCATCTCCGTCCCTCGATTTGGACACATTTGAATCTCGAGCCCCGATATTTGTAATAGACTGTTCCAAACAGAACGATTCCATTAAATCGGGCCCTGTGGACGTACGCCTAGAAATAGAGGCAAGTGAAAATATACCGGCCAATACTACAGCCTACTGTCTCATTCTACACGACTCGCATATCGTGTACACTCTCCTTTCGGGTACAGTCAAAAAGGTGATGGTATAAGTGCGCATGCGCAAAGTCTCTCTCTTATAATACGATACAATCATCGATCCAGTCATTCACGATCGAGACATCATGTGCACCACATACCCAGGAGTCGTTCATGCCTTCCTCAGGCTCGTGCCTAAGGATAGAATATCGGATTTACAGGACTTTTTTAGCGAAAGCAAACTATATTATTTATTCAACCCTAGTGAAATAGACAATCAGTTGATCTTGACATTCACAGAGTATATCTACGATGGCGACGATGACGACAAATATCATGTCGATAAGTCGCAAGTATCGGAACATGTCTATACAGGTTTAAAGAGTCGGCTATCTTCGGGTGACATCGGCCCGTCTTCGGATTCGGTTTACGTTTTAGTGGGTGGGGTGGGGATGGTTTATCGCAACCATTATTGTGTCAGTTGTGGGGAGGATGATATAAGCGACGAAAAATACTATCAATTCGATTTCGATGATGCCCGTCTACACGAGTTCCCATTGGTTCTAATCGAACCGGAACTTGAGACAGGTTATTTGCACAATCTTTCGTCATTTTATCAAAGAAGTCAGTTGTAACCGCCGCCGTCGTCGGTCAGTCGAGACAATGGATCCGAGTAAGATGGACGTGGAGCGAGCTCCTACCAAACGTCAGGTGCCACCTAACCTCCCTTTGGGAATTTTTCTTAAATCCGTTCATTTCCTAAACAAAGAGTGTACTAAATTCATAGCAACCGGTTTGTTCCAGCATACAGGTTTCACTCTCGGACTTTTAGTACAGAGTGGTAAAAAATTTGTTTACTTAAATCATAATCTACTCGACGGATTGTCGATTAATTTAAAATTTATAACGGCTGCTCTCGGCAGCAAGAGTACGTTAAAATTCGACATGAGTATCGGTGACGTAATAGTACGGACTACTTTCGGTAAACGTTACGTTCAATTGTACGATGGGCAACATTGTATGACCTTGACCGCTGACGAATGGAAGCTATTCGAGGAGAGTATGCCGCTCGTGTCCAGACGTGTCGCCGAATTGTTTTATATCGAGGAAGAGTTACGCTCCTACATCATTGAGATCTTGGCCAGCGACGAGCTCGTATCTAGCACACTCCCCGAAGCGGACAAACTGTACGACGAAGTCAAGTTGTTTAAGAAACATGCAGGCGGCGGTAGTTGAATTTCACGCCTTTCACGATAACGACAACAAGTATATAGTCAAAGAATTGGCCATTGTCGGTGATCACTTTCAAAGTGTTACGGTCTTTAAACCGCCCTACAGATTTTCTCTCCTTAACGAAAAATCTCAAAAATCGGCTCGTTGGCTACAATCACGTTTCCACTATATCAGATGGGATGAAGGCGGTGTACCTTACAACGAGGACACGATACGCACTTTGTGCAAGCCTTTTGCAACACTTTTCACAAAAGGATTGGAAAAGGCACTATTTTTGAGACAATTCCATCCTCACGTCATGGAATTGCCTCGAGAAGAGAAATTCACCTATAACAATAACATTAACTGTATATTACCTCAGCATAATAGTAACGTAGATAGTAAATGTGCACTAAAAAGTGCTAAAAGTTATTACGATTTACTTCTAGCCTAATTTGAGTTGTGTGTGTTTCTTAGGTCCCTGGCGAGGAGTTAATTCTCTCGTAAACCTGTGTGTGTGTGTGTGTGTGTGTGTGTTTCTTAGGTCCCTGGCGCAGAGTTAATTCTCTCGTAAACCTATGTGGCTTGAAGTAAATTTGTAACATATATTTAAAAAAAAACAAAAAAAACAAAAAAAAACAAAAAAACATTAAAAAACAAAAAAAAAAATTTTTGGAGGCCACAAATTTGTAATGGAGTGGTGGTCACAGGAAATAGCGATGGATTTGGGGCTATTTCCACAAGGGGTAAAGCCTTCTGCTTGCCCCGGCTTGTAATGTGAGCACGAGGAACAGCTTCACTGTACCACGTGACGGTTCCAACCCCGTGAAAACACAGAGGACAAGTCTATTTCGTTTCAGTATCGAGCTGAGACGCCAGCAAGGAACATGTGGACGGATTGTATCGCTCTAGTGTATGTACGTCACAGTGCATACTCTACGTACGCTGCGCGATTGAGTAGCTATTCAAATTGGAAACATTCCTTGTCACCGATCAAATTGTCCGAAGCTGGCTTTTTTTATCTAGGCTTTGAAGATCGTGTATGCTGTTATACCTGTGGCTTGGGTCTCAAAGATTGGGAGCCGAGCGAGGACCCAATTATCGAGCATTACAAATGGTCACTTAATAGATGTAGATATATAAGAGCACTGAGAGCAATGGAACGAAGTAACACGTTACATAGCAGCAGCAGCAGCAGTTCGACCTGCGAGTGTAGGCTATGTAAAATATGCTACGAATCGGATATAGAAGTTTGTTTGTTGCCTTGTGGCCATTTATTGGCTTGTACGAATTGTTCACTCAAATTAAAGCATTGCGGCCTATGTAGAGAAAAGATAGCTGCCACCGTACGCGTATTTTTTACATAGATATCAGGGATTGACTTTAATTAGGCTGCCTAACCACTAGCGACACTACTTTCGTTTAACTAAATATTGTTTATTGTTTTATCTAACAGGTTTATAATAATATGTTTTAAAAGCAAAGATCGTATAGATCTTCAACCCGCCGCAAAAACCCGTATGCGAGTTGTTTGTTTTTCGGCTTATAAAGGTAATTAATATAATTAAAACTAATTATTATCTAACAAGTTTATAATAATATGTTTTAAAAGCAAAGATCGTATAGATCTTCAACCCGCCGCAAAAACCCGTATGCGAGTTGTTTGTTTTTCGGCTTATAAAAGTAATTAATATAATTTAAACTAATTAATATAATTTAAACTAATTATTATCTAACAAGTTTATAATAATAATATGTTTTAAAAGCAAAGATCGTATAGATCTTCAACCCGCCGCAAAACCCGTATGCGAGTTGTTTGTTTTTCGGCTTATAAAAGTAATTAATATAATTTAAACTAATTAATATAATTTAAACTAATTATTATCTAACAAGTTTATAATAATAATATGTTTTAAAAGCAAAGATCGTATAGATCTTCAACCCGCCGCAAAACCCGTATGCGAGTTGTTTGTTTTTCGGCTTATAAAAGTAATTAATATAATTTAAACTAATTAATATAATTTAAACTAATTATTATCTAACAAGTTTATAATAATAATATGTTTTAAAAGCAAAACATATTATATTTACAACTACTTAATATCTAATGCTAAAAGCTGACTCTACATTAAATGTAGAGTGAATTAATGAGCCCATACGCAGTTGTTTATATATTGTCTTGTTAATGGTGGGAGAATGCTATGTAATACGTGAGTGAATGCTGCCAATACGTACGTGATGTGTTCAACAAAACAGCCGGAGGCTTTGTAATCATTAGAGAACCGGTATGCTAATCGATCGAGGCTCTTGTAAGGTGGCACACTCGACATTCTTTCTTTCTTTTACTTAATTCTTATAAATCAGTGTATAGAGTTAATTTGTCTTACACATGATATATGTTTTTGTCTCTAACAAAGCATATAACACGACACATTTTATTTAAGTATTAATACATTTCATTTTTATAGACGGTATATTTGTATACGACTTAATTTGTAACACACGCGAAGTATGTTTCTGTCTCAAACATCGCTTTAGAGATTTTGATGAAATTAATGTATAGACAGTTTTTGATTGGTACTACAAGGCGGTGTGCTGATTTGTCTCAAACAACGCTTTAGAGATTTTGATGGAACAAATGACTAAACAATATTTATTTAAGTATTAATACATTTCATTTTTATAGACGGTAATTAGGTGTCTTAGTCCCGATTATTTCACATGTAAATTTGTATAGGACCTAATTTGTAACACACGCGAAGTATGTTTCTGTCTCAAACATCGCTTTAGAGATTTTGATGAAATTAATGTATAGGCCGTTTTTTATTTCAATACCGATTACATTACATATACTTTATGTACACTGGAAGTTTCAAATAAAACACCTTGTAAATTTTAATATACATTTATTATTATTTTTTTTATTCCAACATTCTTTCGATGGCAATCAGTTCTTCCTCCGGAATCTGTACTAGATCGCCTGGATCCATATCCAGCAACTCTTCCAGAGTCGGTAACTGATCACCATCTTCCTGACATGGCGTTGGTGGTATCGACTCTACGTTTTGATGGTCCCTCGCGGCAGCTGGACGCCAATCGATGGTTGACCTGAAGGTCCATACCACCCGGGACTCACCGGAGGCTTGAAGGGCCCTTAGGGTATTCATGATTTCTCTGAAACAAAGTAAAACACACAATTGTTTTTATTTTGTTTTCAGTTAGCCTATACAATAAAGTGAACTCAATTTACTGAGGTAACTATTATTTTTTTTGTATATCGTTACAAACAGTTTTTTAAAGTTAACCTATACAGTAATGTGACTAATAATATTTGTATATCATTACATACGGTCTAAACAAAACTTTTTCAACTACAAAAAAGAGATTATTTGACCTCTGAGATAACTACTGTTTTTTGTATATCATTACAAACGGTTTTTTTTTGTTTTAAGTTAACCTATATAGCAAAGTGAACGCTTTTCTAATAATTTTTTGTATATCGTTACAAACATGCTGTACAAAACTTTTTCACCTACACAAGTTATTTCCTCTGCGGTAACTAATAATTTTTCCTAATAATTTTTTGTATATCGTTACAAACATGCTGTACAAAACTTTTTCAACTAATATTTTTTGTATATCATTACATATAGTCTGTACAAAACTTTTTCAGCTACACAAATTTACAATAGACTTACCTTTTAACACCTGCCTGAATTTTTCTTATATCTCTCTCCACCTTACGGCGTTCGTATCTTGTCTCCATTTTCCTTACGTTAACCAAGTGTTTCTTCCCCATGGTGTTGTGTGTATGAGCTGTTGAAATCGAAATCGGCCGTTTTATACATTACGGAATGGTCAGGTTAACCTCTATAATACCATTACAGGGAAATTTATTGATATGATATACATGTACCACATTCGTGCTTTGGCTCACATGTTACAAATTCTTTGACATTTTGTATACCTATATGTTTACACTTTCGTATTCAATTATAAGGCCTTTTGTATACCTATATGTTTAAACTTTCATATTCAATTGTAAACCTATGTGATATACATTTAGCTTCCGTGTTAGGTACTTGTAAACCAATGTGATTAAATATGTAGTATAATTTTCACCATTATAGCTGTTAGATATATGTTTAACTAGTTTATATTTAACCAATGTAGTATAGTCCACCGTTGTAAATATACTTATTATCCACTGTTGCCAATATACTATGTAGTATAATTTTCACCATTATAGCTGTTAAATATATGTTTAACTAGTTTATATTTAACCAATGTAGTATAGTTCACCGTTGTAAATATACTTATTATTCACTGTGGTCAATATACTTATCTGATTCTTAGAACCCTATTCCAAAGCTCCTAAACCCGGAAGTTCGGGTCAGACCCGTACCGTGAGACTTACGCGAGTTTTTCGCGGTCGCGAAAAACTCGGTAAGTCTTACGGTAAGGGGTTCGTGTCCGAACTTCTACGAAATGTTCTGGCGTTCGGTTACAACATGGCGGCTTATATACTGCGTTAAATATCCGACTTGTAATACTATGAGGTTAGGTTAACTATCTTACCAACATTATATAAATATATAACACATTATTGTAACAGCTGATTGGCTGTGGATGGGCAAAAGTGGGAATCTTTAGGTTACCTATCTTAACACATTATATAATTATATAACACATTATTGTAACAGCTGATAGGCTGTGGATGGGCAAAAGTAGGACACTTATAGGTTAGGTTAACTATCTTAACACATTATATATAACACATTATTGCGGTTACAACGTGGCGGCTTATATACTGCTTTAAATATCCGACTTGTAATACTATGCACGATAGCTCAGTCGGTAGCGTGTCCGCCTTCAAATCCAAACTTCACAGGTTCGAATCCCGCTGGTATTAAAAAAGTTAAGTGTATGACGTCATGTGTGTATGGCGTCTTGTGTGTGTGTGTGTGTGTCTCGACAACAATACGTCACTGGTGGGGGACCAATGGGGGAAGGGAAGGGGCCTAAAGGGGAGGGGCAGGGGGAGGGGTGGGAGGAGGTGGGGGACCAATGGGGGAAGGGAAGGGGCCTAAAGGGGAGGGGCAAGGGGGAGGGGCCTACAGGGAAGGGGCCTAAAGGGGAGGGGCAAGGGGGAGGGGCCTACAGGGAAGGGGCCTAAAGGGGAGGGGCAAAGGGGGAGGGGCAAAGGGGGGGGGCAAAGGGGGGAGGGGCAAAGAAGGGAGGGGCAAAGGGGAGGGGGGGAGGGGGGAGGGGTCACGTGGTACAGCCGCCATGTTGGATCTAAACTGACCCAATCTCTACTCCAGGTAACAAAATTTTGAAATAAATCGTGTTTATTACAAGTATTGTGGCACAAAATTTTTATTTCTTATTTTGTTGTTGTAAATTACCTAACATGTAGGTTTTAAAACATTTTAGCCCATTCTGGCCACAATTTAATACGTAAAACTGCATAATATAATATATCTCAGTATGTATTTAGGTAAATAAGTTTTTGTAAAGTACTTTTACTGTATTATAATACTATACAAATCTGTGAAAAATTCCGATTTAAAAACATTTTAGTAAAATAACTCTAAATTTTATCTATCTTGAACCGTATTTTAAAACAGTGTATAGCTGTATTCTGATTCTGAGCTTACAGTTTATGTCAACGTGTGTCCTCCAGGAGCGAGGCGAAGATTTCTTAAATTATGTTCATGAGCTAAGACGTCTATGAAATACAAGTAACGGTATATCCTATAGCGAAAATCGGGTGGATATCATGTTCAGATTACAATGAACAAAGATGACATTCTTTAACTCTTAGTTCTCTATTATTGCACTGAATGTTTTACATCTAATGACATTTTGGAATCACAGTTAAACGTTTATATATTTTTGATGGATAAATAAATCAAATTCATTTGGTATGTAGATTATTGTACATATTGTTTTTTGTTGTTATGATAAGGATAATAAAAAATTATAGAGTGTAGAAGTTTTATTATTTCTGGCATATACCTATAGGTAAGCTGTGGGTTTGTCTTTGGTTCTGACAAGGATTTGATCTGTTTGTGTGGCGAACCATCTTTAAGCCAACAAAAAAGATGAGCTAGCCCATCTGTGGAGTGGAACCACAGTCAGTGCCGGTAACACGGAGTGGGTAGACATGTTTTCCTTTTTGGAAATTAATTTGCTCAACTAATTTGAATTAATGGGAGGTTAAAACATTTAAATGTGTGGGGGGTGGGTCATGAGATATGGGGTGTTGTGCAACAAAATTAAACAAGTAAAATCACTGTTGGCTGTTATTTAAACATGTTGCTGGATTTGGACAATCCAAAAAACATTTGTTTAACTCCCTAATTATATTATGTTTTTAGCAAATAATTAATGTATATAATATTACATTTCATAAAATCATAAAAGCTGACTGGGATTCAGTATAGGTGCCCGTGGGTAAATAGCACGTCAGAAATTGGTGACGCATGGGCAAGCACCACCGCAACTTTATGCGAAATTCCACTTATTGAAATATTTTATTTTACAAATTTTATTGTTGCAATGTCGTAAATTTATCTTTTTTTTTTTGGTTAATTGTATTTTGTGTATAGTTTATTTGTTTTTAAAAATAGTTTATTTTATTCCTAGTAGCAATCTTGTTAACAGAAAGAATGTGTTAGTTTCATTGTGGAAAGATATCTGAATCACAGAATTTATAAATAGGTTATTAAACTATTACCTGTTAAATGTTACTTGATAACAGTTATGACCCGGCTATCGTACCGAAAACCAAGAATGTGACGAATAAAATAATTAAATTAAATGTATACGTTGTTCGTGTATTGTTTTCGTGTTGTAAAGTTTATGTGTTGTGACAATATTTAATTTTCTAACAACCTTATGCCAATGATATTTTTAACACCTGGTGATGGATCAGTGATATCATCTGAAACTGCAGTAGTGTTTACCACAAAAACAGGATCACTAGAAATATAACAGGTAATATTTTATTAACCTATTTATTTATATGTGTTATTTGTTGAAATATACCGTAAGTGGGTATATGTTACATTTTATTATGAGTGTTCAAAGGTAACAATGCAAGAATGTGTGTGGGTAGAGAGAGAGCGAGCGAGAGAGAGAGAGAGAGAGAGAGAGAGAGAGAGAGAGAGAGAGAGAGAGAGAGAGAGAGAGAGAGAGAGAGAGAGAGAGAGAGAGAGAGAGAGAGAGAGAGAGAGAGAGAGAGAGAGAGAGAGAGGGAGAGAGAGAGAGACTATAAGTCAAATAGTAAATTCATAGAGCAAGGAAATAAAATTCGCAGAATTTTGGTAAATTCAATTAGTAAGTCGATGAGAACAATCGCCGACTAACAAAAGCCGACTTATTTTTAGCAATACAAATCACACATCACAAATGGTACAAAAATTGAACGCTAACGACAAGCCTTGACGATTGCACTGAACTTTTGCAATCCCTAAGTGGAAAAGTGAAACGGCAAAAAGGTAGGATCGGGGGTTCTGACACCCCACTATTAATTTTAAACCATGTCAAAGACTTTCCTGAAGTAAACGCATTTTTATACTATGGGCAGACATAAAGTATACTGTCACTTTTTTTATCCGATAAAACAAGCAAGGGCCAGGTAGAGGATAATATGCCAAATATCTTTCAATAGGATGGCGCTATCTGTATGTTCGGGCGTACAAAATTAAAACCCTGAAAGATGGTTGTGAGGCTCAAGGTGTTGTAAGTAAAATTAATACATTGGATGTCTACAGAACATTCACCAAATTGTTGTGTGCTTTATATTGAACTGAAAATCTTCCAGAGCTTGTGGACGGTCTTGGTTCTACTATCCGAATGTTTTCCACTTCATTTCAGTGTTGTTCGTTTTGACGTTATAAAGTAATACATGCTCTTCACACTTAGGAAATATATAAGCAGTTTCAAAATTTTGAGGGGCAATTAGAATTAATTAGGGGAAAAAAGACCCGGAATAACCTTACTCAACAGTAGGATAGATGTTTGTCAAGTAGATCTAGTCAATACGGTAGAGAGGGTAGAAAAAAACAGAGAGAATTAAATGATCAGGAGATAAAAATTAATTTAGGTAAGGAATTATTAAAGAGTTAGGAAGCAAAAAAAGGGATATATCAAAAATAAAAGTATCTGGTTGGGTAGACCGGACAGTTTCTGCGATAGATAAACTCAAATAGGCAAGAAATAAAATATAAATCCTGGGTAGTCAATATTTTTTCATGTAATTTTCCCAAAAGTTAGGTAAATTAACAAACACTCTTTGTTTGTGTACTTAGAGGCGACACACACTTTGTGTACCTGTGTGTGTGTGTGTGTGTGTGTGTGTGTGTGTGTGTGTGTGTGTGTGTGTGTGTGTGTGTGTGTGTGTGTGTGTGTGTGTGTGTGTGTGTGTGTGTGTGTGTGTGTGTGTGTGTGTGTGTGTGTGTGTGTGTGTGTGTGTGTGTGTGTGTGTGTGTGTGTGTGTGTGTGTGTGTGTGTGTGTGTGTGTGTGTGTGTGTGTGTGTGTGTGTGTGTGTGTGTGTGTGTGTGTGTGTGTGTGTGTGTGTGTGTGTGTGTGTGTGTGTGTGTGTGTGTGTGTGTGTGTGTGTGTGTGTGTGTGTTTTTAAAATTCAGGCCACAAAATCAAATTATACAATATATATCACCGGAAAATGAGGTATAAGATGTCAAATATTATCTTCAATTGGTCGAAAAACGATATAAAGAAAATTATTGAAATGTAGAGGTGGAGGCCGGTATTAAGAGGGAAGTGCGTGTAGTTGTGAGATATATAATATTAACAGTATCCCTCTTCTATGTAGCGTGCTAACATGCTACCTCCTATATTACCTGTGTAATTATATTTCAATTGATTTAAATATTTAGACCTTCGTGTCCTACTGATTTAAATAGCGCCCTACATTCATTGCTCTAAAAACCAACTTGATATGTGTTAATTATACTGTAATTTTAACATAATTTTCTGATATGTTTGCAAACTTATACTACACAATTATAACAATTTGATATATAAGCTTAAGAGTATGTGGCTTTTAGGGGATATATGTTCAGCATGCTTTTGCCACTCTCATTTCGGGAACATAATACATTATCTTATGACTATAAATTATAAACGTCGTTTTCTGATATAGACTATCACCATATATTTACATCTACCAAATTACGGTAACGTGATCCATCCTCTTAAAATTGTGAAATATACGAATATTCATTGACATCACGGGATACTTTCTCTGGTGCCCATTGTATCAACTCAATATATTGGCTATAGACTAAAATTTATATAGGAAATTTTGGATATATTGGCATAATTTCATTGCTCTCATGAAAGGTAACAACACATATTCTCTTAAGACTGCTCTTTATACTGGCAGTTAATAGATATATCGACATACTTTTAATGCTCCCAAGGACAGAAATTCGATATATTAGCGACAGACTAGGATATATACGATTAGTTAACTTATATATCGTTATACAATTACATATCCCTAGGACAAAGACTCAAACTATTGTTTAAAAAATGATTACTAAGAAGAGTGATCCCATGTCGGGATCTCGATATGTCGGTTTAAGATTCTGATTTATTCCGTCATTTACTGTCATGCTCGAATGGTTAAAACATTTATATATGAGTGTTTTATACAATTAGTTAGCTCAAATATTGTCAAATACAGTGTGCGCCAAAATAAACAGTACTGCAATTGTAAGATTTTATTTACATAGTTTTACCAACATATACTATTAAAAAGAACATATCGGTTAGACTTTTTTCTGGAGTTGGGCAATGGTAGAAGGTAGGTCTTCAAGAAAATAATTATTTACTCGGTTATTTTTATCATGTTTAAAAGGATTTTTTTTAAATTGTAATCATCGGAAAAGTTATTTTAACGATATTATATTTACTACTAAATCTTTTGGACGAAAACTCTTAAAAAAAGTGTATATATTTTAGTCACCGGATATACTACATTCTTCTGGAAGCCTAAACTTAATAAAACAACTAAATTTTGAAGAATTGGTGTTCATAAAATACTCAATTTAAAATAAATCAACCAGTCAGTTAAGAGGTTTAAATAATGTTAAATTAAAATTAGTTTAGGTTACAAATTTATACATAGGTGTTTTATTGTCAGAAATATATAATTAAATGAAAGTTGTTATTAGTTGGGTATTATAATTGTTATACCCTACGTGTAATAAAAAGTGAGAAAATATTTTTCCTAGTAAAAGGGATGTTAAATAGGCATTATTTAAACGTCTATATTTATTACTTTAGTAGTATCTTAGTGACATATTGAATATTTATTATTCGTAAGCATAATAGGTCTATCGACAAAAATAGAGAAACAATATTTTAAAAAGAGGATATGATAGGATATAAGATAAGCTTATTCTTCAAAATGGTTTGTAGAATTTCGAGAAAAAAATCTCTAAATTTTTAATTCACTCATCAGAATATTTAATAAATATTTTATTATATTACACACACATTGAGAAAGAAATTTATTATGCCAATGTTGCTCCTGAGTTATCCCATAAGCTGCCTTGGTTCTTCTACTATTGAAACACAAATCTCCATATTTCATAACCGACAAACCCATTGTTTACTTACTTTACGGTTACATTCTAGACACAGACTCAAGCCTGTATTATGAGAGACATTGTGTTGTCAGTTTGTATATATACCCATCGTAAAATCTAGATTATAATATCTGTGCTCTGATCCGTGCCTTGTATGTTTCAGCAGACATGTTTTGTATTTTATGATATCAATTGTTGGAAAATTATACAGATGTTCTGTCTAAAATAGGCGAATGTAATTCAAAATCAAGGGTAAAAATTTTGAAGTGAAATAGTACAGATTCTGTACATATGTACTGAAGGAAATAATTTAAATTTAATGTAATTTTGTTTAACAGTCTCAAGCAAAAAATTATTATAAGATATTTTCAAGATTTCAACCCATTTTGTCAGGTTTAAACTAAACATATCATCCTACTAAACTGATAAGACAAAACTATAAAGCAGAGATAATACCTTTAAAACCAGTTTTCCTAATCCGGTACTTATCGTTCTACAACCTATGAAAATATGTTACGACTCGTTAACATTTTCTCAAAATACGTAACTGTTGACGTATAAGTAAAATCCATCTTTATTTTCTCAAAAATCAAATTTCAATAATTTTTGACATAATACTCTATATAATAGACTAGTATAGGTTAAATATTTAGTATATGAATGGACGTACGTATCAAATTTATCGCATTTATAACATGGGAATTAAGTAAGTTATACAATTTCAGTTTTGTTTTTTTCATATCAATACTATAGATTTAAAAACATACTATACTAAATGCGTACTAAGGCTATTTAATTACACTTGCATTTAACGTCATATGTTATTGTTGATGGTATATGTTAATTGTTTATTTCAATACGTAACGCGTTTTTTTTAATGTCTATTAACCGAAAAACTATATAGGGTTGTAGAGAAGAGACTCATGATGTGGTAATGTTTTTTTATTATTTTTTTTTAAATTTATGATATTGACTGAAATTATTTTTTCGATATGTCAACTTGTGTCAAGTAAATAAACATTATTTATGCTATAACATAATAATAGTTTAACTAAAGTAATAAAAATATAAAGTGATATTGATGAATTCCAATTTATTAAGAATAATTATGATTCGTTTTGTTGCAACAACCAAATAGGTGATTTTTAAAACAAAATAACTTAACAATTCATTGCTCCTATCGTAAACGTACAAAACGTAATTCTACTTTACCAATTATTGTGACTTATTATCGTTTAAAAATCTCTTAAAATGTTTAATACGCTAACTTAAAATGTGTCCAACAAATAATTTGTCTTTTTACATTTTTTTTTTTAATGGAAAATTGTGACTTTCAAATTGTGAAATAAAATTAACTATACATTATTTTAAATAATACCTCGTTTTTCGGAAAGATAAAGTAAATTAGGTTAATCACAAGGGACACAATTTATATAAATCGTTTGAAAAAACCCTACTAAAATACCAATAACAGTATGGAGCATTTTGCGATACACCATTTGTAAACGAAGTTTAGCTTATATGAATATATATTTGCCTCTTTTTTAATAATTTACTGTTTACAGTTTACATATTTGCGATATACGATGCGTATCTCCTTTAAATAATTTAAACAGATATTTGTAGTAGTTTATTGTATCAAACGCCCTTGTCCAAAAATATAAACTGAATGAATTATCTATCGATTATACTATATCTAATTGAAATCAAAACTACCAGGTGTTCTAAACTAAATGGATTTGTATCATAACATAAGATAACCAGATTGGCAAATGTATAACATTGTGGATTTTAGGATCTCCAGGAAATAAAAAAAATTATATTTAGGAGTCAATGTCAAATTTTGGAGCAAATCAATACAAAATGCATTAATTTTAGATTAGGGGGTCAAAATGATTAACGAGGAACAAATTTTTGATTTAAGTTGCCAAAGATGATTAATAAGTCCCAAACTTTGGTTCCTTTTGTGCCCCTAAATTTAGTCTATTCTGCATTTTTGTGTAAAACCAACAGTTTACAAGATATTAAACATAAAAAAATTTAACTTAAGCTATTTAGAAAATGTACAAAATAAAGGCTAGGTTTTTGAAATATGTTCAAAAAAATACATACAAATTGCATGTATCAAAAAGCAAACATTATGTCATCTATTTCGTAAATTATAAATTTATTTAAAAAAAAGAAGAAGAAAAAGCAAACAAAACGAACAACGAAAAACGTAGCATTTTACAATGAGTTTTATAGGAAATTTTATTGATTTAGTATCATAAACTAAATATTTTATGTCAATAAAAAATCACTCAGTATGTAACATTAAAACAATTATCTTAATTCACTATCAATACCTGTTCCTTTGATATTTTACTATTTACTTTCTTTCATTGAGTAAAAAAATAATTGAAGTAGAGGTTCACACTTAACTGTAACCAATTACTTAGAAATAAAATTGATATTTTATTCCGTCTATTTTACTAAAACGAAACTAAGCAAAGGAAACATAGTTTTATAAAACTGTGTGTACTTTGTAATAGACAATTCCATTTATATAAAGGTTTCATCCTAATACTACTTCTCAGAGTAACAAAAGGATTTCTAATTGCCCGTATGCAAGATGGATGAAAAACTGAACTTGCCTACGGGAATGAGGAATAATAATACAAATCTGGATATTCCCTAATTTATGTACCAAGAGGAATAATTAGGTTTTATTTAACAATGGAAAAAATCTTCAAAGTTGTATTTATATGTAGTAAAGGCATAATTTTGAATAGTTTCTAGAGAAATATTTTATTCACTCCAAATTTTTATTAGCTGCCGTTAGAAAATCAATCAAAAGTATAATTTTATAGAAATGAATTTTAACATTTTTCACAAAATTTCACTAAAATGTAATTTAAAAATGCGAAAAGATTGTACTGTATTTGTCAAAACATTGCTAAAAAAATTATGATACGAGTGTTATTCATAAAGTAAAAATAGATCTAGTTAGTAAAAGGTGTACTTAATCCCTTTTACAAATAATAATATTACAAACTAATGAACCAAATAACACACAAAATAAAAATACGTTTCACGTATAAGTAAATATAAATTTCAAATAAATCTCTACGGTTTTTAAAGTTGGATTTAAAAAGCTTTTATGCTATAGAACGAATTTATGGTAAGAAGGAAGTATTAAGTTCTGTATATAAATTATTGTACATAATACATATTTTCTTAATTACAACATATTATAGTAGCAATAGGAGACATAACAGCTTAAAATGAGGTTTGAATCTAATTTTATAGTTTATAAATTACAGCTACTTTGATCACTCTCGTTGAAATTCTGAAAACAGAAATAATGACATTTTCACCAATCCTGTCCATTTAAGTAATTTGGAAATATTTGAAACTCACAACATTCGGATATATATACTGGGTGATATATATCACCCAGTATATATAATCTCTATCACCCAATATAATTATATAATCTCTCCACATGTTACTCAATTATCTAATTGATAACTCAATACTAAATTATTTGATAAATGGTGTTAACCAAATATTAAATTGTTCTCATATCGAGACAGGAAATTTATCACAGGTGGAATATACTGAGAAGGGATAAGATTGCGGTTTTCAAATATGGAAATAAAATATGGAGATTAGCAAAAGAAAGTAATGGAGGGGAAAAGGCGGGATTTTTTGTATTTATTAAAGAGCTTTACTCCTTAGTGTTGTTACTTACCATAATTTGCGAGTAAAGTATTGGAATACTTGAGTATGTTTAGATTTTCACTTGTTAATTTTTCTGTGTCCACATATGAACCAAAGAAGATTTTCCTTTCTCTTACAAAAGTAGATTTTAAGATACATATCCGTATATTTAATATTGCAAATCTTATTTTATTGATATTCGTATTCATTTTTAAGTCATATATTTTAATCAAGTTTGTTAACAGTTATGAAATTATTAGTTTGTATGTAACCTGCTGAAAAACAAATTTAGAGACCCCCCTTCAACACATATAAAACAATATCTGCCTTATATTCAAATTTCAGTTCAACGGTTTATTAAAATATCTGTTGTTCCAATAAGGACGAAACATATCATAATATAATATTGTTCAGTTCAGGCCGAAATATAATTTGTTGGTGGTGCCTGCACTGTTTGAAGAATGATTCAAATTTTCAATTCCTAAGAGTTGAAGTGACATTATCATATACTAATCTCGTGTATTTTTTTTTTTTAATGTTATATTCTAAAGTGAATCGTGTAATTGTAATCGCCTTATTTTATCAGTACTAGTAATAAAAATTTTTGGGTATACATGTGATGAGTTTCATTTTTAGTTTCCAAAATCTACTCTACGTACGTACCGCACACTATCCTAACAACAATTGGTATCCCACATTGGAATTACCGAAATGATCCATGACATACATCCATCACCGATTAACTTGATCGCCGAGAATATGGCTCAGGTGAGACCTATCACTGGTGAGACTGTCAAGAAGTGCTGTTTTATGGGCTTCATAAGTGACACCATTTGTATGCTCACTGCATCGGTGTCGATTTATTACAACCCTCTTAAGGTTGTGACGTAATATATATATATATATTTTGGATTAATTACATATTACGTAATTTAGATATTGTATCTACTTTACTTTTGAGATGAGGCTTGGTTTTATTTGAATGGTTATGTTAACAGTCAAAGATTATGATACGAAGTCGTAAAAATCCTTGTACTTTATCAGAACAAGCATTATAAACATTTGAAATTGGTCTGCGGTCCGCGATTCCCTGTTGTCTTTTGATCGGCCATTTGTACAACTGTAACCTGAAACGTTTATAGTGATTTATTGTAATAGTTTTTTTTCTCTTTGTTGGATTTTAGTAAATATTTGTTTGATTTTAAGCACGATTGCGTAACCTCGAACACTAAAGATGAAATAATAACAATGTTACTAATATTTCTTGAAAATAGTTTGTTCGGAAAAATCGGATGACTTCTTGATCCCCGAATCGCAAGACATCCCGATTTTACCTTTTAGATATATCTGAAAAGTGTTGTGATTTAAAACAATCCCCAAAAACTTAAAGACCTGAAGGTGATTAGTAAAGTAGATTTTTAAACATAAGTGAACATACAGTACAGCTAGTTGCTATAAGTGACACAAAAATGCATGAATTATAAGTAAAACAATGGTAAGTAATTCTGGCATACCACATTGCCATAATTTCTATCGTATTTATTATTATTATAATTATTAAGACTGGGGAGAGTGTTTTAGACCGCCTCCTGCACTGCGACCTAATTTGATCTCTTGTGCCCCCCCCCCCCTCTTGTTGGACTCAGGAAATATCTATGTGTTTGACAAATTGATCAAACCCCTGGTCGAGAGGTTTAGTGATTCTTCTTCCGAAATGAAAATAAATTCTAGAAATTTATGTCTCTTTAGGCATAAGGCCGGGCACTCTATGGTGATGTGTGCCATGCGTTCCACCTGTTCACCACAGTACATGCAAGTGTCATCATCAACCAGGCCCATCTTACTTAAGTGATACATGCAATGGATATGTCCTGTTAGTATACCACAGAGGAGTTTTAGCTCTCTTCTGCTTAAGTTTAGCACTACTTTCACACTCCTTTTATTAGGGAGAGGGAAACTAAGGAACTTCTTGGAATGTATAAGACCCGGCAATGAATTCCAGGTTCTGTTGATTAATTTGTTGGCCCAGTTGGTAGTAACCTGCTGGTAATCCCTAGGGCCAAATTCGTACATAGGAGATGACCCTGTAAAGGGTTTAGATGCACCATGCTTAGCATGCTGATCGGATTCCTCATTGCCTGCTATTCCCTCATGCTCTGGCATCAAGACAAGTTCAACTTTAATCTTGTCCGCCAGCTGGTTTGGTGCCCGATGGCACTCGTGAAGCATCTTTGATCTCAAGTTGTTACTTTGAAATGCTTTAAATGCCGCTTGACTATCCGACATGACTCAAATTATCTGTTTGCATTGGTTTTTAGTGATCAGATAATTCGCCATCAAATGGATAGCATGTACCTCTGCTTGAAAGATTGTGGCGTCTGAACTGAGGGACACATGTCTTTTGAACCTTGGTCCCACCACTCCTGCCCCCACACCACCTTACATTTTGGATCCATCTGTGAACACCTTTTGGGAGTCCGCCGGCACACATTTCGTGCCTCCCGTCCAGTCTTCCCTAATGGGGAAGCTAATTTTGTATTTGTGATCAAAAATCATTTTTACATTCATTTGGTCTCTCGCAGCAGCCATATCCAGTAAAAGAGTGTCTCTGAGAATTTCCAGATGTCCTTTGAGGTTTCCTACTTTGAAATGGTATTCCTCATGTTGTTTGAGGATCTGCTTCAAAGCTTACTCCTTAAATAGAACAGGTAGGGGATCCAAGCCTAGAAGGATCTCCATCGCGGCATAGGTGTTCATGGCACCTATGATGCTTAGACATGCTAGTCTTTGCACCTTAGCCAACTTAGTTGGCGCGGTAATTTGGTCTACCTTCCTCCACCAAACTGCTGACGCATAGAGAATAGCAGGTTTAACGACCTTCTTGTAGATCCAGTTATTAGCTCTGGTATTCAGACCCCACGTTTTGCCAACCATTTGGCAGCACGACTATAGTCTTTTAATGGCATTGTTGATCGTCTTAGTTACTCTCCCACGTTAACGTTTGGTCCAGTGTCACCCTAAGGTATTTTACCTCCTTAGGAAAGGGGAATGGTGGTTTCATTTAGGTGAAATTTAGGTAAATTTAATTTCTTTCCTTTAATTTCCTTTGGGACACCAATTTTTTGTTAGGTTAATGGCTTTATGCATTCTCTCCCCTATAACGGAGTGCCTCACATTTATGGTTATTTCATCAGCATAACCAATAACATCAAACCCAGCCCTGCTCAGGTCGTTTAGTTAATCATCCACTTCCAGTCACCACAGCAGTGGGGAAATGATTCCCCCCTTGTGGACAGCCTCTTGTGGTAACTACCTCATGTGTAGCGCTAACAATGATGGTGGATACCTGTCTACCCATCAGCATGTTGTTTATCCATTGAATGATAAAGTTTTGAATCCCTCTTTTTCTGAGAGCCTGTGTCATTGAGTCATAGGCAGCATTATCAAAGGCGCCCTCTATCTCTATAAAGACTGATAGGGCTATCCCCTTTGACTCATGTGCATCCTCTATGACCTTAACAAGTTGATGCAATGTCGATATTGTTGATTTGTCTTTTTGGTAGGCAAATAGGTATTTATGAAGAGGTGCGGTTGTTAAAACCTCCATTCTAATGTATTGGTCCACTAGTTTCTCCATTGTTTTGAGCATAAACGACAAGCGACTAATTGGTCGGTAAGACTTTGGGTCGTCCAGGGGTTTTGCACCCCTTGTATAGAAATTTGACCTTTACCTTCCACCATACTTGAGGAACGTAGCCATATAACAAACTGGATCAAAAGATTTTGATCAGTATTGAGATGAAGATATCCTGCCCTCTCTGAATGAGTGCCTGGAACAATCTATCAGGGCCTAGAGCCTTAAAAAGCTTGAATGACCTTATGACCCAATTAATCCTTTCAGGCGATACAATATTGTTGACAAGGGGACAGTCCATCTTGAGTTCTGCTCTACTCCTTATGGAATAATTGTAAACCCTTTTTTCTCCACATGATATACAACCTGGAAAATGTTTTTAAATAAAGTTTCCACAGTTTCCTGGAAGGTTGATATTACGGTGCCATCTTCACGTTTTGGTTCACTAATATTCTCTTGAGTACCCTTTGAAAGAGCCTTCCGCATTCTGCTAATTTCAGGTGCGTCATTAAGACTCTCACAGGAGGTCCTCCATGAACTACGCTTCGATTTACGAAGTGTTACATTAATCTCAGTAAGAACCTTACGGTACTCTCCCCAGTTATTTGTTCTCTTTGCTTTATTAAATTACCTTCTGGCCTTGCTTCGCCGTTTGCTAAGCTCAATTATCCACTAGGGTACTTTATTGTTAGTTGTTTTGGTTTTGAGAGGAGTGATACCCTCAAAGACCCTCATTATGGCCTCCGTTGTGAGGTTAGCTGTACTCTCCATGTCGTTTATAGATCTTGTTATTTGTGTGTAAATTTCTATCGTAAAGAAATACTTGTAAAAAAAGACTTTCAGCAATGTTAAATTGAAAAGAGAATTCTGAAAAAAATTGCAGCGTGACTTAAAATTACAATCAATGTAAATTTGTTTTAACAGAACAATGGGATAATTCATATGGTTATCGTTTGTGTGCGTTTGATAAGCAAGGCTAGTCAAAAATGTGTCTACCACTCGTTATGACATTTAATGCATTTTGCAACTAGGCCGAGCAATGCATTAAAGATATTATTTTATATTTCCTTTAAATTGGCGGATCTTTAAGTTACTTTATTTTCCATTATATGGAATACATCCTGCACTTAATATTAAGTATAATCTTCGGAACAATACATACTGTGTAATAAGAAAAATAATTTAGGTTTATTACTTTATTTTTTGTGTCAGACATTCAAGTTTATTCCTTGAGTATAACAGGTTTTGACAGTTAAACAGTTATCGTTAGATCCGGATGTGGCAATAAGGGCTTAACTTTCGATACTGGTTATAAACAACGATGAAATTTTTATTGTCTGACAAAAATAAATAAACTAATTAAACCTAAAATATATTCATTTGATACATAATCCAAAAGCCTACACCAAACATTAGGTTTAAGAAAAAATCATTAAGAAATTAAATTTTGAACTTTATCTAAAACTTTAACTAAGAAAGTATTTACCTAACCGAAAATCACAAAAATTCCTCCCTTACCACTCTTTCGATATCTTTTAAAAAAAAATTAAAACCACTTCATTTCATACTGTTACAGAAATATCATATAAATTATTTACGAAACAGTTATATTTTTGCCATTTCCAATTAAATGTGTCACATCTTTCAAGTACCTATATATATAATAATAGTAAAATTAAATAAACAGTAATTGGGTATTTTACACAAATACCAACTTATGTCACCTTAAAAATATCATCTGTGGTGGGGGTATATGTTCGTATCTCAGGTTATATTGTCATAATTTTTTTTTCTTTCTTTCATAGATTAATTTAAAAAATATTAACACGAATCAATAGAACACATTATTGAATGTATGTTTTAGGGTAGTAAGTAATGATAACCAAAACGTCTTATTTAGCGTATCCAAGTAGAGAGAGTTAATTTACAGAACTACTAATTATGACACAAATTTTAAATATATCACATAGGTTGAAAATATGTTCTTAATCTTTCTAGCACGAAATAGATCTTAGACAATTAAAATATAAACACCAGTCTTTATTATTTACAGTATAATTATATTCGTTTTCCATGAAATTATATAGACTGATTATGGTTAGAGATGCAATATACGCAAAACACAAAGAAGCATTTACCCTGCCTCTCACACAATTCAGTAGCTTAATAGACGCTTAGTAAATGTCTCCACACTAAATTTATATAAGACTTGTTGATAAAGTGTATCAAAGAGAAGTTATCAGTGAATTAAATTAACACTCACAACAGTATTAAGAGAGACTGTAATGTGAGCAACTGCTTTATGTATTTCTCACTTTACATTGAAACCTTTAGTTCATTATCCTTACTATAAATAAACCTTGTTTTGAATCTAATATTTTTAAAATAAGGAAAAAGGCAGGATATAGGTAAAGTCAAACAAAAATTAAAAAATATTGTATATTCATGAAAGATTGGACGATTTCACAATAGTTCCCCAAACAAACTTTTTAAAGTAAACATTAGTTAATTTAGAAAAACACTAATTTATGTTTATTAAAATTAATAATATTCTTTTTGTGAGCCTACGTTTTACTAATTGTATTAACACCCTTTTGATAAAAACTGAACAAGAATCAAGTCAAAGTAAAATATATGTTTATTTTCTAAATGCCTGAGAATTTTTCATATATTTTTAAAACAATAACGTTAGAATTAGTAAAAATAAGTCTGAAAATTATTCCTGGGTTTTTAAACTTTATACAAATCTCAATGTAGCTTAACTTGCATTGTTTGTGCAAAAATCGGGTCCTTAGCATAAATCGTATTTGTTTAAAAGTTATTTTTCTTGACGGCAGATTCGTTTTCTTTTTTTACCAGTTATTCTGTAAAGTTATTATTGTTTGTTTGAAATTTGCACAAGGATTTGGGTACTTCATCTTCACAAATCAATGAAATTAGACTGAAATTGATGAAGCTGATTTAGAGAAAATACTTCTTGTATATCTTTCCGGTAACCAATATTTCAGTTTATATTGATAATACGCGAACTGTAATTTTTTGATAGATGGCGACCAATACATTTTGTTCGAGACCTTAGAGGGTAATACAATTTGATCAATGTTGTTAACCAATTTTAAGGAAATCCTATTTTATGTGTCTTTGATTTCAACAACCAAAAAAATTTAAGTTAAACCATTAATAAAAAACTATAAGGACAAGAAATATGTAAACAATTTTATATACATAAACATAAAAAAACTCAAATTTGATTATTTTAAGAAAACTATATGCTAAAGTTTTTGTGAATGTGAAATAAGTGTCGAATACGTAATGTAAGTAAATGGTATAGTAGTAATTAATACCAACAATTTGAATATAAAAATAGTATTTTAAGAAGACAAACACATACCAAATCAAAGTATTATGGTTGACTACAATAAATAAATGTGGATCTAATTTACACTCAATAAAGTTAGTATTCTGAGGTGTAAGATATAATGAATAAATTATTATATTTTTGTCAATAGTTGACACATTCATGAGATGTTTTACTTCTTTTGGTAAACCGTTGTTATAAATTATACTAAGTAACTCTAATTAAATGTCCAATAAGGGGTACTATGTTTGCTAAATTAATTAATTTAGAATTAGTATGTAAATAATAGTTTTTGAAACCCGTTGAATATTATTCAAAAGTTTAACTGGTATAACCTATTTTTTAAGTATTTTTAGAATCATTATATTTATAACTTATCATATTCTATGTATTGCTAATAGAAAACCCTTTCCCTAATTCCATAACCATTGGTCGATTAGTTTATAAGTATGTACGTAACAAAAAAAAAAAAACATTAAAAAAACAAAGACCGAAAGACCGAAATGTCGTGGCATAATATTATATTAAACTATTATAATTATATTTTACGCCGCTTTCATTCCTAAATACTCTGTTCCAACAGAAGTTCAAAGGAAATTTTAATTTGTTTTAATATTAAAAGATTTACCATAAAGTTACGTAGTATTAGCAGCAAAAATATGAAATTTAAAAAATGAGCCGGAACACACGGGTAAACCCAATTCTTTAACCTAATAATAAATGTATTTATTTACATTCAGATTTACATTTAAAAATATAAAGAATTCCCACTACAACAAAGACCTTTATTCATGCTACATCGTATTGCAACTAAGCGTTCAAAATAACTGTATTTTCATAGATTCAGATATTATTATATTAAAACTGTTTATAATTTTTGGGTAAGTGTTTTGATGCTATGGATGATATAGAAAACTATTAAAATTCTACTTGAAATTTGGTTAAGAAATTCCTAAATAAAAATAAAACAAACTATGTATAATAAAAAAAACAAATGTATAATAAAACAAACTTATCGATGTAAAAAACATAACAATTTCTGTCAACAATTACAGCTGATTCTATCAACACCAAATAAACAACACCTAAAAAAATGTATCTAATTGTTTCCTTCTCTATACGAAATTATTTAAAAAGAACCTTTACAGACAAATTAAAATTCCTAAATCTTTTAAAACTCCCCTGACTTATTAAATTACCTTGTAAATCTCAACTGTTTTGGAAAATATTAGTAATATAAACTGGTTAAAAAAATAAAACATGATTACAAACTTTTATTCAAAATGCTCTTCCACAATTTAAGGTCAGCTAATATAAATAGGGGTTTTTTTTTTTTTTTTTTTTTTTTTCAATTTAATGATGTCAAACTTTTATCAAAATGATCTTCTACGATTTAAGGTCAGCTTAATTACAGATCGAAAATTAGGGATGCATCAATATTCTTCTTTGTACAAATCATTAGTTATAGTCATAAAAGTGACTAAGTTTTATATATTAAGATCGAAAATTTAATAACGATCTTCAGATATATAATCCTTGGTATCGGAAAAGAGAAGAAAATATTTAAAAAATATATAGGTAACTGTTATATTTAGTATAATTATACACTTTCTAAGTTAAAAAAATATAGGAGTTAATTTTCAGAATAAAGATAACATATATTACAACACAGCATCAAACTGGATTAGAGGGAGAGTGCTGATTTTATTTCTTAATAATTAGCCAGTTAAAACATTTCGCATAGAAACGAAGATATTTATTTGGGCTTTAGACAATGGACAGATAACGCCTTTCTGATCGCTTAAGGGTGGAATTTTAACTCCCTCTAGCTTCTTTATCTCCAACCTTCCCTAAGGCTCTTTTAATCTTTAGAAACATACAATCTGTGTTTATTTATATACGTGTATAATTACTCTTTCCAAAAACATTGCAATAACATTCAAACACATCATTTCCTAAAGTTTATTTCAACATAACTTATACATTAGAAGTTAAATATTTATATATTTCTATTTCATTAATTTTATTTCATGATTTCTTTACATGGATATTTGGGTCATCTTAACAACTTCATTATTTAAACAAATAATAAACTGCGACAAATTTATTTATTTTAACATAACCTAATATTTTTTGGCTCCTATCACAAAATCGTCCAAAAACGAAAATCTGTATTTAGTTAAAATCGAAATTAAAAAAAAAACTAATTACCATCGTCAAACTTTCACCATACACTTCTCTATAATACTTATGCTTGAGAAGAAAAAGAAACAATATTTATTACTAAATTTTATCCCGGTGCTTATTACATGATATATTCAGGTTTTATGAATTGCTTTAACAGAAAGATATAATTTTAAAAGTATTTAATATGTATCAGCTAAGTTTACTTCGTATCTTTTAAATTCATTCAAGTATGCATTGGGTTTGATTGAAATAGAATTGTGGTTTTTCAAGGTTTATTTTAAATTTTGTTTTTGTTTTTTGTAAATTATTTATTATTAAATTGTATTTCTATCGCCGATTTAACATATTTTACAACAACAACGTAAACTTTAATTTTGCCTTTAACTTGTCTTCAGTATGAATATCTGAATAAGTAAAATTGACGGATAACCAAAGTAACTGTCATGAGGCAAAAACGATAAATTTTGATATTCTTACAAACCAAAGTATATCATCCAATGTTATAAATGTTATGATCATACTTTCCTAAAATATTAAACTCTAAAGAAAAAATCTTGCATTTAAAATTTTCTAATATATTAATAATACTATAATTGCATCCGTTAGAAAAGCCCAATTTTCACAAAATTTTGCTCTACGGTCATCGTTAAAAGGTTTTTAAAATATGACAATGTCTATCCTCAATCAGTAGGAAAGAGTTCAACAAAGGTAAAGTACATTTAATGAAAATTGTAACAAAGATAAAATTATCACTATTAATGATATTAAGATCTGTAATAGAATAAAGTACAATTTGAGCCTGAGGAGGAGCTTTTTACACAAAAAAAAATGATTATGTTTAATACATATCGTAAAAATATGATACGTTGTTAACATACCATATACAAAAAAATACTTTGCAAATTTGACCTGTCATGTTTATTAAGAATCATATTTGAATAGCTTTGCAATAATTGATCGCTTATCACTGCATTACTAATTAAACAATAAGGATCCTTTGTAACTCCTAATAAGTCCCGTCTATAATAATATTATTAATTGATGTGATTTTTTAATGATTTGTATTATAATTGATTAATTAATTAATGTAATGAAATGAAGAGTAATTCATTATTTTAGCAACACAAATATCATTAACGTAATTGATATTTTAGATTGTTTAAAAAGATTCGAGTTTATTGAATTATGAGCGTGGCTAAAAATAAATAAAGGGTGCTTCACAAATATCTCACCAACACTCAATACAAAAAAAAAAAAAAAAAAAAAAAAAATTAAACATACCTCACAATACTTATTTTTCCGGCTCTCCTCCGCACTTATATATTCAACTTTATATATTTGAAGTGTTACTATATATTATATATAGTAAGATTCAGATAAATCCACTTTACACATTTATTTACCTCTTTCAATATTTAAAATATGACACATCATTTTTAAATCACTGATAGGGACTTATCCCAATAGTTCCGTCATTAATCTTGTTGGGAGTTTCCCGTACAATAGATTTAACGTTTGTGCATATGGGTGCTATCTTCAGCTGTTCTGATGGTCCAAAGATCGGTTACTGGGGAATGCTTTTTGATGCAAGCACACACAGCGATACGTAACATATTTAACAATTTCATATATTTTAAAAATATACATATTATCATATATATATATATATATATATATATATATATATATATATATAAAGGGATTAAAAGTTATAAAATAGATTTTAATCAAACATTATTATTCATAAAATACTAATTGTCCTTAACGTTGCTGTTTTTGAATTTTAAAATAAATCAAAATGTTTGTAAAATTCAAAGTAAAAAACTTAGGGCGCAAAATATACTATAAATTCAATATGTATATACTCAATATGTCATAAACCAAACACACACAGAATTAGAGAAGTAAGCGATTTCGTTCCCGGTTTTGGGAACACTTTTCTTGATTTTATTATCCGATATATCGTAATACCAAAATTACTCTCCTTGTAAATGTGTAATTTTTTTTCATCTAAAAATTGTTAGTATTTTTAACCCCGCATAGGGAGTATATTAAATTCGCCTGGTCTGCCCATAGTGCATACGGAAATAGTTTTAGTAAAAACATAATTAGTCCAATCAAATTATCCATTTCATATTTTAAAAATTTGATTATTTTGTTTGGCAAAGAATATCTGAAAACAATCCGATGCTTGAATATTTACCATGGTTGTAACCTATACAATTGTTTAAATATTATCATTCATACAAAAGACGGAACTAATTAACAAGAAATACTGTATTTTATATTTTGGCAATAAAAAAGGAAATATTGACTCTTGAAATATGTAGACAAAAGTACACATTGTCTATAAAATAAAAATAGATATCGAAACTGGATCCAAATAGATTATTTAGGAATCCAAATACAAAATTAGGAACAAATCAAGAAAGCGAGAATATTAAAATACAATATTTTTAATTTCCACTGCAAGTTTTACTACTAAAAACAGATTACAACAAGTTCTACAAAACCGTGTAAAAACTCATACATGTGTTTTAAAACGTTTATTGTACACCTGAGAATAATTCCCTGAATTAAGCACTAATTTACCTTGAAAAATTATCATTATAATTTTTAATATTTTAAAAATGTTAATTGACATTTTCACCAGTTTTGAAATTTTGTTTGAATATATATGTTGAAAAAAAAATAGATATTTTTTCTTTAAAACATACACTGTTCGATATTGCGGTTGGTTTGACAACTGTGGTATAAGCGGATGGTTCAGTAATTTAATTTAAATTGGGAAGAAGACTGAATTGAAAAAGACATGAATAGGTTAACTGACATTTTGAAATTTTTAATAACTAATAAAATGGTTTTGATTAATTTGCTGTCATGTTTAGTTAAACCTAATGTCACAGTACCTTGTAGAGGCGGCGTTCCTTTCTTCGTAATGTCCAGGCGTTAAGACTGCCCGTGTGCACACGCGAGAACAGCTGCTCTAAACGCACAAAACTAAGTACAATTTAAATCATAAACACAAAAAAAAACACTTGAGTTCTTCTTATTAACTAAACATGACAATTGTTTCTAAATAATAAATAATTGAACTGTGTCGAAATGCGTATAAAATAAAAAAACTGAAAATGCGGAATTGTATGCGGATGAAGAAGTACCGTTAAGCTACCTGTTTGAGGTTGAAACTTGGACTGCTGATATGAGACAAAGGATACCCCAAATCAGCTGGAGATCTCAGACTTCCGGTTGAAACGGTATAATATTGAAACTGAACTTTAAACTGTAGATATACTGAACATACCCCCGACTATAAACCAACCGGTTTATAGAGACGAAGAAATGAAAGAGCCAGCACTAAAGGGAATAAGCGCTGAAACGGATGAATGATGAAGGAAGATGATCCAGCTTAAGAAAGAAGACATCGAATGAGAATGATGATAGAATTGAAGACAAGGTAGAATTTCAAAAGTTTCTCTAGTGACAAATAAGGGTTTAATTACTGAGAGGTAAGGGGCAAAGTTTCACGGCAGGGCGTGTGAAAACTCCATCCTTGGTTTTTATAGTGGCAACACGTACGACTCCATCTTCTCCTGGAGATGAAAACAGAATGCGTCCAGTAGGCCAAAAAAGAGGTTTGAGATTTGAATCCTGAATGAGCACTAAGTCACCAGGCTGTAGATTTGGTGTACTACGATTCCATTTCAGACGTTGTTGCAATGTATGAAGATATTCAAGATGCCACCGCTTCCAGATTTGCTGTGAGAAGCGTTGAACACGTTGCCACTGTTTTAGTCTATTTAAAGGAATCTGTTCATAAGATAGTTCTGGCAACGCGGTGATCGGTCGTCCGATGAGGAAATGTGCAGGCGTTAATACGTCTAACTCGTTAGGATCTGCTGAAAGAGGAGTTAAAGGTCTTGAATTGAGAATGCCTTCAATTTTCGTAGCTAAAGTAACGAAGTCCATGAGATAAAGTTTTTCGATACCTATTGTTCTAAGAAGATGTGTTTTGACACTTTTGACGGCACCTTCCCAAAGTCCACCTTGATGTGGAGCAGCTGGAGGCAGGAAATGAAACTTAATTCCATTCAGTTTGGTAAATTTATCTATGGTCTCCTTAGAATGAGGTTCATTCAGCATGGTTAGAATAATTTTCTTAAAGTTGTTTGAAGCTCCGACAAAGTTGGTCCCGCAATCGGAATACAAATTAGAACAAAGTCCACGCCGTGACACAAAACGTGTGAGAACGTCAATGAAAGCTTGAGTAGAAAGATCAGTAGCGACTTCAATATGAATTGCTTTAGTAGCAAAACAAACAAAAATGCATAAGTAGACTTTGACATCTTGAGCACGACGCAAAGTATGAATTTTGACAGTGAATGGACCGCAGTAGTCGCATCCAGTATTAATGAATGGTTGAGAAAAGGTAACTCGTTCACGTGGTAAGACTCCCATCAAAGGCGGACGAGAAGTTGGTTTAAGTTTGAA
Source organism: Aphrophora alni (assembly GCA_963513935.1). Taxonomy (NCBI): domain Eukaryota; kingdom Metazoa; phylum Arthropoda; class Insecta; order Hemiptera; family Aphrophoridae; genus Aphrophora; species Aphrophora alni. The sequence continues at coordinate 91,493,747 of OY740768.1, forward strand.
ACAACGAATACATTTGTGTATCCGTTTTCTAATGGTACTCCTTGCTGAAAGGATCCAAAATTTTTTAGAGATGAGTGATTGTAGCAGTTGTGGTCCTGCATGAAGAAACAAACGATGATAATGGTCAATAATTAAGAATGTAATGTGGTGATTCTTTGGTAAAACGGCAGGATGTTTAGAAGTGTAGCTCAATGAAGAAAACGTAATTCTTCCACCCACTCTCATTATGTCGCTGTGATCAAGAAAAGGTGACAATGAAGCTAAGCGTGAACAACAAGATGTAGGGTTTGTCTTTAAAAGTTGAATTTCCTTTGAAAAATGTGAATTTTGCACAAGTTTAATTAGTTGTATTTCTGCAAATTGAAGTTCTGTGAGAGTTACTGGTCCGGTCACTCTTGATGCAGTGCGGACGTTATGACAAAATCTTAGAACATATGACATGACGTATAAAGTTTTTGACCACGAAGAAAATTTGGAAAGTATGTTCCATTCAGTTTGAGACGACGATAAATAAATTGGAAGTGGATTTGAGCGGAGTTCAGGGACAGTGTCCAACACCTGTAAAGGTGAATTTGGCCACTGATGGTGTGAAAGCTTAAGCCAAGAAGGCCCCGAAAACCATATCTGATGGTTAAGAAGTGCGGAAGGAGATAGACCACGGATGGAACAATCAGCAGGATTGTTGCCAGATGGAACATGTGACCAACAGTCAGTTGGAGTCCAGTCCTGAATTTGACTGACGCGATTAGCTATATAAACCTTAAGTTTATATGGTGGAGTAGTGATCCAAGCTAATGTGACCATGGAGTCACACCAACATTTGATGATGTCAATAGAACACCAAGTAGATAAAAATTGAATGCAATAGTGCATTAACTTGGCGAGCAAATGAGCACCGCAAAGCTCTAATCTAGGAAGTGATATGCGCTTGAGAGGAGCGACCTTAGATTTGGCTAAAAGTAGCTGTGTATTGACAATGTTGTTTGAAGTAGTCGTCCTAATGTAAATGACGGCTGAGTAACCTTTATCCGAGGCATCGCAGAAGCCATGGATCTGGATGCTCGTTGACTGATGAAGGTTGATGCAACGAGAAATAGAAATGTCTTCCAAACGAGGCAATTCTTGAACGAATTTTTTCCAAGCGGAGTTGATGGTCTCTGGAACTGGTGAATCCCAATTAATCCCAAGAGTCCAAAGGTGCTGCATGAGGCACTTAGCAAAGAATGTCGTAGGCGACAGAAAACCACAAGGATCATATATTTGTGCGATTGTGGACAAAATAGATCGTTTTGTAGGTGAATGATCCGAAATTGGTAGCTGAATGGTGAACGAGAACACGTCGTTCGAAGGTGTCCATTTCAAGCCGAGTATATTGAACAACGGTTGATCTGGTGAGCGGAAATGAAGTAGTACTTCCCGATGTTCCTGAGTGATATCAGCGAGAAGTTCGGAGCAGTTAGACGTCCACTTGCGGAGCTGAAACTGTCCTTTTGAAAGAAGTGCGATGAGTTGACGCTGAAGTTCTAGAGCGGAAGGAATGTCCTTACTTCCAGTGATGATATCATCCACGTAAATGTGATTAAGCAAAGTTTCAGCAGCCAACGGAAAATTGTGACCTTCGTCTTGAACAAGTTGTCGCAGTGTGCGAATAGTAAAATATGGCGAACTTTTCAGGCCATAAGTGACCGTATTAAGTTTGTATGTTGATAAAGGATCAAATGAATTTTCCCTCCATAATATCAATTGAAAGTTTTGGTCATCAGAATGAACCATGATTTGACGATACATTTGTTGTATGTCAGTAGAAAACACGACATTGTGTATGCGAAATTGTAAAATGACTTCACAAATCTCTGTTTGTAATTTAGGACCTGTGAATTGAATGTCATTTAGTGATAAACCAGAAGTAGTTTTGGAACTACCATCAAACACCACTCGAAGTTTCGTAGTGCTACTAGTAGTTTTAACAACGGCATGATGCGGTAAAAAATAATGTGCGGTATCTGGAACCTGAGTAGGTAATAGTGACATGTGGTTAGACTTTAAATAGTCTGACATGAAAGCAGAATATGCAACTTTCAATTCCGGTTTATTAGCAAACTTATTTTCCAAATATGAAAAACGACGTTTAGCTGTATTAAAGGAATCCCCTAGTGATTGAGGATCTTGTGCGAAAGGAAGTGACACGATGTATCTCCCGGTAGCGTTGCGCGTAACCGTAGAGTTGTAGTGATTTTCACAAGTGAGTTCTTCAATAGAGGTTTTCGTCGAAACTGGAACCTCTTCAAGTGTCCAAAATTTCTGGAGTAGGTTGTGTAAGCTCATGTCCGATGTGGTGAGCAGAGAAATGTTGTTTAAATGGTATGAAGCTGTAGGAATGGTTCCTATTAGACAATAACCGAAGATGGTTTCAATTGCTGTTGGTAAGCCATCACCTAACTGTATGGTGTGGTTACGCAATGTGAGACCGAACAAATCGGCTCCAATAATAATCGAAATTGTCGGACTATTATTGAAATTAGGATCAGCGAGAGAAATTTGATTCAACTTACGCTGAAGTTCAGGTAACTTTGCAAAAAACGGTAAATTGGCTTGAATTTGCTCCACAACAATGACTTCATGAGATTCTTTAAAGAGTTGACCGTTGAGGGTGTAAATATTTAATTTACCTGAACCAAGGATAGGTGTTGACATTGCAGAAATACCGTTTAATAGAATAGTAGAAGGAGTTAATTGTAATCCTATCTTATTTGCACATTGTTTTGTGATAATTGTTGATTGACTTGCAGAATCCAATAAAGCAGTAAAGGTCTGCGGTTTATTTACATGAGTTGCAAGATTAACTAATGCTGTGCATAATAAAGTTGATCGAAAATTGTTTAAAGAACCGGTATTCGAAAGAATTGATATTGATTCATTAAGAGTTTCATTGTGGACAGGAAGCGGAAATCGTCCCAAATTGTTATCCGAGCTCATGTGACGTTTATGTCAGCTAGAATTATTTTCACCAGCTGCATCAACTTTTCGGTTAAAATGAAGTAAAGTATTATGTTTCTTTTGACAAGTTTTACATAATGATTTTGACATACAATTCACTGTGGAATGTGTACCTAAACAATTTATGCACAATTGTAGTGCTTTAATTTTGTCATATCTTTGATTAGGCGACAATTTATTAAAATCAGGACATGAAAATAATTTATGAGAATCTTTCTTACAAACTAGACACAGATCAGATTTGGAAGTTGAAGTCTGAAACACAGATTTTGTTATTTTCATTGGTGATTTATTTTTGATAGGTGTAATTGCAATTTCCTTTTTGAGAAACGGTTTAAAATTAACAAATGGCTCGTTTATTTGATCTAATGGTAAAGCATCTTCTAAATGTGCACACTTAATATTTAAGAAGTTGATTAATTCTTTAATTGTGGGTAACCGACGATCGGTTTTGCGTGAGCTTTCAAAGCATTGACGAGTGACGTCATCAAGTTTCCCTAATAGAATTACAATAAGTGTAACTTCATTTTGAATGTCATAACCTAATACGGTTAAAGCTTGTGAGTTCTCATGAAATGTGTCTACGTATTGACGTATTTCAGGTAACGAATGATGCCTAATGGAAGGCATGTCAATAATTTTTTATATGTGAAAATTAACCAATCTGCGAATATTCTGATATCTCTCGCATAATATATCCCAAGCAATTTTATAATTTTCAGGAGTAATAGGTAAATTATGAATTAGATTTAAAGGTTCACCAGATAAGCATGAAATTAAATATGAAAATTTCTCAACAAGAGTTAAAGATTGATGTTGATGAATACTATTGTCAAACATATAGTAAAAGGTTGTCCACTCACTCAAACAGCCATTAAAATGTTTTAAATCTAATTTAGGTAAGTTGACAGAAACATTCACTTGTTTACTTTCAGTGGTCTGTGTATTATTTGAACTAATTGGATCTTCCACTGTGGAAAATACACATTTAAGAATAGAATTTATTTCTACAGCTATGTCTGATATTTCATCTTGTAATTTAAAGGCTTCTGTTTCATCAAACCCCTCCAGATCTTCCTCAACAGAGACTTGATCAAATGATTTATCGAATGCATTTAATCTTTTTTGTGCCTCTTCATTTATTGCAGTGAGTTTATTTTTTTGCCCTAAATTTAAAACATCTGTTCCAGGATCACAAATTGTTTGTATAAGTGATAAAATCTTAAGAAGTCTATTCTTTGTACCAGTAGATTGCCTTACAAAAGTTGAAAAACGCATTTTGATATGTAAATATTTACTATGTTCTTAGGGTTTTTTGTTGAAAAAATATTAAAATTGTTTGAATTATAATCGAAATTGATAATAATAGTTGCTTATTATCAATTAACAATGAAATAGAAAGATTAAAATATAAAAACAATAAGTAAAACCATCACAACATATTGTATTTTCAAAATGTAGGCATGTATTGAGGTTATGTTGTTTGTTATTGTTTTTATTATTGTTTAACAGCTGTCTTCAAGATCTTTAGAAATGTGCCACTAAGAATGCGCGCGTTGCTAATGTTCAGAATAGATTCGCTAATAGCGCTGTAAGTGTATGCGTGAGATGGACTGCGCAGTAGATTGAATGTACTACGAAAAATGCAAATGGCGGAAGTTGCAGAAAATTGACTCTCCCAACATAAAAAACAATTACCATACCTAAATCCAAAGCGGAATTCAATGAATCCGACCTCACGGAGGACCAAAATGTTCGATATTGCGGTTGGTTTGACAACTGTGGTATAAGCGGATGGTTCAGTATTTTAATTTAAATTGGGAAGAAGACTGAATTGAAAAAGACATGAATAGGTTAACTGACATTTTGAAATTTTTAATAACTAATAAAATGGTTTTGATTAATTTGCTGTCATGTTTAGTTAAACCTAATGTCACAGTACCTTGTAGAGGCGGCGTTCCTTTCTTCGTAATGTCCTGGCGTTAAGACTGCCCGTGTGCACACGCGAGAACAGCTGCTCTAAACGCACAAAACTAAGTACAATTTAAATCATAAACACACAAAAAAAACACTTGAGTTCTTCTTATTAACTAAACATGACAATTGTTTCTAAATCATAAATAATTGAACTGTGTCGAAATGCGTATAAAATAAAAAAACTGAAAATGCGGAATTGTTATCGGATGAAGAAGTACCGTTAAGCTACCTGTTTGAGGTTGAAACTTGGACTGCTGATATGAGACAAAGGATACCCCAAATCAGCTGGAGATCTCAGACTTCCGGTTGAAACGGTATAATATTGAAACTGAACTTTAAACTGTAGATAAACTGAACATACACTTTTTAAAATATCTTTAGACAAATATTTTATTTCCACTCCCACCTTTTTGACTTTTTAGACATAGCTATCTTAAAAATAAGCATTCTCTTTTTAAATTACAATAATAAAAATTTCATATTTTTGGTGAATTTATATTCAAAAACCTTTAGGTGGTATATTTGATATAGATTTTATGTAATTAATTTAATGGTTAAAAACTATGACAAATGTAGTGAATTAAATTTGTTTTTTCTTCCCCTTTTTTCAGATTTTTTTTTTTAAATTTAATATGTAAGGAATTCCATAGAGGAAATTTTCTAAGTTAATCCTAATGTTCAGTAAATTAAGAAAAAAAATATTACGTAAAAATGAAGACGACTTCACACTACATTCAGAAACCAAATAAAGCAATAAAATACAGAAGCAATTTATCAAAATATGGGTAGATCACGTAAAACAATGGGATTGGGAAATAACCGACCAGAAGTGATTAATCTATCCTCTCCGTCAAACCAATCAGCTTTTGCTGCCAATCACAACAATCAGTTGGATAAATCACGGTAGTTGTGAAATCTAATGGATCAATACGTAATATTGTAAACATATTGACGGTTAGTATTTGACATCTGTAATGACAAGATTAACATAGAGAGTGTATAATTTTAAATGACCTGACTCAGTATGTTTTACACAATTCTAACTCAGTTTTTGAAAATTAAAATAACTATATCCACATTTTAAAAAGTAGTGTTCGTGAACAGAGTATGTAATACATTCAATAAATAATTCTTTTAAAACCTAATAATTTTAAACTCTACGGCTTATACATCAAGGAGTAATACTTTCTAATACCACAGCTACTGTACATTTAATCATAACTCTACAAATAGGTATAAATATTAACATTAATACTGTATGAGCGACTTGTTTCTTTTATTGTCTTTTTATACTTATTGAGATCACTATAATAGTTAAAGTTATGCTGTAGCTGATGATGTAAATACAACATAAAATGATGATTTTCTTCTGAAATTAAACAACTTACTTGTGTTTACTTCCAAAAATAAATAAAATAATGGTACTTTAAAATCTGTAGAAATATACAAAATTTATTTAAAAAATGTTCAAAGTTCGTTTGTTTTGAATATACATATGACGATATATCACTAATTATTTAAATATATTTCCAATATAATAATGTTTAGTTATAAATAAATATATGGGATAATAATTTATTAACTAAACATTTTAATAATTTCTTCTCATTACACGTTAATATAATAGTGTTGAAAGAGTTATTTAGTGATAATCCTTTCCTGACAATTCTAAAGATCTAGTAACATGTTAGAATATGAGAGAGGCAGGGGAATATCTTCTTTGTGTTACCAACTTATCTTTAATTTACATCATTTAACATGAAAAATGTATATTTATTCAAGCAAAACAAGTTGACTGGGATTGTGAATAATAAATTTTAAACTGATATCACTTTCTGGTCTTATTTCGAACAAAAAATATTTATGCTAATTTTAGGTAGCGTTTACATAACCAGTTAAAATAGACATTCAAATGTTTATCGCTTTTTATAAATTAATTATTAATATGAGATGGTATTGTATAAGTTTTGTAAATAATAATTTATTTTTCTGTAAACATATGAAACTAGAAATAAGTTAAGGATATAAATGTACAACGGATTGAATTTTAATTTTTGAATATTTGAAATTTTGTCTTTTGGAAAAAATTTACTAAACTATTCAGATTTAAATTAAAGTTTATGTACTTACGACTGTTCCTTATGCCTGATTTACACTATTATTTTTACTACCCTAAAGTACAATCTGTATTCCTATTTAGAAAACTCCATATTTATAGTACAGTAATGTTTGTAGTGGTCAGTATTTAAAAAAGGAAAATTTATAAAAATCATTTGCATGCATCGTCTTGTCTAGTTGTATAATTCGTATTCCTAACTTACGTAAATAAACTTAACAGGCATGTTTGGTCGTAACCGAAAAGAAACACACAAACTATCACATGAAAAATGATTAAATGATTGTGTTATATAAGACATCACTTCGATCGTTCCATTACAAAATAAATGGTTCAATTACGTTTAAAATTATTACATACAATATATAACATAAGATAGGAATAAGATATTATAACCAATTTAAACGAGACAATTAAATCCATACTAAAATAATAAAGTCAGAGATTAATAATGTATGCAACCCAGAAACTAAACAACTAAAAAGGATGCTTCAGAAGAACCAATGAAAAAAAAAAAGAGCAAGAATATAATAGACAAGTTGAAATAAAAGCAAGAAAAAATAAAAGATAAAGGTGTAGAAATAAATGAATCAAATAAATTAGCAGAGAGTAATTTTTTGGATATTTAAAAAATAATATTTAGCCTAAAATGCTGGATACGACTAAGGGTTCTTAAGAAAGAAAGAATTTTTGTTCGAAAGAGTTCTAACAATAATAGGATATTTACGAAAGACTTGCAGTTACATAGATAAACCTTCTTAAACCGAAATTTGATCGCTTTGTAAAAAAAGCTTTGCGATTTATTAGAGTGTTTGAATTAAATATACAACCTTTAACATATTAATTACTATTTAATTACCTTGTACTGGGGTGTTACCGTCGAACAACCCTTACTCGTAGTTTACACTATCTTATATGACGCGTTTCGACTATTTGTCAGTCATTTTCAAATATAAAAACAAATAGGAACACTTAACGACACATATTAATTCACATAAAAAAAAAAAAAAAACACGATTAAAAACATACATACACGGACGACGCGCGTTATCATTGACCGTTCTCGTTGACTCACGATCTTCAATTCAATTAATCTCTGTTCAGCTGATAATGATCTTCGTTACTGAGAGGGGGCACTTACACAGTCTGTACATCGTGAATCACAGGTATGGTTTCTATATTATCGATTAAGTCAAAGATGGTATGGGAATGAAATTGAAGCTTGTTATTAAGTAAGAGGGCGGGGTTATGTTTCTGCACTTTGTAAGTGTGGAATTCCTCTAATGCATTCACCAACGGGCCCTTCTTACAGTGGTGTAATATTTTAAAATTCTTTTTAATGTCTGTGTAACTATGGTTTGCATCAATTAAATGTTCGGTGTACTCGGAATCTATTTTCTTGTTGGCGGATCGTTTGGAAGATGGGATGTGTTCTTTGAAGCGAGTTTGTAACGTGCGTCCGGTTTGGCCTATGCACGTTTTTGGGCAATGTTTTGACTGTAACACGTCAATACAAGGTAATTAAGTAGTAATAAATTATTAACAATCCAGTTGGGCTATAAGCAAACATAATGGAATTTAACATATTATTTAATTGTTCATCCTGCCACTAATAATACTATTGCAAGGTGGAAATCTTGAACTATTGAAACATCAAGCTTCAATATATAATTTAGGCAAATTAAAATTATTGTCGATATTTATCCCATGGTGTAATTGAAAAAAGTGTAGATAGATAATTAGTTGTTTTTTTTCTCTGCGTGAAATTAGGACCTTAGTGTACTCTTTTACTATATCATTATTTAAAATGAATTAAAGAAGCGTAATATTACTTAAATATAAATAAATAAATTTTAAAAAAATAAATAAATAACAACACGCTGAAAACAGAAATATCTTACATAATCAGTAACCTAAATTATATTTCATAAACAAATTACCATTCTTGATATTTTTTAATATAGGAAAACCTTGTAATCATATTTACTCTCTGAGTAATTCTTCATAAAAATGTCATTACGTAAGGAATAACAATATAGACCACGCTCGGTTGACGTATGTGTAGGTTTTGTGAAATGTGCACTGCTATAAATGAATTATAAGAAATTTGACAGCGAGTTTATATTTCACATGGGGCACGCATATACAGTATAAAAATGGCTACACATGATAATATTTTTTTTACTTTTTAATAGTATGCATTATTCACTCCATCCTTGTAATTTTCATTCATGTATAATCAAGTGAAAAAATCAAGAAAATTGAAATTGTAAAATAAACTTGGCATATATATTCCAACATCAAATTTAATACTCTTTCGAAAGTTTATTTTGTTGCTTGTTCCTAAATTATGGAATTCTCTCTGCAAAATTTAGGGATTATTACTATAACGGGGTTTTGAAGATATTAAGCTTTTTAATATTAAACTCTCTAATTCGGTATATCAAAGTTATATGTTTAGTGTTATTTATCAATGGTTGTCTACAATAGTTACATAAAGCGTAAATTTTTTAACATACGTCATGAGTATAGTGTCAATGTACTTTGCAAATTGGTATAAAGTGCCGTTTTAGAGTCTAGTAAGACGTATACGCAGTATTACCTCTGTCCTTTAGTTATTATTACAATAATAAAGGAAATTAGTAAAATAAAACTAAATCTTTTAAAAATTTGTTATTGTCAATTCGTCAGAAAACCCCTGAATATTTTTGTTCATAATACGTCCTATAATTGGTTTTATTATATCCTCAAAGCAATTGTTTACTGGAAATTCATTGTTTAAATATGCATTTAATGTAGTGTTTAATATTATTTTATAGGATATCATGTTTTGTATTTTTTTATATGTTCTATTATAAAATACAGGGTGGCTAAGAGTTTCCCCATTGTTTACCACTGTATTCGTCATATCAAGTTTTGAATAAATCAATTTTATACCTCATCCATTGTACTACGTTTGATAATGTTTACAGATTTTGATGACATCTTGGATTTGAGTGATATAAACAAATTTTGACATGGCTTTGTGATAGTCCTAAATGATAGAGTCAGTTTTATGGATGATTGTATTTTTTAAATATATTTTTCTTGTGTCCAACATTTCAGGAAAAAGGTACAAATTATTAATACTTATTTTTCTTAATTATTATTGGTAAATGTATATTACATATTATATGAATATTTGTGGACGTACATACTTCATATAACTTTGATGTTCACTCAGTAATGTAACCTGTTTTCACATATCTACTTCTATTTACATTCACCATTTCAATTTATCATTTTGAAAAAAGGGGAAAAACATATTATATCTCAGATCAATTATGTAGAATATATGTGAAACAATCATGGTGAAAAACAGGTTCTATTGTTGAGGTAAAGATCGAATTCTTATACAGTATTACATGTTACAAATATTTGAAAATTGAAATATGCTTTTGGTTGTTTTTTACAAAAAAACAAATTTCATTAATTTAATCATAAACATAGTAATACAATTAAATAGTAATTTATGTAGTCCCACACTAAAAAATATTGTGGGGTGACATAATTTAACCCTTTGTAAACCATACATCAATCCCCTCTGACTTAGTCATTTCGACAGAATCAAATCGAAAACGTCAATCACAATAAAACAATTTTGGGCCCAAAATAGCTCGTTGAAGAAAAACAATTTCGTAGTTTTGTCATTAAAAATATGGGTTTAAGTTTACTCTTGCTTCTGACATTTAATATAATTACTGGGAGAAATAAAATCAAATTTTATTTAGTGTATTTCCTCTCTGCTACTTCAGTCATATAAACACCTTCCCCTTTAAATTCGTTCACAAATAACTAAAGGGTGAAACCAAATGAAAACATTTCAAACTCCTTTTCGAGATATTATATTTACAAAGTTATTGGAATGATTATAGATTGATCATATTAAAATATTATTTATTTTGATTTTTGCGTGTGGATGTCCTTCTCCGGCCTAACTTTGTTAGTTACTCTGTTGGAGTAGAGTTCTGTTGAGTTATGTACGGAACCTGTTCACATTTATAAATCATATTCTTATTTTCACTAATGAGGTCTGGTTTTAGACCTGGGTTCTTCTTGAGGGTAAAATTTTTAATTCCTATCATACTAATATTCTAATACACTTTGTTATTCTTTTCCGTGTATATATATTTAATATAATTTAATTTCATAAACTTTTAACAAAAGCACTATATCCGAATAATAAGCATATCAATAGTCAATGTTTTTTTTCGATTATTTTTGTGTTATCATTGCAACCGACATTTTTGGCGAGAAGACAAAAAAACTAGTTTTTAATTCTAGCAAATTTATTCAATATCGTTACTCCCGATGTTAAAGAAAATGGAAATTTTATGTTTTATTCTTATAGCAGCCAATCCTAAAATAAAGTTATTAAAAACACAAATGAGCCGTCTCAATATATAGTTACCGGCATACTAAATCTGATGACAATCTATTTTCTTGAGCGATGCAGACAATTATTCAAGCTACAGACTTCAATCCAGATACTATTAAGTCATTAGGAAAATGTGTATTAGTTTCACAATAATGTTTACATTAGTTTCCGTGAGAAAATAACAGGATAGAATTTTTAAGAAGTTATAACCCAGAACTTAAAAACGATAATATTTTATTCAGTTTTTCATTTCTAGTCATTATAACACTGACTTTATTTTGCTAAATAAATAATTTGCAATAAAAAAAAAAAAATAAATTTTAAAAAATAAATAAATAAAATTTCCAATAATATTATTAAAAGAAAAGATGATAATGAAGAGCGAGGGAAGAGTTGGCACAAAATGTGTCTAAATTTTAGCACAGATTGTCAAGCACATTGATGGTAAATGTGGGTTCATTATTATGTTTGTCAAATCACTAATTCCCCTATCATTCAATATAGTTTATTTACAGATAATGGACAGTTTATTTACTAATATAGAAATTTACAATTTACTTCATTACAAGTGAAGGAAAATTAATTGTAAATCACTTTTATAGCTATTAAACAACATATTTAAATTCATTGTTAAAAAGTGTTACTTATTATTGTGTTTTATTGAGGACTATAATATTTTTTTTCAACATTAGTCTACATCCTATCTTTTTCAAAATCCAAGACTCGGGTTTTAATTACAAGATTAATTACGTTCTGATTTTTAAAATATTTCTCTCATTTCACAAGTTATTACTAAGGGGAGAAATATATTCATAAGTTAACCTACTTTTTAAACTCTATATGTAAATAATCTACTCTGAAATAGTACATCTTACTCTGAGAATTATGGAATTACCTAAAGGCTAGAACATGATACATTTACACCATTGTAATGTATTTTATACTTTTTATATATTCACTCTTGAAAAACGACTTGTATTTGCCATTAGTGGACTGGCTCTACACTCTACATGTTACAGAAGTTGAGGTTATCTTGTTATTGAGCTAAGAATAACCCTCCCTTTGTCATATAAGGTGAATATGGATATACAACTTTTTGAACGTAGGTTCGGGTTAAATTGTACGAAACACATTATTATAAAACAAAAGATACATTTACCGCTCTAGATAGTGTGTAAGCCATATTTAATAGTGTGGAGACTTGTTTGCAGCATGAAATCACAATTTATTTAACATAACTTTTACCTATTGATTAACATAACTCCAACCTATGTTTCACTCTGAGATAATAATATTAGTATTGTCGTTTCAAATTATGAAAATAAATACTAAATACAAATTATTAAAGTTCGTATTCTAGAGTGTTAGTTTAACCTCTGTCATATAGTCCAGAGTTAAATAAAATCTCATCTTGGCCACTTCATCTATTGCCTAATTTAAGTATGATTGAAATATTTCAACTACAAGATTATAGAGGATTACTTTTCATCTTTGAATTATATAGGTACATGTATTGATTTCCAAATATGTATATATCATAGTTACCTTAAATTTATTCATCATATTGAAATATACATATTTAATCCACATAGTGTGTAAAATTAGGAGTAACTTTTGTCAATCGCCAACTAAAGGAAACAAAAAACTTTCCAAAAGAAATTTATTTTTCTTAATCATTATTCATTGTGTGACATTTTCGGATTGTTTTTTTAATCCCTGATAAATACATGACATTTCTATAGCTAAACAGTATATAAAGACTAGCCACGGTATCACAACTCATGTTAAGTTTTTTATTCAGGGACAAAACGCACTATCAGCAGACAGATCACAGTCCTGTAGTCGCCACTTTTCTACCTTATGAATTCCATTCCAACTCTCTCACTAGTGTTCTAGGCTGACCTTGTTATACAATCTTATTATTAGTTCCTTTATACGAACCGATGCAAGGGATAGTTTTCTGTACAAAGCTTCATGTGTACTCAAAGCTTTAGTGAGGTCTCCTTGAATGGTCTTTGAAAATTTGTATTATTTTTGGTCAATTCAGCTTTTGTATGACCGGAATATACAATAAAATCAAATTTCTACTTCTCGCTAATATTTTGAGTTCACATATTTGAAAGTAGCAAAAAGGTTAATTGGTTCCAAGGAATCTTGACTCCACCTTACAAAATCCACTTTCCTTATGTTCTATTAGCCACACAAACCTCAATATTGCATATACGAACATCATTATGTTTCTAAGATTAATTGTATTAATCCAAATTTAAGAACCTCCTCAGGTACGTTGTAAGCAAAATTTACTCAGGTTTTTAAACTCGGAGAGTAAAAATATCTCTATACCACACACTCTAATTTCACTTTCATCTAAAACTATTGTCAAGAACATATTACAAGCAGGGATTGAAGTATTCCCTAAATATCTGGATCCAGTATCAATTCTCTTTTTGATCTACACATCTAAACTGTGGAGAAAGTAGTAACATATATATAGTTGTAATATGTACTTTTAAGTATATTAGGAAATAAATTTGAAAATTGATTACATTGTTGTTCGATCCCGTTACTTAAATATTTTTTAACAATAAATTATTTAATAAATTTAAATTAAAAATAACTGTGTAAACATTTGTCGTATCAATGGATGTGGTATGAGATATTAATGAAGAATTGATGGGAATAAATCAAATTAGTAAAAATAACGCCAAAAAATCATATGCCTAATTGTTACAGTGGCTATATCTATCAGTAAAACTCTTATATTTCAATTATTTAATTCGGAACTATATGATAATACTACTTCACAAAAGCAGAAATGGGATTGAAGCGACAAAATTTTAATTAAATCCAGGCAATAAAATTCCCAATATGGGCGGCTATTTAATTAACACTGTTTAAAATGAACATGGGGGTAGTAATTCATTAAATTAACTTTGTATCATTTTAATAGATTAGACACTTATTTCTGCACTGTGGTGTGAAAATCTGTTACAGTGTATTAACAATTAACGTTGAATAATGTTTACGATTATTATGACAAGATATTTTGATATAACATACAATTTATGCTTCTGTTAAAAATATGATGAGTCTAATTGTAAAAAACTATGTATCGACGTTCCCATAAACTTTAATGTGACAGCGTGAGAGTATTACATATTTACTGTATTCACCAGATTAGTTCATCAAAATAATCTTTAACCTAGATTCTGAAGAAAACAATAAATATAGAGACAGGAGTTACTATTTTTTACAACTTATATGCATCACAGTAATTTAATAAGTTGACTTTTGTCCTAGAGGCATGAATATTGTATACACAAAGATCGAACAAGAGTATATTGTAAAAAAGAAGCCTACATTTCATATTTCTAATTATTGAAGTATTTTATCTAATAGAAAAACTCCTTTATTTCATATAACTTAATACGGAGCTTTAAAATATTATTACTACACAATAGCCGAAGTGGGACTGACACAACAAAATTTTAATTAAATCCAGGCAATAAAAGGCACAATATGGGCGGCTATTTAATTAAACACAGTCTAAAATGAACATGGGGGTAATAATCCAATAATTTTACTTTACATAATTTCAAGAGTTGAACCCATTATTTATAAGGAGTAGTGTTAAAATATTACAATGTATTAAAAACTAACGTTGAATAATTTCTACTATTATTGTCACTTACATATTTGAATAGAACATAAAATTTATAATTTTGTCCAAAACATAATGAGACTAGTTGCATAAAAAAAAAAGGTGTATCGGCGTTTAGATAAAAATAAAAAAGATGTAACAGTGAGTGTTTTTTCGTGATGTAAACAATAATTATAGAGATAGCAATTACTATTTATTAAATTTTTACATTTTATGAACATCACTGTATTATACAAAGCTGAATTTTTGTCCTTGTGGTATGAATACTATATACACAAAATCTCGATTATCATAACAATTAATCAGTAATGAATCATCTCAAACTTTTTTTAAGTTTTTTTTTCCGTAATTATATTTTATTGTCTCATTTCACCTTTAAGTCTTGGATCATTCTCAAACATCCTTGAATCAAATCATTAGCTGATCTAGATCTCTTTAGAATCACTAAATAAGTACAAGAAAACAATATTTACAGTTGTTCTTCTATTCAACAATTTACGCACTGATATAAACTTCACTCATAGTCTGAACGTTTGGACCATAACAGAAAACAATTCACCTGCCAGCACTATTGTTTTGTACTAGAAATTATGTTACCCAGAACCCCATGGTTGGTGTGATATTTTTATCGTGTCACACGTTTGAAATATCTAACACTCCTCAACAATCATAAATGTGTTTTTAAATGGCTAACAGCTTGTCATTACGTAATACTAAACACAGCTTACACGATACCGCTTGCTAAAGACAGTAATTTAAAAACAGTACTTACTTTAATACTGTCTAAAGGTAAGTATCGTTTATAATTAAAATTTTTAGTGTATGCACATAAATATCGTAATTTATATCAGTGAATTCCATTCCATTACTTATCTATAATAATAAAAGCCAAAACCCACTCACTGACTGACTGACTGACTGACTGACTCACTGATCACGAAATCTCAGGAACCACTGAACGGATTACAATGAAACTTGGTACACAGCTTCCTCATAGGTCCTAGACGCGCACTAAGAACCGGTTTTGAAAAATTCAATGTATAACCGCGGAAATCGCGAAAAAACCGCGAAAAGTAAAATACATTATTTTTTGTAAACTATGAAGCGTACAAACGTGAAATTCGGCAAACATGTTCATCCTGGTGTCTAGGTGCTCGCTAAGAAACGTTTTTAAAAAAAAATCCATGTCTAACCGCGTAAATCGCGAAAAACCGCGAAAAGTAAAATACATAATTTGTTGTAAACCATGAAGCGTACAAACGTGAAATTAGGCAAACATGTTCCTCCTGGCGTCTAGGTCCTCGCTAAGAAACGTTTTTAAAAAAAATCCAGGTCTAACCGCGTCTAACCGCGTAAATCGCGAAAAACCGCGAAAAGTAAAATACATAATTTGTTGTAAACCATGAAGCGTACAAACGTGAAATTAGGCAAACATGTTCCTCCTGGCGTCTAGGTCCTCGCTAAGAAACGTTTTTAAAAAAAATCCAGGTCTAACCGCGGAAATCGCGAAAAAACCGCGAAAAGTAAAATACATTATTTTTTGTAAACTATGAAGCGTACAAACGTGAAATTCGGCAAACATGTATTATTCTCACTGTATTTAAACACGAAACCTAGAGTTCTGAAATTCGGTACATGGTTTCGGGTAAGTTCTTAGAGGCGTACTAAGAAAGGGTTTGAAAACCTTTTACTCGAAGGGTAGCTAACACCCCATTACAATATTTTCAGTCAAACGCATATATTTGTTATTAATACATTTTTTCGGTGGCTGTTATTTAGATGAACAACTACAGCGGTTTTTGATCATTGTGAACACTCATGTCAAGGCCTAGGACTGCACGCCACAGTTTGCAAGTGGCCTTATCAGTAGGCTGCAGGTATCAGCTGATAAGGGTCTACATTGCCCCCTACCAGTCAGTCTAGCTACAGACTTTTTTTTTTTTTTTTTTTTTTTTTTTTTTTTTTTTTATTAACTGGGCTGTGATAACCTCCATCAGAGGCATCACCGGCGTCGACCTAATGGTCTTTTGCCGCCCCAATTTCCTTCCTACACCCAATCAGTAATACCCGTCATCCTTATGAAGGAACAGATACTACCGATAGGGTTGTCTAGGATGGTTTCCATCTCTTTCCCCGGAGGGCCTAGAGAGTACAGCCTGGCTCGTCCTAGCGCCTCACACTCCAAAAGAATGTGTTCTGCAGACTCTTCAGCCAAACCACATTTCCTGCATGTATTAACTGCAGCAATTCCTATCCTGTGTAGGTGTTTTCTGAGGTGACAGTGGCTCGTTAAGAGACCAACCACCCACCTCAAGTTATCCCTTCTAAGAGAGATGAGTTGTTCCGCATGTTTCTTGCTTGGTCTAATTAACCTTTTAGCAAGTCTACTAGTGGTTGAATTTGTCCAGACCCTGTTCATCCCCTCCCGCATCCACGTATCAACCGCTGCCCTGGCATGTCCATAAGAGATTCCGAGCACCGGTTCCGGGCCAACGAAAGGGGATTCAGAGCCTGACCTGGCTAGTTCATCTGCTCTCTCATTACCATCAATACCTGAGTGGCCAGGAACCCAGCCAACAGTGACCGTGTTCATCTGACCAAGCTTTATCAATGATGAGATGCAGTCCCATACCTGCTTCGACTTTACCTTTGTCGTGTTAAGTGCCTTAATGGCAGCTTGACTATCTGTGAAAATCAGAATGTTCTTACCCATGTATTTCATTCTTTGATTCTCCTTGATGCATTCAGAGATAGCACCTACTTCTGCTTGGAAAACAGTAGCATGCTTACCTAGGCTCAGTACGATGGACCTCTCTGGGTTAAACCCATTAATGCCACCGCCTGTACCCATCTCTGTTTTCGAGCCATCTGTGAACCAGACTATATCTTGCTCGTTGTATAGCTTCCTTCCAGACTCCCATTCTTCCCTAGAGAAGATCTTCGTCTTAAAAGGCTTGTCTAATGAAACCTTAGGTATCATGTGATCAGAGGGCATGTCTAACACTTCCCTGTTGACCACTTGATTTATCCTGCAGTGACCGATTGCAGGCCATCTCTTTCTCCAGCAACCCGTTTGCTGTAGTCTGTATGCACTCATCCTGGCCTGTCCCTGAATATAAACCCCTAGGGGAGGGAGATCCAGAAGTGCATTCAAGGTAACGGTTGGTGTAGACCCCATGGCCCCCGTGATAGCCAAACAGGCCACCCTTTGGAGACCATCCATTCTACTTCCAACCCCACCTTGTAGCGTCTTAGTCCACCAAACCACCGCAGCATAGGAGATTAGTGGTCTAATAATCATGGTGTAAATCCACATAACCACCTTGGGTTGCAGACCCCATTGTTTACCAACAGCCCTCTTACATGCAAACATAAGACACTTGGCTCTGGTTACTACCCGTTCTATCTGTGGGTTCCAGGTGAGCCTTTTATCTAACACAGTACCTAGGTACTTCACCTGGTTCTCCAACGCTACCTCCTGCCCAAAGAGCTTAGGTAGCGACCTCACACCCAGATTCCTTTTTCTTGTGAATGGAATGAGAGTAGTTTTTACAGGATTCACAGATAACTGTTCCTCCTGACACCACCTTTCCACCTGGTTAAAGGCAGCCTGCATAAGGTCACAAACAACACTCATGTCTCTACCTCTAACCACGATGGCCACATCATCAGCGTATCCCTGTGAGTAGAATCCTTGTTCGTTTAAACGCCTAAGGATCTTATCCACTACCAGGTTCCATAACAGGGGGGATAAGACTCCGCCCTGAGCACATCCACGTCTAGCTCTGATCGTGATGATTTCATCATACAGAGTAGCCTGGATTGACCTGTTGTTCAGCATGGCAGAGACCCATCCTACAACAGTCTTGTTCACTTCACAATCCTCCAAGGCACTGATCATTGATTGTATTGAAGTGTTGCTGAAGGCTCCCTCTATGTCCAGAAACGCCCCCAGAGCTATTTCCTTTGCTTCCAGACTTTCCTCTATTCTACTTACTATATGATGTAGAGCAGCCTCAGTGGACCTGCCTGGTCTATAAGCAAATTGATTATCGTGCAAGCCTGAACTCCTAAGCACGCTATCTCTGATGTTAACATCCAGAATTCTCTCCATAGCCTTTAGCAGGAAAGAGTTTAGGCAAATTGGTCTGTAGGCCTTGGCCTGAGCATATCCCGCTCTTCCAGGCTTTGGAGCGAAGACAACCCTCGCCACAGACCAATTCCTTGGAACATAGCGCAGCGCCAAGCTCGCCCGAAAAGCCCCCGTGATAACCGGCCTGAGCACCTCCAAACCCTCCTTGAGGAGTAAGGGAGTGATCCCGTCCGGCCCCGGGGCCCTGTGCGTCTCGAACGATCTAATGGCCCAGTCCACCTTATCCTCATTAATGAGTCTCCTCGAGCAGTTCCAGTCCGCTCTACGCGGACTTGCCCTAGTGTACAGGGAGGGATCACTTCCTCCCTCTATCTCGCAATCCGGGAAGTGACATCTCAGGAGTACTTCCAGAGTCTCCCTTCCGGACTGCGTATACGAGCCATCTGGTTTTTCCAGAGAGCCCACCATATTGGTATGTTCAGCCCTCAGGATCTTCTGGAGTCTAGCCGTTTCAGAGCACTCTTCCACTCTTTCACAGTACTTTCTCCAGGAATCCCGCTTGGTTTCCGAATTGCTGAGTTATACTCAGTAAGTTTTTTGTGATAGGGTTCCCAGCAACCTTGATGTTTAGAGGCCTTGGACAGAGTTCTAACCTCCCTCTTCATTTTTGCTAGGTCCTTGTTCCACCACCTAACCGTGTCGTGTTTTTTCCTTTGTGTGAGGGGGCAGTTGGCCTGAAAAGCACCCTGCACCGCAGCCTGCAGCTGCACCGATACTTCTTCCAACTCCTCTATCCCCCTCACTTCAGGCACTATATCCTGAACAGCCTGCCCCAAGTCTTCCCTGTACTTATCCCAGTTCGTCCTTTTGGGGTTTCTGAACCAGATGACACTCTTCTGCTTCCACCTCATCTCGAATTGAATGTGCTGGTGATCTGCCAATGATGGCTCCACCGAGACCCTCCAACCCTTGATGAGTTGGGCAGTACGTTCAGTGCAGACTGTGATGTCAATGACCTCCCTCCTCACTCTGTTGATGAAGGTCGGTTTGTTACCTACATTAACTATATCTAAATTAAAACTAGACAAATAGTCAAATAGAGACTTACCTCTTGCATTGCAGTTGGAGCTGCCCCATACAAGGTGATGCGCATTGGAATCCACTCCAAGGACTAGGTGTTCACCTTTCCTCTTCGCTTCTCCCACAATGCGTGTAAACTCGTAAGTTGGAGGTGGATTGGCCGAGTCGAACGGGAAGTATGCAGAGCCTATGGTAATTTCTCCACACACCTCCTGGTCCTCCAATCTCACCTTAGCTGCCACCAGATCCCTGGAACAGAACTCATTTAGCAACAAGACACTTAAATTCTTATTCACTAACATGCATGTTCTGGGAGCGTCCGATGACGTATCGTACATCAGCCTGCCCCCAGAGTCTCCCAGCCCCAGAACCTTACCTTTCACCGCCCATGGCTCCTGGATCAGAGCCACATCGATGCCTTCGGCCTTGAATCTGCTGGCTAGGTTAAGGCTGGCCGCCTTTTTATGCTGAAGATTGGCCTGGACCACCTTCAGCACCTTCATTGGCTGCACCATCCCTAGTTTTTTTCCCAATGATCTGGAACTGGATCTGCCCAAGCCCGAGCCTAACCCTGAGGTTTCTCCTCTTGAGCATTTCCAAATCCTTCTCATTGAGTCCAAGAACCACTGTTCTCCCCTGAGGGCCAGTGGTTCTAGCATTGATGACCCTCCAATCTTTTGTCAAGATCGAGAGATCATGTTGCTGGATCCTGGACAGTACGTCCTCCACCTTCATCTTGTCGAATGGGGGCGGAAACCTGGTGATAACCTTGGTAATGTTAATCACCTTTTTCGCGTCCACCACCTCCAAGATGTTCCCTTTCCAGGGATTGCATATGGCTACAGCCTGCTCTAGCCACCCCTTGGTTTCTAGATTGCAGCACTGCAGTATCATAGCACCGCTTTCCAGCCTAGGCGACTCATTGAAGCCTGGTAGACATCCATCTGAGAGGGGCCTCATCTGCGCAATGAGAGCAGACGAGAGCTCCAGGATGTCCTCCTCAGTGAGTGACCTTTCCGGAAAGTCCTTAGGCACCACCGCGACCCCGAAAGAAGTTAGCCTATCTGCATATGAGATTTCCAACCCCCTCCTGGGTCTCTTTGGTGCCTGGTTGACTCCAGAGCTTGAAGGACTGCTGACATAGGACCTTAGTCTTTTTGGCGTTCCTACATCAACAGCCGCTCCCCTGCTCATCGGAGTAGCTTTCGGGTGTTCCACCCAAGTGCCCGCAGCCTTCTTCTCCTCCTTCCGGCGCCTCTTCTTCTCACGATAGAAGGCGGCGCCTTTCTTGGCTGTGTTACCAACGTGCATCCGGTTGATCCTGGATGCCGTTTGACTCAGATCTGCATCTGATGTGCTTGCCTCAGAGGGCGGTACAGTGGATCGACTTTCTGCCATAGCAGACCTGTCGCCGCTGTCCCTTGAGGAAGTGGTAGCCTGCTCAACTGGAGCTTCAACCATCTCTTGACCTGCCATGTTTCTGGCCTTACCCATTGGGTCTTCCAGTGGCATTTCTACATCGTCAAGGCGCAGACTGAGGACATTCTCAACTGGAGATTCCCTCTCTGCACCTGACCGCCTGTTCACTTCTGGTCTATTTTGGTTGTCCATGAAGTTGTGTATTGGGTTTTTGCCCCATCTAGGGTCCTGAGCAACGTTCTCACCATCCTCGGTGAGGCATTCGCCAGACAAAGTCCTCCCGCGACTCAGGCTCTCCGTAGCCCAGCCACTGCCCCTCAGCTGTCTATCCAGAGGACCTTCCCAGAACCGACCATGGAAACTGGGTTGTTCCTCCTTCAATAAGCCTACTCACAGCAACTGCACTTGCCCCACTACGCATTCGCATAGTGAGAACCCCTGATCTGGGCTTGCCAGACCCGATCGCGGCTCACCCAAGCCTCCAGAGCGCAAAGTGATGTGTTGGATCCAACCCTCCACAAAGAGCCTTCACCTCAATCACCAGCCACCCCTTCATCAAGGGTCACCGTATCGCCCAAGCAGGGTATACCTGGGCGCCCCACTTTCCCAGCAGGGGGGAGGAACCCCCTATCCAGGCCTATGTATGTCCTGCACTGGTCGCACTTCCCTATCATCTCTGTGTAGGTACTTGCCTGGGACAGAGAGAGATTTAATTACCTCTACCCAGGCTGTGCGGCGTCGGTACATTAGCCTGCACCCTCCTAGTCAAGACTAGAAGAGTGCAGTTTCCAGGTGACACTGCGTGGAAGAGTACCGTCCGACTTCGACACCCTACTTTGCTACAGACTTTACTACTTGCTTTGTTTTTTCCTGAACCTCTACACACTTCTGTTCACTTCAGTTCTGTTCTATACGTCAATATATTTTGATCATTTTAGGCAAGACTGATTCCGTTTTCCCTTTTACTTGATACATATAATATTTATATTTCTCTCTATTGTCTTTCTATTTATATATCTCTACTTTCTCACTATGGAAGTCATCAACGTGGATGGGGTGCCTACTCCCCACCATGTATTGCCTATCAATCCTGATGGTCAGTGCTTATTCTCATCTTTGGCTTACTTCGTATACGGCACTGATTCACAAGGTTTCCAAGTTCGGACCAGTGTTGTACAGCACGTTACTAACAATTGGTGCCGATTTAAACCATTCACCTTAAATCGGACGGGGGGCATTTACAGAACAAAGGCAGAATATATGGCTGATATGAGCAAACCGGGAACTTTTGCGACAACATGTGAAATAAAAGCAGCCTCTGAAATATTCCCCTATGAGCTGCAGGTTTACACAGACCAAACTCTGTTAACCAGTTTCGGGCAGCCGGTTGAGGGAATAAAAAGACTAAGGTTTACTGGGCCACTGACAGCAGGCCACTTTGACGTCCTTATTTCCTTAGATCCTGATTCCTCTCTGACGTCTGACAATGTGAATGTGGAGGCTAATCTTGGGGAAATCCAGGACCCTGCCAACCTCTCACCCACTGATCTCCCACACTCCTCATCCCCGTCTCCAGTAAATTCCCTTACTATATCTAATACTACTGTCTCAGATCACCCCTCCGTAAATTGTTCTAAAACAAACAAGAGACGGGGGAAGAAAAGGCGTAAGCGATTTTCCAATATTAATCGTACAAAACGTCACAGGCAAGCAGTAAATAAATATAGTGAGAACAATCCTGAAGTCAATCGCGCATCTGTAAAAAAATACAGTGAGAAAAATCCTGCAATACATCAGGCGGCTGTAAAAAAATACAGTGAGAAAAATCCTACAATACATCAGGCGGCTGTAAAAAAATACAGTGAGAAAAATCCTACAATACATCAGGCGGCTGTAAAAAAATACAGTGAGAAAAATCCTACAATACATCAGGCGGCTGTAAAAAAATACAGTGAGAAAAATCCTACAATACATCAGGCGGCTGTAAAAAAATACAGTGAGAAAAATCCTACAATACATCAGGCGGCTGTAAAAAAATACAATGAGAAAAATCCTACAATAAATCAGGCGGCTGTAAAAAGATATAGTGAGAAAAATCCCGAGGTAAACATAAGTGCGGTAAAAAAATACAGTGTCAAGAGAAGTGAAATAAATTTGTTGCCATGGTCTGTTAAATCAATGTCGGGATTCAAATACAATAGCGATACTGATTACAACAAAGATAAGACTGTTGCCTTAGGTTGCATGACAACATGTAAGTGGTGTAAAGCTAGAAAATGGAAAGATGAAAGTCCTGGTCTGTGCTGTGCTAACGGAAAAGTCCATCTGCCCTCTCCTCAGCCAATGCCAGAGCTCCTACAAGCTCTTCTGACAAACAATCACCCTCTTTCTGAACACTTTCTCTCAAACATCAGGCAGTACAATAACTGCTTTCAAATGACTTCCTTTGGAGGAAAAGAGATTAAAGAAGGCAACTTTATGCCAACCTTTAAAGTTCAGGGGCAGGTGTATCATCTAATCGGGAGTCTTTTACCTTCTTCAGAGCGGGAGCCAGCATTTTTACAAATATACTTTGTTGGTGATGAGGATAAAGAGTGTCAGCTACGGTGCAATAATGCACCTTCTGTAAAACCGTCGTTAGTGAGCGAACTCCAGAAAATAATACATGAGACAAATCCATACATTAGGGACTTTAAAATGGCGATGGAGATTGCACCAAAAAACGAAGGGTTTCAGGTGGTAATAACAGCTGACAGAAAACCCGCAGGTGCACATAGAGGTCGGTACAACAAACCCGCAACAAAAGAAGTGGCTTTGGTGATCGTAGGTCAAATGTTTGAAAAGCGAGACATCATACTCCACAGCCGAGATACACGACTGGTGCGCATAAGTGAGACTCACCGTGCTTACGATGCGTTACAGTATCCACTCATATTCTGCCGTGGGGAAGATGGTTACTCCGTTAACATACCTCAGCTTGATCCGACCACCAAAGTTGCTTTGAAGAAAACTGTATCGGCTTCCACTTTCTATGCATTTATACTTATGGAAAGAGAAGATAAAGAAAACCTAATTTTACGTTATCGCAGTCTCTTAAATCAGTTTTTAACTGATATGTTTGCTAAAATTGAAACTGAACTATTGAACTTCTTGAGACATAACCAGAGTAAATTACGAGTTGAGGAGTATGTGCATCTGCGAGATGCAGTCGATAAACGTGATGGGCAAGTGTCAGAGCTAGGGAAATTAGTGGTCTTACCTTCCAGTTTTACCGGGGGGCCTCGCTACATGCACGAGAGGACACAAGACGCTATGACTTACGTGCGCCATTACGGAAGACCTGATTTATTTATCACCTTTACATGTAACCCTAAGTGGTCTGAAATACAGGAACAGTTACACGTTGGACAGGCTCCTCATTCTAGGCACGACGTAATAGCGCGAGTGTTTCATATAAAAGTAAAAAAAATTGTCCAGTTACTTCGAAAAGGCTGTATTTTCGGGCCAACTAGGTGTTACATGTATACAGTAGAATGGCAGAAGCGTGGGCTGCCTCACGTTCACATCCTACTGTGGCTTACCAATAACATTACACCCAGCCAAATTGATAATGTCATTAGCGCTGAAATACCGGACCCTACTCTAGATCCCACACTGCATGAAATAGTGAAGTCAGCCATGGTACATGGCCCCTGTGGAAACCTCAACAGAAATTCTCCGTGTATGGTGAACGGCTCTTGCAGCAAGCGATACCCTCGCCCTCTTACCAAGGAAACGCGGACTGCTGAAGACGGTTACCCACTGTATCGCAGGCGCTCTCCCACTGACGGGGGATTTACAGTGAAGGTGAAAGACGTTGACTTGGATAACAGGTGGGTAGTGCCGTACAACCCTGTTCTGTCACGCACCTTTGAGGCTCACATCAACGTTGAAATATGTAACTCCATAAAATCTATAAAATATATATGTAAGTACGTAAACAAGGGCAGTGATCAGGCAGCGTTTGGTCTACAGAACGAGTTTGATGAGGTTACACGGTACGAGTCGGGTCGCTACATCAGTAGTTCAGAGGCTGTTTAACGGATATTCTGCTTCCCGATCCATGAAAGGTATCCACCCGTCATGCATCTTTCAGTCCACCTAGAAAACGGCCAAAGAGTGTACTTTAGCCCGGATAACATTGGAGATAAGGCCAAAAATCCACCTAAGACAACTTTATTGGCATTTTTTAATCTCTGTAAATTAGACTCTTTTGCTCGGACACTATTGTACAGTGAAGTTCCAGCCTTCTATGTATGGAAGAATAACAAGTTTTCCAGAAGAAAGCAGGGTAAGAGCGTTCCCGGACACTCTGGAGTAAAACAGGACGATGTTTTAGGTAGGGTTTACACTGTGCACCCTTTGAATGGAGAGTGCTACTATCTCCGTATTTTACTCCATGAGGTTCGAGGACCCACATGCTTCAGTGATCTGAAAATGGTTGATGGAGTAGTTTACCCCTCTTTTAAATCAGCCTGCAGAGCACTGGGATTACTGGAGGATGACAATCACTGGCATCACACTCTCGAAGAAGCCGCCATCTCCAACTTTCCACACAAGATTCGAGAATTGTTTTCAGTGATGTTAGTGTTCTGTCAAGTTGCTGATGCCCTCAAACTTTGGGAAAACTACAAAGAAAGCATGTCGGAGGATGTAGCCATGAACCTTCAGAAGGAGCTTCAAGAGGGAGTGCTGCCTGATGTGGCTGTGGTGTATAACAAAACCTTGGTTCTATTGGAGGATATGGTTTTTGCTATATCTGGCCACCACCTACTCCAGTATGGCCTGCCTACTCCTTCTCGCAACGAAACTTGACTCAGTCAACCGTGAGTTACTGAGGGAGGTTTCCCATGATATAGCTGAATTATCAGAGTTGGTCCAAAAAAACGAGCCTAAACTTAATAGTGAACAAAAGAATGTATATGATACATTGATAACCAGTATTCACTGTGAGACTGGACAACTATTTTTCTTGGACGCTCCGGGAGGCACTGGGAAGACCTTCCTCATTAACTTATTGTTGGCTAGAATAAGAAGAGACAGAAATGTTGCAATAGCTGTCGCTTCTTCTGGAATTGCCGCTACCTTACTTGCTGGGGGAAAAACAGCGCACTCCACTTTCAAGTTACCTCTGGACCTCAACCGCCATGAAACTCCAACCTGCAATATTTCTAAACAGAGTGACATGGCCCATGTTTTGAGGCTTTGTAAGTTGATTGTGTGGGATGAGATTACCATGGCACACAAGGGAGGGTTGGAGGCACTTCATAGAACCTTACAGGACTTAAGAAATAACAACAACTTGATGGGTGGAGTGACTGTACTTTTAGCAGGAGACTTTAGACAGACCTTGCCTATCGTTCCAAGAGGAACTCGCGCCGATGAGGTGAAGGCATGTCTTAAGTCATCGTACTTATGGCCAAGAGCAAAAACTCTATATTTGAATGTTAATATGAGGGTACAGTTGATGGGTCATTCAGAGATTGAACAATTTTCAAATCTTCTTCTACAAATAGGAAATGGTCAATTAAAGGAAAACGATGGTAAAGTCAAACTTCCACACAATCTCTGCACTATTGATAGCCAAATAGAATCCTTCACTGAGCACATTTATCCTAATTTGAAAAGTATGAGCATCATTGATCCGTCTTGGTTAAAACAAAGGGCAATACTTACACCAACAAATGAGTCAGCAACAAATATTAACAACTTTCTCTTAGAGCTGCTACCATTAAAGAGATGAAGTATGAATCAGTTGATTGTGTTGTTGAGTTAGAGGAAACAGTCAAATACCCTGTAGAGTTCCTCCACACACTAAACCCACCAGGGATTCCTCCTCACAGCCTCCGCCTCAAGGTGGGAGTACCTATCATGCTGATTCGAAACATCAATCCTCCAAAACTGTGCAATGGCACCAGACTCCAAGTTAAGACTCTCCATAAGCATGTGATCGAAGCCACAATCATCACTGGTGTAGGCCAGGGGGAAACTGTCTTCATTCCGCGAATCCCTTTGATTCCATCGGATTACCACTTTGAATTCAAACGTCTACAATTTCCTGTCAAAGTATGTTTAGCTATGACAATCAGTAAATCCCAAGGTCAGACTTTGAAGATAGCTGGTGTTGATTTGCGGAATGATTGTTTCTCCCACGGCCAATTGTATGTCGCCTGCTCCAGAGTCAGCTCACATGAAAATTTATTTATTTTGCAACCGGAAGGTGAAACTTCCAATGTAGTTTACCGTGAAGTGCTGCAGTGAATAGGCCAGTTATCAAATTCAGGATGAGATCATAATGTTTACCATTTCCATCTGACGGCAGTAGGCACGGGGACCTGCCTAATAACTAAAACTCCCCAACTTTACGTTGACGGCAGTAGGCACGGGGACCTGCCTAACAATTAAAACTCTCCAACTTGATGTCGACAGCAGTAGGCTAGGGGACCTGCCTAATAATTCAAACTCCCCAACTTTACGTTGATGGCAGTAGGCACGGGGACCTGCCTAATAATTAAAACCTCCCAACTTGATGTTGACGGCAGTAGGCACGGGGACCTGCCTAATAATTAAAACTCCCCAACTTGGTGTTGACGGCAGTAGGCAAGGGGACCTGTCTAATAATTAAAACTCCCCAACTTGATGTTGAAGGCAGTAGGCAAGGGGGCCTGCCTAATAATTAAAACTCCCAACTTAATGTTTACGGCAGTAGGCTAGGGGATCTGCCTAATATTGAAAACTCCCTGACCCGGACTTGACATGAGAAACGACGTATGGCCACCTCCCTGTGGTGTTTCTCGGGTAACGCTAAGAGCCATACACTTTAAAGATTAAAAAAAGTAAACATACAAAAGGTATTGTATTAAGATTTTAATTGAATTAAATAGATAATGTAGTATTCCGTAGCGAAGCACGGGTATGTCAGCTAGTAGTAATATATTTTTCTAACGTCATAATAACTTATATTATTTTGTTTACATTTTATTTGCATTGTGTATTTATTAGCATTTATTTGGACAGTTAAATTGTAGCATCAACACTTGTAATGTTTATCCACACAGCTGATTATAAGCATAAGTCTAAACAACGTCAATAATATAGGGTGATACGTTCTTTGTATTGAACACGTTATTTTACCTTTTCAATAAAATTCCTACATCGCCATCTATAGTTGACGCATTGCAGAGCAGGGACCAGGTTTATATTTTACTTTGCGGAAAATTTAATTCAGCGCAATATTATTTTGTTTCACTCTTGAGATTTCTAATGACACCATACATTGCCGCGATGAATGTGTCATGATTGGTAATTTACATGCAATACGAATTACAATTCAATATTTAGTTAGTTTAAACAGATTATAATACTGTATAGTAATTGTCCAACTTAATAATTTATGTATAATATTCAATAGTACATAAAATGTTTTCAACGTATTAATAAAAGTTACATTGACAAATAATAACAATTAAACATTTAATAAAAATCCTTCCCTCAACAATTACGTATATTGATGTTAGTGTTTTTTTTAATATAAAAAACAAAATGATAGCATAAAGAATTAGTTACAAATTGAATAATATAGCATACACAATAAATGTAATACATTATCTATTATGACTAGCTGTGATTGAGAAACTATTCCCCCGAATAGGGAGATGCAGAAAGTTTTACCTTTCACAGACATTGTTTAAAGACTAATTTCTCCTATATTTTGTTTATATCACTTTATTAGAACATTTGTTAATAATAATCGTACCACATTCCTTAACTATTGTTCAGAGGATCTTCTAAGCAATTAAATACCTATTCTTAGTTTTTTGTAAAATTTAGGACAAAACTCAATAGTATTATTTCACTAACCATGCCGACACATTTACCATTGACCATCGATTATTTCATTGCTAAACTTAGATGTATAAATTCCTGAGGTACATAAAGGTATATTTTTTACTAAAAACATTACACCAAAGATAACTCTATGCTACGATATAATTTAAAGATATAGAAATGACACTTCATGGACTTCAGGTACACACAAACAATTTTAACAAAATGTACACGTTCAATCAGCACTCATACTACGTCTTTGTCCATCTTGAGGTTTATTGCACATATCTGGCAATTTGAACCCTTTACCTCAATACTAATGTATTATTTCTACTATAACAACTTTGTTGTGGTTATCTGAACATTTGGCTGTTCTTCCATTGCTTCTACTGCTATTCAGTGTTATGTTGAAATTTTCTCTACTTTATGGAGAAGTTAAACACTTAATTATTAAAGATATTTATTTTAACTTTCTTATATGCATTTATTACAGGTAAAGTTATTTGACAGGTCAAAAAACCGATAAAATGTTTGGTCAGTCATATGTGATTATAACTTAAAGTCTTAAATCAGAAAAAAAGAAGTTGTCATATTTCGATGATATTTGATAGTTGGACCATACATATATCGAGTCTTTAGATCAATTTCGTTAACTTTAAGATCTTATGTAGGTGCTAAACAATTTAATTTTAAAATATCTTAATTTTAAACATGTACCGATTTTAGTTCATATTTTAGTGAAATGTAGAGCTTATTAACCCAAACCATTTTGACAAAAGAAAGATTCCAATTTAACGAAATTGGATAAAATAAATTTAACTTTGAAAGCCTTTATTAAAACCTCGCTTACTATATAACAGCCCACCATTTACAATATAACAATTTTTAATTGACAATTAACGAAAAGGGATTGTAATTTAAAATTGTCTATAATAAAGAACGCGCCAACATCGCATTTTGTTGGATCAGAGGGAATTCACCTGAGAGAGAGAGAGAGAGAGAGAGAGAGAGAGAGAGAGAGAGAGAGAGAGAGAGAGAGAGAGAGAGAGAGAGAGAGAGAGAGAGAGAGAGAGAGAGAGAGAGAGAGAGAGAGAGAGAGAGAGAGAGAGAGAGAGAGAGAGAGAGAGAGAGAGAGAGAGAGAGAGAGAGAGAGAGAGAGAGAGAGAGAGAACTAAATCATTTTAAATAAATAAAACTAAATATTTGACTTTTCATAATTTGTAAAATCTATTATCACGTCAAATAAAAGCTGGATGATCTTTAGTTTTATTATTAACAGACAGTTATAATCAAGTCGAGATAGTTATATCAAGGGCAAATAAAACATAAAATAAAAATAGTGTATTAAAAGAAAATGGTATGTGAGTTTAGTTATTTGGTCGAATATACCCTTTAGACAAAAGTTGTTAAATCCCAAAACACTTTAAGTGTGTTTGCAAAACCTTTTGTAAAACGTGATTAGACTATATTACTAGTAAATAGGGTCTATTTATTATCAGGGATCTTCTAAGCTAGGGTGGAGGCGATTATGTTCCTTATCTTTAGCTATTAAGAACAGCCTTTACGTCTTGGTTTAGGAAATCCTTATCTCTTAATAAACTGTAAATAGCTGATAGGGTGGTTTATGGCGTCTAATATTGTCCTGAGACTATACCTAATGGAAATGTAGTATGATTTCGGGATTCAAATCTACTGCAATTAAAATAACATTTAGAGAAAATTATAGACGTCAGACAAAAAATATCTCCTGATTATTTTGTAAAGTTATAAAAAAAAAATTACTTGTTTAATTGAATTATTAAACTATTCATACAAGACATGATATTCATGAAACACAAAACATACTTATAGCTGATATTTCTTGACAATACTGTATATGATCAGTAGTTATTGAAACTGTCCATTTTCCTCAACTATAAAACCCGTCAATAAGACGACGATTTAGGTTTCTGCAGGAGTGAAATGAAATATCAGAATTGACACCAACGCAACATCAGGGCACGGGATATTTGTGAATTACTATCACCATTGGGCAGTAGCTTCTGCACAACATAGGTCCTAGTTTCATATCCAAGGGCAGGAAAACTAGAAGTAAATGTTAGGCTTCAATAGTTCTACGCATGCGTGTAAATCTCTGCCGCTCTAATCAGTTGGAGAGCTATTTGTATTTATATTTTTTTCAATTCATTACGTATTCAGTGCTTTTGACCTTTACATTTGCTTAGTTTAATAAATATATCCTATCTACACTAGACCACTGCCCTGGGCATGGAGCTTCTTTGATATATTAATGAATATATAATTCATCCACACAATGAATATTATATTTTAATAACTATTTCGTTCTACTTCAATTTTATTAAACCAGTTTTGACACTGTAGCCAATATTGTAGAATAATTGAACTACGTCTACTATATTTTACACATAAAAATATATTTTTTACCCTTTTTGAAGCGTTGTTGTTCAATTTATAAAATTTAAAATACTTGTAATAATTAAGATTTATTTAATTTGTGACATGACAAATATTAGGCATGCATTTAAATTAATTGAGCTTTTTAGAGTGAAATATTTAAATAGTGATACATATATTTTACGGTACTGGTAATTATTAAATTTATGAACGAGTGAATAAAATAAGGTGGAAATATTCTTATTAACATTAAATAATAATAATACATGTGGTATAAAATTCATTAGAAAAACTTCGTCTTCTCCCATCTGTAAAACCAAATAAAATCCAACAAAAACAAATCCTCACCAAAAATTACAGTTAGCTAGTTATCAATGAAAAAATGAATAAGAACCATTAACTATCCCTACGAAAAAATATTTATATATTTTAATAAGGGGCAAATCTTGCTTCGCTTGTACAATAAACACGTCCTTAAACCGTATTTGGTAAATATCGAGGTTTAAATGACGGCGGCCACGGT
This sequence comes from Aphrophora alni, assembly GCA_963513935.1. NCBI lineage: Eukaryota > Metazoa > Arthropoda > Insecta > Hemiptera > Aphrophoridae > Aphrophora > Aphrophora alni. The sequence continues at coordinate 91,526,311 of OY740768.1, forward strand.
TAATTTAGTTTTTATTACAATTATTCCTGAAATGTTCTTTTTATTTTTACTTGTGATTGACCTCACGGATTTGGGTTATTATTATTCTCATTCCAAAAAAAAATCTGACGAAATCTGTGGATCCACGACTGATTATTGATTTTTTGATAACTCAATAAACTATATTTTTGGAGAGATATCAACCAATACGTTTTGTTTGATCTTTTAGAGGCTACACATTCGCAAAATGTTTACAAGGAAATGTTTGATCAGATTATGAGAAAATCATAATTTTGTGTTTTCTTACGGCAACTACACTTTAGGTTTGAATTATGAATATATATATATATATATATATATATATATATATATATATATATATATATATATATATATATATATATATATATATATATATATAATTCTGAGATAATACCAAAATATGACCACATAACGAATTTGATTAAATTCGGTCCACGCGTTTGATCTGTAGCACTTACGACAGACAGTCAATATTCTAAAAGCCACCTTTTTGGACTCAGGGGATCTCGAAAGGGATTCGAAAACAACACTAGACTTTGATTTTTTGACCCATCACATAACACTCTATATACTACGTACATGTGAAAAAGTAGTCGCTGTATAACAACGAGTTCCTAATAACGACATCAGGGTTCATTTTCGTATTTTTCAAAACTATGAACAGTCATTTTGAGATAGTACCAGCATATTTGATAATTTGTTTGTTCTTTTTTAAATTTATCAAATAAGCTGTTCTCGACTTATCGTGGGAGGGAGTGTAGCGTTTCGTTACCCATTTAGCTAGATGAATCCAAATCACTCTACTATGAGTAAGTTTTATTTGCCTATTAAACTTTCACACGTATTTTTCAAAACAAAAACATATATATTTTGATTAATGACCCTCAAACATAAGACTTCCAACAATTTAATTTTTTTTTTTGTTTTTTAACTCATTTTAATCACACTATTTTCTTTATTTTTTTGTTACGCTGATTTAAAATTTACCAATAATATTTTATTCCAATTTTTAACTTCTGTGATCGAAATCATGGAATATTTAACACACCATAAAAATGGGATAACAAATATTTGTGTTAGTTTTTTTCAACCGATTTCGTTAAAACTGATTTGCAGTATGAATTTTACAGTGTTGGTCTTACATTGATAAACATATTCTACGAATATCCGTCTCCAATTCTACCTGTCCCTAAAAACCAAAATAGTTTCTAAAATTTCAATTATTTTGGGTCTAAACTTTTTTTTATTAAAGATATTTTTAATACTTAATTTATGACTCGGTAGCGGAACTGCTGACTGATTTTTTTTCTTTTTACCATTATTTCGGGTCATCAAACCAACAGATTTTAATACAGTCCACACTTAAAGATTAGAAAATCCGTGATTTTTTTTTTATTTTATAATTTTTTTTTTGCATTTTGCATTTTGAGTCTTACTCCTCATTGTTTTCGAAACAAGACTAAATCTTTTCCCACCTATTCCAGCCTAACTACAACACAGGAAGATATGACGAAAAAGATGTGTAATTACGTGACTGGCGGGCGTTTTTAAGTTTTGATGTGTAATAATCTGAAAAGGACCTCAGCAGATAATAAACTTACTGACATATATTGTTATAGATTTTTGAATATTTTTTGAAAATATCATTCACTGACTCACAAAAAATAGCAAAATATAAAATCGATTTACAAATGTCCACTCCATCCCCAAGTGTAGAAATGTATAATCAATAGACAATTTCCGCAACTATTAAACAAAACAAATTGATGACGGTCTCGGTGAGTTTATTTTTCTGTTATTACACGCATATAAACTATCCGTCACTGGCCTAAGTGCTACAAGAAGTCTCCCAGATAGCTGGACTCCATGTGCAATGACATAAAAAACAACAAAAAACAGTCAATGCATAACTTTTTGACGTATAGGTTGCACGATAACAGCTGTATCGTCTTTAACAGTCGTAAGAAAGCTTTTTTTCCCTTAAAAGCTGTATTTTATTGTCTGTAACGAGATGTCATTAGGATTTAAAAACATTCCTTAATTCTGATATGTAAGAGTCATAAAGATGGGTAGGGGAGAAGAATAGCTTGTTTAATAGAAGAAATAAGGATTATGAATAGGTTAATTTATTTTTTCTTATGGAAATTAAAATGTTTCATTAATTATCACAACAACATAAAATATATTCATAAAAAATAACATTCCCTAAAGCAAAAATATTAATTTATTTTTGATTTTTGATACAAAACAACAAGAAGAACCCTTGTCTCTTTTTTTTTGGTCTCTTTACTATTATGAAAATAAATTTATAATACTGGAACTGTATGCGAAAAACAATTACGAAGTAACTCTTTAAACGTTATCTCTATATTTTAGCCGACAAATATAATGTTTGTATATTAAACCAACCAGTTTAATGGAAACTGGTATTAAAATCATATTATTGGATCGTCGCTTTTTGTACCGTGTATTGTAGTTGAGGACAGTATGATATCAGGATAAAACTGTGGATACATGAATAACCACAACTATCATACTGTACTTCGAGTAATCGTACCAATAACATTATTGATTCTCATTTACATCCAAAACAGGTGGCGTATTGTGCGTTATATCAGAAAAAAATATTTATTGGTACTGCACATTCATACCACTGTGAATGGCTTGGCGCATCACGGAATTATTTAAAAATAAATTTGTCTACATGAAGTGAATAAGCGTTATTGCTGGTTGCAGCAGGACAGTGCAAATTGTCATACCATGAATATATTGCATGATTTTTTTAATGAAAGGGTTATGTCTAAGGGATTTTTACCACTGAAATCTCCTGATCTGTCTAGTTTTGATATTTTCTTATTGCGAGTTATTTGAAAAATCAAGTAATCATGTAATATCAGCATACCATATTTAGACCTGTTGAAAATAAAGACCAACTTCTCGTTTGAAAAATCAGTGATATAACCCTAAAAAAAGTTTTCAGAACCATAGTTAAGCTCATTTGCAAGTTTATGGATGTTAATAGGTTAATATATATATATATATATATATATATATATATATATATATATATATATATATATATATATATAAACATACCCGCTCTTGTTCAGAGGACACCTCGTTCAGAGCACAACAGAGTGTTCCCTGAACAAGAGTATATATAACGCGGGACCGACTCTTACCAACCAACTACAACCTGGAGTGAATTTACTGCAGGGAATTGGGAATTGGGATTTCCCGCATTTTCTTAACTTTAGTTTAATGTGCTAAGTACTTATATATACATGTTTAGCGACACTATTTTTTTTCAAGTGTTTATAATATGTATTTAGAGTTCTTATAATTATATAAACTATGTAAAGTGTAACACTATCACGTTATTTTTTAAACAAAGTATCCAGTAATTAATTATAGTGGGTTATTTTGTTAAAATTATTATAAAATAATGCCGGAAAAACATACAATTTGTTTTTGGTATTATGTTCATAAATTAATAAATTTGAATTTACCGGTAATCTAGTCCGTTTACGTAAAATTACTTTTAAAAAACCGTTTGACGAAATATATTGAAATTTTCAGAAAATATACTTATAACTACTGTGAACATATGTGTCTAATATCAAGTAGATAGGATCATTTCTAGTTTGATAATTGAAAGAAAATAAAAAATTGGTGAAACTAACATATTTTTGTCTGCGTCTCCTCCTATATCCCAACAATGTATGAATATTTAAATCTGATAAACATAGAAATTATTGACGGGAATGTTCTGTACAGAAAACAATTTAATTTGAAATGATACCTACAACCGTTCCTGAGTTATAAACTGTTATATGAAAATAGGGAACTTTTCCCGAGCGAAGCGGGGTATATAAAAAAGTAATAACTCAAAAACCGCTTATAATACAGAGTTATGCATGGTCTCATTCTTATTTTCTCATCATTTTCTATAAATGCTGATATTATGTCATCTTTAGGTTAATAACTTCTAAATTCTATATTAAAAAAATCAAGATTGTATTCTATAAATTATCTATACACTACTCCCTTTACATAAAATAACATAAACAAGGACCGTTTTACGAAATATATTGAAAACTTCACATAATGTTTGTATAACTACTGCAAACATATGTGTCTCATACAGTATCAAGTATATACAATCCTTTCTCGTTCGAATAATGAAGAAAATTCTAAAATTTACAAACTAAAAATGTTTTTGTTTGCCGTCTCCTCCAATATCTTAATGATTTATGAATATTTCAATCTGATAATCACAGAGGTTATCGAATGGAATACTTTGTATACAAAACGATTTGATTTGAAATTATACATACAACCATTCCTGAGATATAAACTTTTATATGAAAGAAAAAAATGACATTCTCACAGCGTGGTAGGGGGGGGGATGGTTACTAAAATATATAATAACTCATGAACCGTTTATAATACAGAGTTATGCATGGTCCTTATTTTCTCCTCTTTTCCCATAAATAGTGGAACATCTTTAGGTTAATAGCTTCAAAATTCTATATTAAATCAATCAAGATTCCAAACAAATATTTATCTGTATTACACTCCGTTTAGTTAAATTACATAATAAAAGAACTGTTTTACGATATGATTTTTTAAGTCTTAGAGGTAAACTGCTACTGTGCTATATTAATCTGATCCCGTAGCTCTGTTTCTTATCTATTATTAACTTTACCAACTCGTACATTACTTATTCATATTTTTCATTAAGACGTGGATATTTCCAATGAAAAGACAGTTTTTTTTCAACAATCACTTATTACTTGCTAATAAATTATGGAATTAACAAATTATATTAGATTGATACAAATTATCTCTTAAATAATAAAACTGACTTAGTTTTAATATTTCAAAGACGGCTAACGTATTGCATACGATGTAAAAATTGAATCCTAATTGATAAAAAAAAACTAAAACTACATACATAAAAAAAAGTGATTTTAACATGAAAATTTTAAAAGTGAACCTTCCTGGTCATTTAATGAGGCAAATTCGTTTATTATTGAGTTCAATCCTAAAGTAGATGCACACCACTTTCAATTACATATCTAAATTGTAATTATATATCTAAATTACAAATTCTCTCCTGTGTCATTGTGGATCTTAAATATATTTTGAATAGTTTTACTATACTGAATGATCTTTCATATAATGCCACAGACACTGGTATTGTTAGAAGAAGTTTGAGTACTATGACTAAACTGTTATTCGCTTTAAATCCAAATGAGAGAAGTGACTTAAGACGTCCTTAGATTATTCAAAGTCAAGGTCTTCATCATTTGATTTTGATCTTCTTAATAAGATTATAACATCTTTTATGTCTTTTAAGTCCATAACTTTTAAATTATTAAAATTATGATAGTCTTAATTGTTTTTATTTTTATATCTCTATGAGAGTTGTAAAATTCAATTTTTTTATATTTTTGTTAGGTTTGGTTAGGTTATGTACATTTCAGTGTGTATAGGAAATGACAAAAAAAAGTATAGAGTTAACCAGAACATCGTATCTTGAATCAATAGTTTTTGAGAAAATAAATATTTTATGAAAATCTAGCCTATTTCTAGCCTTCAAAAAAGTTCACTTTTTAGGGTTAAGAATTATTTTCTCAGGATCCCTGCAGTCGTGGACCGCTAGGATGTACTATAAATAACATGACGTAACTACGATAAAAACTAGTAGGATTAATAAGTTGCTACATTTTTAAGTGCGATTTTTGTAACATTGAGCAATGTTATGTAAGAAATGTTGATGTTATAAAATATGATGTATTGGGTAAGGATGCCGCTGACTTTATCGCGAGGGAACTGTTTAGGCGGACTGTCAATATACGTGTAGGGCCTACTAGTAATAATAAACAATAGATCTGGCCTGCTATGATGCGATGGTAGCTCTGCTGAACCATCGTTTCCCCACACCACTGCGACCTCCAAATTGACCAATAACCATAAGATTCTTATCGCTCAGGCAAATCCTGCATATACATTATGTTTGATTTATTATCATGTTATAATGATTAATCAATGTTACTATTAAATAAATCAATGTATAAGTACTTAGTTTGTATATTATGGAAGTACATTTTCTGATATTATCTTTTTGTAAAGACATTTCTCTTGTTAGGAAAAAATATGTATTATTTAAATAATTTAAAAAAAGGATTAAAGTACTGCTATTAACACATAACAATTATAATTGGAAAATTTTCTTTGATTAAAAGTTTTTAAACAACTTCGTCTTTTTACTATATATGAAAAATGTTAACAGTTCAGATATGGTTTGTTAGTTTTGGCAAAATATTAAACAAATTATATGGTTGTAATCATTACACATTCTCGACACTGTATACAGTTTCAGAAGCCTATAATTCAAATAAACTACGACTACAATATGAATCAGTCAATGGTATGATTTTACCAAACTATATGCTATAGTTCTATACGTTTAAACTATATGCTATTAGAATAAGACTACATTTTAAACATACCTACATGCAAAACCTTAATACAATTTAAATAAAGCGAATTCAATACTGTACGTATACATTTAACACATTTGTACAATATAGATTGAGGTAGACGAAATGTGTCTATTTAAATGTTAACCCCACTAGTTTTGCAATATGACATCACATAATACGCTATATACACTATGAATAATATAAGATTAAAATCGCAACAAAATTACATTTATAAAGCGTAAATGTAATTTACACATTTAAATTTTATTTTAAAAATTACATTTATGTATAAGCGTTCAATATAAAATTTAAAATAATAAAATTATAATTAATTTCTTCAGCATGCGCGGCTATCATTACATAGCTCAATACAATTATACATACTTACTGATATCGATTCATCAAAATTACCTAAAATTCTCTTAATCAGTTTTTGGAAATGCATATTTGAAGTACTTAAAATGTATAATAAAATGTTGAAAATGGAAAATATGGCTAATCATAATCAGCATCTAAATAATATGGGCTAACAATGCAATTGAGCCCTGCCATGCAATTAAAGAAAAATTGCCATGAAATGGTGCTGATCTGTATAATTGAAAAATAGCTGTATTAAATAAAAATATTATTTCATTTTTTGTTTAAAAAAATTGTATGAGCACATTCAACTCTTTAGCATTTAATATCTCGTAAACTATTAACATTACAAAAAAGTTACATGAGACAAAAAAGTTTTATTTTTAACGACTAATAGGATACTACTTTTATTTTGTCTGTAGGTCAAAGGAAAACCGAGATATCAATCAACAAATAAACACATAATTCCTTGATAAATGTTTATAACGCCAAAGATTTTCTTAAATCAAAATATTATGGAATTATGATTACTTTTAATAATAATTATTAAATCTATTGCCAATAAAATTACCAAATATTACCTTCAACTAATTAAATATTAAAATGACTAATTTTGTGTCAGATTTTACGACACAACTAAATTAAATGTTAAGTTACAATAAATTTGTTTCATTGTTGTACTCTTATTGTACAGTTCAATTCTGTCTTGTGTAAGATATTAAGACATGTCTATAAATCGATTAAAACAGAAAAATAAACAAAATAAAAATAGTAGGCTACTACTTCTTGGAAGAATTCTTCGTATTTCGATGAATAATCAGTACATATGAATTAGCCAAGTGTGGGAACGGAAAAATAGTTTCATTCACAGGACAGATAATATGCGTCCCCTTGAAAGATGGGGGGGGGGGGTGTTGTGTTCTATCCGACAATACAAAAAATATGTTTGAATAAAAACGTAATTACGTAATATCGAAAGATGTTGTGCAACAATATAGGCTTATATATACTTTGTCGGTTAAAAAAAAATCGTTAAAACATTACATCATACATTTTTGAAATAACATATTTTTAAAATATCTATCTCTTTATAACCAACAGCCGTGTGGCAAATTTTTTTTATAGCATCTAAACGGTTGGGTTTAATTTAAATAAATATTAAAGATAAAAAACTCATATACGAGTTTTAGTTGAAAAAACAAAAAAAAAATCCTATTTCAATAAATGAAGTTCGACATTTTGAAAAATAACTGTTTATAAAAATATTGTTTTAAAACTCACAAAAAGTAATTAAGGTTTTTAATGTTTTATTCTAGTTCTACATTAGTGTTTACGCATCCTAGACTATGCCTATTTACAATTTTCGTGATTAAAAAAATGGAAAGTATGAAAAATCCCCTCTTGAAAATGTATTAGAAGTTTAATATTCAAAACATTAAGCACCTATTACTCTTAATCGAGTAGGTTTATCAAAAATTAACCTAGAATAAAGATTCTATATTTTTTTTTACAGAACTCGAAAACACTCCCCATAAGAAATTATAAAGTTGGTACCCATATTGAAAAAGGCGGGGATCTTTCAGAGCTAACAAAAAAATTTTCCACACACCCGCGTCCACTTCTGGCTTCGTGTTTATAATTAATATCCAAAAATATATTTAATACTGTACCAGGAAAGAGTAATGCAGTTTCCTCATTTACTGTTTTTCGTCAGATTGTTTACGAGATACCAATGGTGGCAAAGATAAAATGATAAAATGAATGGTACATTGTGGTTTTCTCGCAATAACTCTTCTTTTAGAAAAGTGAGGCGAATTTTATGGTTTTGGTAAAAAGAACCACTTTTTTGTTTTAGATTTTTGCATTGTTTGCATACTGATCTTTATACAGGACGTGATGTAGAGCAATTTTTTTTTTTAATCAGCTTTCTAGAAGAAATGGTCGTTTTATTAACAAGCATTGAATTTATATTGTATTTCCCTACCAAAATAGTATTGTCAACATAGAAAACAGTTTTAGGTTTTTAAAATATTTTGGATATAATTTTAGGGGTTGGTAGACTAATATGGAGTAGTAGTAATGTTGTGTAGTAGAAGCCCCAGAGGGAGTTATGTCGTGGTTTATTTATGATAAAAAGGACCTCTTTTGTTGGGTAACATTTTCCTAGAGAGCTCTATGAGAAGTTAGAACAATGATAGTATTAGGTCAGTTGTCAGGATTGTTATAATGGCTAGGTACCTTGTTATTATTACGACAAACATATAGTCATTTATTGCTCTCAGATCTGACCTAGCATATGACGGACCTAAGTGTTTAACATGATATCACTTTGAAGCATGTTCCATAATATTTGGCATAATAAAAAAATAAATAAATAAACACAGCAAACTCCAATTTTACCTAATTAGTCAATATTTACCTAGAGGCTAGCACTTACCCTATGCCATATAGTATAACCTATATTTATGTTTGATGGTGGCTCAAGGTAATGTGAGAAATGTACTTTTTGTATGTTACGGTTAAATGTACGGTTAAACCATCCTTCTGTACAAAGAAGTAGGGGCCTATTTATTTCATAACCATAATAATTTTAAGCTTAAGCGGTCCTAATGTTCGATTAGTTTTAGTCGAAACTTAAGCGTTTTAGATATTGTGTTTAAAGTTCATATATGTGTCAATAATATGTGTTTAAAATACTAATAAAATTTAAATGTCCAAAATTTAAAAGAATAGCATTAAAATTGGATTTGATTTTTATTATTGATATATTTTCATTTTGATTGTATTAAATTCTGGCATAAATATAGTTGCTCTGCATTAAAGACAATAGACATTAGGCATTAGAGACCTACTAAAACCTACCATAAAAACCGATACCCAAAACTGTAGTTTTTTTTTATACATCAACACACTGTAGCATCTTTGTTTTATTAGGGGCAGAGAACGACTTACTAGACTGCTAATTTTGTAGCTTGGTCAATTTTTATGTCTGCAATCAATGAAACATGAAGAAATACAACAAATTTGATGTTAGATCAATTTGGACGAAGATCATAGATCATATCTGATTGACGTTTATGCAAACGGCCACTAATCTAATATCTGCGTCGAACTTCTGCATCTCATTAATGAACTGATACGTGGTAGCTGTAGCTGCTGGTTCTTATTCCAGGAAAATATCATTGTACGTCTTTAAATTTAGTAGATGAAAATGACATTTTAACAGATTATTACCGAACATACAAAGACAATTTTGTGAAATTTGCATTAAAAAATAATTTATAAAACGCTTTTCGTGGTCGGTTATATAAAATATGTTGGGCGAAACTAACAGTAGGAAGGAAATCAAAAATAACTTACATTTTTGGGTACACAAAATGATTTGAAGTAATTATATCATGATAAAATTTATACAGATGATTTATTTATGAATAGAATCCATTTTGTGAAAATTTCAATAATATATAATTAAAAGTATTCGAATTATAATCGAAAATCTACTCCGAAGAACAATTTACTATCATCTGTAAATGATTTTTGACCAAAAAACACACTTATAACTAGTAGATGGAATTGAAATTTTAACAGTTTATTATAGAACATACAAAGAACATTTTGTGAATGTTTTATGCAGAAACTTGACACTGCATTCTGAATTATCATAACAGAAACAGTTATGCTTTTGTCTTACGTTAATCGGCCGACCTAAAGCGTTGTAACTAACTGTTTTTATATTCAATAAAACTTAGTATAAAACAGTTAATATATTTATATTTTAATATAAATTTTTTCTTAGTCGTTTAATCAGAACTGATTTAATTCTTCATGATTTAACTCGTGTTCTAAATGGATTGCATGGAACTGAATACCAATATGATATTAATTAGGATTCAACTTGAAATGTTAGTATGGGGGGGGGGAGAATTTAATACCTGGACAATTCAATAATGTCGATCCATTGTACACGTATCCGGGATGTAGGTCCAGAAAGCCGACAATATTTACTTACGTACATCCGGAACCGACTGCTTAAAAATTTTTTACCCACCTATCTCTACCAGACGCTACTGTGTGAAAATGGTTGGTTGGTGATAGATTCTAAGAAACTGTGAGAACAACCACAACCCTTTATAATTAGTTGTATACAGTACTTGTTTTCGTTGAACAGTTTTACATATATGCAGTTTGTTTATAATTTTCAGTCAAATATTCTGTGAATGAGTGAAATTAATATTGTGATTTGAACTGTTGTAACATAAAGGATATTTTCCGACTATTTCCAAAACCTCAGGAGATGGTTCCTTGGGTCAAAATAAGTAAAAGAAATTAAAAAATCCTGTGATTATACATCCGCAAACTTTTATTTTACTTACTAGTTGCAGTGTGCACTTTCTATATAAAAATGCATATTTCATGAATTGTTCAATGTATCAGTTTTAAATTTAGTGAATACTATAAACACCTTTTCTAAAACCAATAATCAACTTGAAGTGATTAACAGTTTCTAAATGAAGGGGATTTTTTTTTTTTTTTAATTTCAGGACTCAGCAATTTCACTGTAAAATTCAAACATCAATACAAAAATCGTGTAGGCCTATAAGAGTTGAATCCATCTATGTCTCATTTATTAGGATGGGAAAAAAATAAATGAGATGTAGTAATTTGACTGGGCTTTTAATCGATTTTACCATTGTTTTTTTATGATTTTACACATTCCACAATATTTATGATTTTTAACATATTAACGATCATAACTAAAATGATTAAATGTGCTATTCTAAAAAAATGAAGTTAATTGGATTCTGAAATTAAGGCATGTTTTTTATTATTCTTTGAATTTTTACCATAAAATTACAGGATGTCCCGAAATTTGACAACAAACGTATTAAGTAGCCACCATTATGATTCTTTTTTCAAGATAAGATGTTTACGATTTTAACTCTGTACTAGGTTAGATTCTGATAAAAATAACATTTTTGAAATAAACATTTAATGTAAAAAATACAAAACTGCTGGTAGTCTTTCCAAAAAATGTTTACTTCTTTTGATGCTACAAACCATATCCTTACCTTTTGCAACGTACTTTAAAAACATTATCTATATAAAGGAAGATAAAATTCACTGAAGTCTCATGACTTTAACTTTATCATGGAGGGGAAAGATACCATATTTAACTATAAAAAAAATGTTTTGTTTGTAATTAAGTATGATTATTTTCTGTTATAACATTCCTATTTTATTAACAATTTATTCATTAATAAATAAATTGACGGTTTCTGGTGCAAAATTACTATATTGGTGTTTGACTTTATAATGTCATGAAATAAGTTTAGATTCAGGAATATATTAAATCCACTGATGAGATAAATCCATGCCAACATAATAAGATGTACGACTAATTTGTATTCTTAAATTAAAATAAAGGGTGATATGCAAGTTCTTTGGGAGCTCATTCTATACATTAATTTTTTTTTTGTAATCTCTATCATGAAAAGTGTAAAAATTATTGGTTATCGGTCTATCCATCTTTGCCTATGTGTTACATACAGTAAGTAAAAACATAATATCTCAAAAACGATTATTATAAATTATCTTACAATTTTGCTAGTATTTTTTTATACTAGTGCGTCTACAATAGCTTTTATTAATTTAACTTCATTATGACCCTAAAGTCATAATAATAGTGTATGAGAGTGGTTACATTTTTAAAACGATCTACAAGATTGACAAAAGATGTTTTTTTTTAAGCATGTTCTAAATACATTGATATTGTGAAAATAAATCGCACTTGCCATAGGATTTTTTTATAATACACCCCTCATTTTACAGTTGTACCCACAAAAATAATGGTGAAAGGTAAATAAGCACATCATTATGTTCCTTTTTAAATTCTCTGTAAAGCTATATATAGTTTACATTTTAAAACATTTAATTAAATGGGAAAATAACGATGGAAGGTAAGATAAACGAACATGCAACCGTTTTGATTTATCGCAGATAAAAACTAATGATACTAAAAATTGTTTCCTATTAGAGGTTTATAAAAAATATTGTTCTGTACAACGTAGGCCTACTCAAGTTTCGTAAATGAAATAATCAATACAACCCTTATTATTAACGTTCTTGTGAATTATTACTGATATCTCTATATTGGATTGTTATAGATTTTCGCAATTTTCACAAACTTTTTAAAAATATGTAAATAAACTCTAACCAAAAAGTTGTTATTATAATTTCTATTAGAAAATTTTACAATTTTAAACAAATGATGTTGTTGGTCAGCCGACAGCATTTAAAAATACGATTCCGGTTGCTATTTCAATTCTACAATTTTAGTTTCGATTCTTGATTCTAAATTCGATTTCGTTTCCTAAATCATAGTAGGCTAGTTGTTCAAAGTCGTCACTCCACTCCGACTCATTTACATTATTTTACTATCATGGTAAATTCAACTAAATGTTCACTTTGTGCATATTGATTTTCTATTTTCTTAACATCTTCGACACAGTTTTTCCACAAATTTTCTGATAATTATTCCCTGACATGAATCAAATACTCGTTACTAAAAATTAACTGTTAGAGAGCTCACAGTTTAGTCAACTACGCTGAGATTTATTTATAAACAATACTGACATAAATCGATACCAATAAAAATTGGGAATGTTTTGTTTTGTTTGTGAAAGATGTGCAGAGGCAGAGACTGCAGCGATGGAGGAGTGTAAACTAAAGTAACGAGTATATGTATTAACACATGATGAGAATACATTACTATAAATTAAACCTACTTTATTTATGAAAATAAATTTAAAACTACAAAATGGAATTTGTGCAAACCAAATTTGTAGAGGAAAACAATTATTGGCAGAGAGTGCTGTATTTGTATTGTGACCAGAGTGTCATTTTCTGAGCAACTAGCAAACGGTAAATGCCTTTTACGACTCATAAAACGCATTAAAAATATAGTATTTGAATTTATACTTCTATAAGTTGAGTTTTTGAGTTCTACATAATTAATACGTCAGTTTCCTAAAAACGTTTTTCCTGTATTCTTACCTAAAATTAATATAACAGTATTGGACAAAATTGTATAAACGAGGGTTGTAGTGATTATTTTATTGGGTTCTAAACAAAAATACTTCTAAGCCGTAACACGATAAACATTTAGCACCCTTTGTTTTTATGCTGCGATGATACAAATACGCCTGTTTATGAAAAACAACTGCAAAACCATGTTTATTTTTTACAATCGGTCGTTATTTTCACATTTAACAAATTATTTAAAAAAATATAAACTATTTATGGTTACAGAGAATTTAATAATAATCACAAACATATAGGCCTATGTTAATTTATTTTTTAGTGTTACTTTTGTGAGTACAACAACACTGCAAAGTGAGGGGATCTATAAAAAAATATAATACAGTAGACGTCTGTGAAGTTGGCCCAACCTAGGTAGCCCAACCGCTTCAAAATAGTGCCAATCGTTAGTTTTGCGTTAGTTTCGGTTAGTTCTCCTAAATTAAACGTTAGTTTCGCCTTGGTAGTCGTCTAAAACGGATGTTAATTATGGTTGGGCCAACTTCACACGAGCCCAGCCAAAATTAAAAATTTAACTTATTATTACGTGAATCAGTTCCTTTACGTTAGTTTCGAATAGTTCTGACAGAGAAATCGTTAGTTTCGCATTCCTAACAGGTTTTATATGGGTTGGGCTAATTCACGCTTATTGAAAATAGCACGGAAACAAATTAATACCATGCCAATCGTAAGTTTTGGGTTACTTTCGGTTAGTTTTGTTAAAATAAACGTTAGTTTCGCTTTCCGAAAGTTAGTTTTTTTAAAGCTTAGGCTATGTAACTTTTTCTCAGGAAAGGAATAAGATATCTTAATGATTTTTTTAAATAGTTCAGGGGAAGAACTCTTTTGGTTGAAATAATAATATTTGTTATCAACCTAATAGGTATATATATATAAAAAAAATGTTTCTTGATAAAAAAATAATATTTTTAAAACTTTACCATAAATCTAAACATTATTAAATATATATATAGTTTCCACCTATGTCCAAAGACCTACTTTGAATAATAAAAATATTTCCAAAAAGTTATCTTCAGCCATTTCTGAGAAAAAGGAACATAGGTTAACATTACGAAGGATAAGGCGCAGTGACCCACTTATGTAACAATTGTCCTCCAGATAATGATTTAGGTACAAAATAGATAGATGTATAGATAATTTATTTACAGTTATTGTAGTACAAGGTGTTTGTAAAATAATAATAATAAACAGATTGAATAGGCTAATGTAATTATCATTAGAAAACTGAAATAAACACGTGCAAACAAATTTAAATAGCGTGAAAATTACAACTTACTAAATTACAACCGTGACTAATAACAACAAGGTTTATAATTATTTAGACTAATTATAATAATTTAGATAATTATTATAAAATAACAAAAATGCAATAAATTCAAACAATGAAACATTATTGATATTTTACTCTCAACGAAGCATATGTATAGTAATCAAAGCTGTTTGTAAACACACAAATAAACACATTACGTAGGCCTACCTATTTACATTTTATTGGAAATTTTAACTCATAATAGGTACTGTTGCTGTTTACAAAAATGATACCATACATTATTGTTACGTAAATACATAGTATTTGGGATCAACCCAACAATGCAATTAGTACATTGTACATAGTACATAGTACAACACTAGATTTGTTTAGTACATTTAAAACTTATTTAAAAAACACAACGCCCCAAAATTATTACAAAAGAAAGAATATTATTATTGAGGATAAAAAATCATAGTGTTGTTACATTTGATTTGTAATGTATATAAAAAACCATAGATAAGAAACTAACTGAAAAATATAAATAGTAAATATCAGAAGTGGGTAAAACTTGACAACTTAATGAGATTTTTCAAGAATTACAACACGTAATACAAACTAAATGCAGTAACAGGAAATAAATGCAGTACTAGTCTTTAAGTGGGTAAAACTAACAACTACATTAACTACAGCAATAATTACAATAGTAAGTATTTAAATACAAACTTACTGAAATAACATACAATATTCAACACAGTAACAAAGTTAAACCTAACAACAAACCAAGGTTAACCAAGAATGACATACGTAGGTATGACAGATTTATTTATTATTTAACTCATGTTTACTAACAAAGCATTTCCCCCCGTAATGGATGCCAGTATTAAATACACTTCCAATAACAAATCATGATAAGAATGATGGATTTGTCAACACATTCTCTCTTCATTATCTCGGAAGACAAAAAAATAATAGTGCACAGTTGCTTACTGTTCTATTTCCTTTTACCAGTTTAGATTTACTTTAGGCAGTTTATTGTCCTCAACACATTAGAATCGGGTCCGAACACTGTGTCACACTTAGGCAATTCCTTTTGTAGTTATTTAATTTACTTTGATTTTAACTGGGATTTCCACCAATATTTTTGGACGGAATAATAGTTTTACTATGTATATGTGTGTGAGAAAGTTAGTAAAATATTTTTCCACTAAATATTAGTTTTACAATGTATAAGTGTGCAATATTAAAGTAATATTTTGGAATATATTAATAGTTTTACTATGTATGTATGTGAAAGTTAGTGCAATATTATTATTATATTGAACAATAGTTTTAAGATCTATAGTTGTGTGAGATAGTTATAACGTAAAACTAACGAATGGCATGGTTTTAATTTGTTTCCGTGCAATTCTCAAAAAACCTGAAGTTAGCCCAACCCTTTTAACTCATATAAAACTCGTTAGGAATGCGAAACTAACGATTTCTTTGTCAGAACTATTCGAAACTAACGTAAAGAAACTGATTCATGTAATAATATATTCAATTTTTAATTTTGGTTGGGCTCGTTTGAAGTTGGCCCAACCATAATTATTAACATACGTTTTAGACGACTACCAAGGCGAAACTAACGTTTAATTTAGGAGAACTAGCCGAAACTAACGCAAAACTAACGATTGGCATGGTTTTAATTTGTTTCCGTGCAATTCTCAAAAAGCGTGAAGTTAGCCCAACCCTTTTGTCTCATATAAAACTCATTAGGAATGCGAAACTAACGATTTATTTGTCAGAACTATTCTAAACTAACGTAAAGGAACTGATTCATGTAATAAAAAATTCAATTTTTAATTTTGGTTGGGCTCGTGTGAAGTTGGCCCAACCATAATAATTAACATCCGTTTTAGACGACTACCAAGGCGAAACTAACGTTTAATTTAGGAGAACTAACCGAAACTAACGCAAAACTAACGATTGGCACTATTTTTAAGCGGTTGGCCTACCATGGTTGGGCCAACTTCACAGATATATAGGCCTACAGTAGCAGCTGTGAGATTGGTTGTTGGCAACATGCCCATGTCGAATCGAAATTGACTGCTGCTTCGGCTATCCTCCAAAGAGATACAGTTATCAGTGTTTATAATAATGATAAGCTGAAGATAGTAATTTACAGGTCTTATCAAGACGTGTAGCGGTTGTTCCAGTTGCATGTGATATATTTAAATAACAAATTTGTATATTTTTCTCTGCACAAAGGATAAGTCAAAACAATGAAACACTTCAAACCGTAAATTATATAAATTAGTTTATTTTGTTACCACTAAATCAAATACTAAAATCTAATCTGTCAATGTGCTTTTTAAGTGTTTTAGTCCTCAGATGTGAGGAAAAACCTGGGACCACTATTGTGTCAATATGACTTGTAAGTGCTTAAGTCCTCGGATGTGAGGGGAAAAAATGGGGCCTTTAATGTGACGTATGGGTTGTCCAAGAGCTTAGGACCTCGCTTTTATGTTAATGGTTGACTTTTTTAAAAGACTCGATACAAAAAAATAAAGGTCTGTATGTTTTTATTGGCCCTTTCTAAAAAGACGTATGTAATTTAAATTACACAAAAAGTATGTAAAATAAATTATTACACAACACATTATATACACATACACACGCACATTAACACTACTTTATTTTAAAAGAAGTCACATAGACGGACATTATTGTTCTTTTATTATATAAAATAGAGTGACTTGGATACAAACACAATGAGTTTTAAATCAGTATTTCGTATGACTGGGTAAGTATCATGATGGCGTTTATAATAAGTAGATAAAAACCTTTTCCATGAAATAATACATGTGTGAGCCAATTGTGATTTGAATCGGTCAAACGGTGTCTTAGTACTGTAATAATGTTAGACTGGGTAAGTAACATGATGGCGTTTATAATAATTAGACAAAAACCTTCTCCATGAAATAATACATGTGTGAGCCAATTGTCATTTTAATCGGTCAAACGGTGTCTTAGTAATAATGTTAGACTGGGTAAGTAACATGATGGCGTTTATAATAATTAGACAAAAACCTTCTCCATGAAATAATACATGTGTGATCCAATTGTCATTTTAATCGGTCAAACGGTGTCTTAGTAATTATGTTAGACTGGGTAAGTAACATGATGGCGTTTATAATAATTAGATAAAAACCTTCTCCATGAAATAATACATGTGTGATCCAATTGTCATTTTAATCGGTCAAACGGTGTCTTAGTAATAATGTTAGACTGGGTAAGTAACATGATGGCGTTTATAATAATTAGTTAAAAACCTTCTCCATGAAATAATACATGTGTGATCCAATTGTAATTTTAATCGGTTAAACGGTGTCTTAGTAATAATGTTAGACTGGGTAAGTAACATGATGGCGTTTATAATAATTAGATAAAAACCTTCTCCATGAAATAATACATGTGTGATCCAATTGTCATTTTAATCGGTCAAACGGTGTCTTAGTAATAATGTTAGACTGGGTAAGTAACATGATGGCGTTTATAATAATTAGATAAAAACCTTCTCCATGAAATAATACATGTGTGATCCAATTGTCATTTTAATCGGTCAAACGGTGTCTTAGTAATTATGTTAGACTGGGTAAGTAACATGATGGTGTTTATAATAATTAGATAAAAACCTTCTCCATGAAATAATACATGTGTGATCCAATTGTCATTTTAATCGGTCAAACGGCGTCTTAGTAATAATGTTAGACTGGGTAAGTAACATGATGGCGTTTATAATAATTAGATAAAAACCTTCTCCATGAAATAATACATGTGTGATCCAATTGTCATTTGAATCGGTCAAACGGCGTCTTAGTAATAATGTTAGACTGGGTAAGTAACATGATGGCGTTTATAATAATTAGATAAAAACCTTCTCCATGAAATAATACATGTGTGATCCAATTGTCATTTTAATCGGTCAAACGGTGTCTTAGTAATTATGTTAGACTGGGTAAGTAACATGATGGTGTTTATAATAATTAGATAAAAACCTTCTCCATGAAATAATACATGTGTGATCCAATTGTCATTTTAATCGGTCAAACGGTGTCTTAGTAATAATGTTAGACTGGGTAAGTAACATGATGGCGTTTATAATAATTAGATAAAAACCTTCTCCATGAAATAATACATGTGTGAGCCAATTGTCATTTTAATCGGTCAAACGGTGTCTTAGTAATAATGTTAGACTGGGTAAGTAACATGATGGCGTTTATAATAATTAGATAAAAACCTTCTCCATGAAATAATACATGTGTGAGCCAATTGTCATTTGAATCGGTCAAACGGTGTCTTAGTACTGTAATAATGTTAGACTGGGTAAGTAACATGATGGCGTTTATATTAATTAGATAAAAACCTTCTCAATGAAATAATACATGTGTGATCCAATTGTCATTTTAATCGGTCAAACGGTGTTTTAGTATTAGCCTAATGTTAGACTGGGTAAGTAACATGATGGCGTTTATAATAATTAGATAAAAACCTTCTCCATGAAATAATACATGTGTGAGTCATATATCATTTTAATCGGTCAAAAGGTGTCTTAGTAATAATGTTAGACTGGGTAAGTAACATGATGGCGTTTATAATAATTAGATAAAAACCTTCTCAATGAAATAATACATGTGTGATCCTATTGTCATTTTAATCGGTCAAACGGTGTTTTAGTACTGTAATAATGTTAGACTGGGTAAGTAACATGATGGAGTTTATATTAATTAGATAAAAACCTTCTCTATGAAATAATACATGTGTGATCCAATTGTCATTTTAATCGGTCAAACGGTGTTTTAGTATTAATGTTAGACTGGGTAAGTAACATGATGGCGTTTATAATAATTAGATAAAAACCTTCTCCATGAAATAATACATGTGTGTGTCAAGTTTCATTGTAATCGTCCAAACGGTTTCTTAGTATTAATGTTAGACTGGGTAAGTAACATGATGGCGTTTATAATAATTAGTTATAAAACATTCTCCATTAATTAATAAATGAGTTTGAAAATTTTCATGGTAATCGGTCAAACGGTGTCTTAGTATTATTGTTGGGTTGGGATAAGTAACATGATGGCTTTTATAATAATTAGGTAAAATTCTTCTCTATGAAAAAATAATGAATTTGCCAATTTTCATGGTGATCGGTCAAACGGTGTCTTAATATTAATATTGCGTTGGGTAAGTTGCGTAATAGCGTTTATAATAATTAGATAAATTATCTAATTCAATAAATATGGTATTAAAAAAACTAGATTTTTTAATCTATAGAAAAAAAGTCTAGTTAAAATATTATCGTATGTTTCCACCCACAAGTCTATTGAAAAAATCGTCATACAAAATTTGATGTTAATTGTTTATTTTTTATCGATTTGAACTAAAATAAACCAAATGTTTTATGCCTATTGCAGAGAGAGATTTAGGGAGATATCAAAAATGAAAGTATAGAAGAAGGGAAATTGTTGGGGACAAGACAATGTTGGCAGCATTTGTTGCAAAAATCCGTGTTATGTTAACTCGTGTTAAGGGGACAGTAAGTTATATATACTCTTGATGAGAATACACTGTCCTCTCAATATTCAGAGGACAGTAACTGTGCTCTGAACAAGAGTATACGCGACAAATGTCCTCTGATCAAGAGCGAGAATGTCTATATATATATATATATATATATATATATATATATATATATATATATATATATATATATATATATATATTTTTTTTTTTAAATCACACGACAAAATGTAATTAAACTCTGTCAATTGGTCTATTGAGCAACTGTCACATATGAGACACCTAGACAATATTGCGTTAATACTTTTATGAACGCCGGGAAGATTATGCACAAAATATTGACATGTTAGATTACATTAGGTTAAGTTTGGTTAGATTAGATTAATCACTAGAACAACAGGACAAGGGACAAAAGACAACGGTTTGGACGGAAGTCGGCGAATTTTACACTCTCTTAAACAAGACGGCAGATGATTGTGTTGCAAGTAGGTGAAGTTGACGTAGTACCATAAGAGCAAATGTTAAGGTTCAATTCCAGGGTGTTCTACTATATAGAGATCCATGTACGATTTTTGTAATGATGTCTTTCTGTCGTTTGGAATGCGTTTAACTACCACGCATACAAGTGAAACGATTTTTATCAAATTAAGTAAATTGGGAGAGTTTGCCTATATATATATATATATATATATATATATATATATATATATATAAAACCTTCCTATTCAATTGTACAACGTAACTCAAAATATGAAAGTAGTTCCAACATATGTAAATAAAAACGTTTTTGGTAGGAATTGTAAATTTATACTTTTATTTAAGAAATAATGTCTTTCAAGCATGAAATATATCATTATGAAATAGGGTAAATATTACATTATAAACTTTTCATATATTGAATTTCTTGTAAGAAATGAACTATGTAAGAGTCTATAGCTTAAGTGAATATTTTATAAGTACAAAGGAATTTCATGATAAGTGAAACAGAATAGTATGTTATTTCCGCTCAAGTACAATATTTCTAACAGTTTTATACCAGTTTTGTTCCAATGCAGATTAATTTTATTTTCATAAATTACATATTATATTTTATTTCTCTATAACACATATTAATATTTCTAATTTATATAGCCTAACTTATCATTTACTATAACCTAAAATGTAAATATTATTCTAAGGTCAATGGGAACATATTTTAACGCGTATCATTTAGAGTTCCTCTTTCAAAACTTTAAACAAACTATCCCAATACCCACACCAACAATACCAAATAGTAATTAGAAAAAATATACATAACTAATTCACCAAAAATATTTTTATTACTAATAAAATGTAAGATAGAAAACAAACAAAAGTTGTTTCTCACTTAATTATTTCTTTATAAGATATACGTTATAAGAATCATATTGATTAAAGTGATTCAATCAATTTACTTGTTTCATAAACGCATCCTAATCGTAAACCGTATTTCATTGATTAAATGTTTAATATTGTTTTTGCGAGTTATTCCTGAACAGTAATATTTTTTTACTTACTATTAAGCAAATTGGTTTGGGTCATTTAATTTGATCAATTACTTATATTTGTTCGCAGGTAAAGGCGATTTCGAGAAACAAGTTTTTTTTATAACTATTGCACTGAATAGGTTTTGTGTTTAACAAAGAGTTCATGAACCGGATTTTTTGGGGAATGGAAACAAAATATTTGGAAATTTTTACAACTTACATTATTATTTTTTGGTGAAATCATAACTACAGTTTTGGAGATAATCGTAATTTTATAAAATCGTAATTAACATCTACAATATATAAAAACCTATTATCTCTTTTCAAAATTTGTAAAAAAAAGAAAAAATTCATTACAGATATTTATAATAGGTACCCTATATAAAAATAATAAAACATTATTGTCTCTGCTAGTATAGAATATATTTTGTTACAATTATGAAGTCTTCATTAAGCTTTAAATATCTTGTACTAAATTAATTTCACCAAAAGTTAATTATATTTCAATTTCCACTCTGTTGTTATTTGACGTGGTGCTTTTAAATAAGAATGGATAATGAAGAAAGTTCCTCCAACAAGATTACAAACAAAACGTATTTAGGTTACTTTTAATTTGAAGAAGCTGTTAAGGAAGAAAATTTGGAACAAAGTTATGAAATATCACAAGTAAAAAGTTTGCAAAACAAAATGAATTTATGTTTGTACATTTTAGGGGGGGGGGGGTATAAGTGTTATTTAGATTATTGTAAAAGGTAATATAGTATAATGTAAGAAACATACTTGTTCTTCCAATTTAAAATATCTCTTGAAATCAAAAAAAACATTTATAATATGATATTCATAACCTACTGTAAAATATTGTTGTGGAAACTAGTTCTTCATGTGTATAAGAAGGTGGTAAAATTTGTGCTAAGTGGTAAATTAAGACTGCAGAGATGGTTATGAAATATTTTCCAATTGAATGTTTGCAGTTGAATTCAAATAATCATTTAGGTACACGTGCAGGTGATACTTCTTCACAAGTGATACTTTTAATTAAAAGAAATCGCTCTTATTTGAAGTAAGATGTACTACACAATATAAGTTATGAAACGGTTAATTATGGAGTTAAAAAAATGTTTATGAAAATGATTTAAATGAGTAAATACAACAATTATTAGCTTTTAATGATGTCTATTTATAGAGTTGATATAAAACATCAAATTTTTCTCATTCACAATTTAAACAATTTGATATAAATATGAAATAATTGTTAGATTTTTAAGAAGTTTAAAATAAATTGCTTTATATAATATTATTAAAGAGCTACATTTCGTAACCATAACTTATATATAACATATATATAATTACGGTGATGCCTTGTAGAAATGGGCTAAATCGCTCAGACATAAATTTTCTTTCATTTTTTTTATATTTTTTAATGCCTTGCGATGCCAAAGAGAAATAAGTATATATAACGTGAAACGTAAGTATAACTTTATGAAAAGTGAGGTAAAATATGAGAACCAACTCAGTTACTACTAACCTAACCTAACTCAATGCCCAGAAGCTGGAGTGAAGGGAATAGCCAAGTAGAATTAAGCGTGACATGGAATATAGAATATCTGCTGAGCAAGTAACATTTCGAAACATATTGTAGACATATTTTTATTTTCATTCACCAACATTTGATATTTATGTTGTAAACAGAATGAATTTCAATTCGATTTACCAATTAGCTTATAAAAAATGAAGAAAACATATATTATATCTCGGCTTTTATATAAGATATTAAAAATACTTTATATTATTTTTATTTTACAGTCTTCTTATATCTACATTGAGGTCGTAAAATTTATTTAAATATTTAATAAAAAGTTAGATGAGAAAAGTAATATTATAATGTATATACACTTTACACATTTTATCACTATGTTTTTCTGACGTAGAAATTCATAGAACAACGAATTTTGAACGACTTTTGGTATATATTACAAGATTTAACACTTTTTCTTTTCTTTAAAAAAAAAGTTTTACAGGATACAATATAAATATTTTGACTACAAATATAACATGCATGTTAATTTTAAAGTGCTTATACATCAATTACTACACTTAATGCTTATTGTTTAAAATTGGGATCTACAATATATTTTTTTATGAATCCTCTAATTGTTTAGATCAATTAACTGCAGTACAAACAAATCTTACTCTAGGATTAAAAATAATCGCCCCTTCTAACTCTGACATATACTTCCTCTTCGAAATCCCAGCCTAGAGCTGTCATACCGTACATTTAGTAGGCTTATAACAATAGTATAAAATTGTTACGCTTGTAGACGACACATACTGAACAAATGTTTTCCAAAACACAAAATTGGCTTGCAAAAACAGAATCTAATTTGAACATGACACAGTGCACCAACAGAAGAAGGAGTAATAAATTCAGTGAACTTGGATAGGTTTCCTCCTTTATTAAATAACCGAAAAAATATCTAAATTTCGTAAATAAAAAGGGTTTCTCAATACAGTGCTCTTTTGTAGGAATGTCTTCTTCGTCATTACCAACATATGTCAGGGGTATTCAATATCATGATATGTTGTTTTGAAAAGTCACTTTAACACACTTTAAAACTTAATGGGAAAGTTTTTTTTGTTTTCTTTTTTTTTCTAAGAAGTGAACTAGTAAGAAGTCTGCATAACATAGGATTTGAAACTTGTACCTTCCTGTTTTAAAATTATGAGAGCACATGACCCGCTTTTTCTTAAATCTACAGTATTATTAAAATTATAATAATTATAGGGCTTTAAGTATTTGTTCATAATTTAATATATATTGTAATAATTTTATTATTTTATTCAATTTTATTTAATTTTTTGTTTGTTAATACAATTTTATTCATTCCTTAAATTAAGTTTATGAAGTAGAAAAAGTCAAAGAATCTAAAAGAAAAACTGTTTTTCAAATTATTTCAAATAATGGAGTCTAGATCAAGTATTTAAATATGCAGATTTTTGATTATTTTGTATACTAAGAATTGGTCTAGTTATGTCATGAGGAGCTAATAACTTCACTCTCTCCCTGTCTCAGAAAACAAAATTCAACAAAAGCATCCTTAAAAACATAATTTTAATGAAACCAAAATTGACAAAGATAATCAACACTTTAGGTTAAGCACAATTTTAGAATTGAAATATATTGTCTAACACTGGATTTGTATGCATAACGTATAAGATTTCAATTAAAAAATAATAATAATAATAAAATCATTTTTCATTTAGTTATTACTATTTAAATTTTTATTATTTTTTTGAATAACTATTGTTGGACGAGAATATTCAAATCTTTATCCGAATTAGAGCACCCGGGTTTTAATTTAGAAATTGTCAATAAGCAAAATATAAAAATATAGAATTATATATATATATATATATATATATATATATATATATATATATATATATATAAGTATGGACGTTTCTCTTTAAAACATTTTAACGTTACAATCAAAATTTAGAAATAGAAATAGTAGCTAACTAATGAAAATGGTAAGAGTAATATTTTGTTCTAACAGTTATTACTATTTTACTTTATTTATTATTATAATTTTTCTCTAATTGCTATTTAAATTTGTATCAATTGTTGTTACAATTTTTCTCTAAATATTATTAGAATTTACTCTGATTGTTAATACAATTTTGCTCTAATTGTAATTTTTGAAAAAAAAAATCTGATAAAATGTAAATATTATCTTTTTTAAATGACAATATAAAAACAAAGTAAAAAAGTAATAAACACTAATTACATTTAACGAACAATATTAAAGGTTTCTGTTAAATTTGTCCCATGCATTATTAAAGAAGATAAAATCAATAACATACGTGACTATTATTTTTATAACTACATCTCATAGTTAACAAAAAATAAAAAAAAATCTTATGCAAAGAAATTTAAAGTTGCCATGAATTAATTTTGAATAAATTAAACAAATCTTAAAGACGACATTAAAATCTCAATAATAAAAACGTTAAAATTGATGTAAGTATAAAAAAAGTTATAAAAATTTGCATTTATTTTATAAGTAACAATTATTTGCCATATATGTATATTCCGCCACGTGACTTCTTTCTTGGAATTACAACTAATGTTTCAGAACATGTGCCCCGTCTTCACTGTTTTTTCACGCGCTTAAAGTCGTCAATACTTTAAAACACTAAAATTGAACAAAACAACAGTGCAAAGACTACTCTACGATCATTATTAGTAGAGTAAAAATAGGATCTACAAAATGTTTGGTCTTTACGGGACAATTTGATGGCTTAAATATGTTCTCAGCCTACGTTTAGGTTCCACTAAAAGTTGCACCTCCGTGTAGCTGAGAGCAAAATTTTATATTTGAAACTTAGATGCATTTTGGTACAACTTTTTAGCAGTTTTAAATATTTCTTTAGCATTAAAATCTAAAATGGTTTCGCAGACATTCTAAAACTATAAGTGCTATATTATCATCCTGAATATTTTAAATAGTGATAATAGCAATACATTTTGAAATGACAGTTAAAATGTTAAATTAATGAATACATAAATTACCGGTAATTTCTATTTACATTTTTGCACAGTTTTGTATAACTACAGAGCGGTTGTGGTTGTGGTTTATGTTAGAGAAATTTTTATCGGTTTAGTGAAATGTAAGGGATATCAGAAGTTAGATCAGCCAATTATCTGGAGATAGATTGTATTGATAACAATAATCTAATATCCACTTCAAAACGGTTCCACAGACTTTATTTTTATGTTTACTTAATAATTTTAAAAAACATATATCCATCCATCTTACAAATACAATAACAATTTAATAACCACATGAGATAATAATATTGTGGCAGATTACGGATAGATATAAAGTTTACTTTAGGGATTTGACTTAAGGAGTATAATATAAATTTTAAAAAGTACAAGATATTCTAGTATTTCTTAACCGTGTGTTATTAATTTATTTATTTTAATTAATACAGCTGAAAATAGTAGTACCAAATTAAATAAATTTTAGTAAAATTATATAAATCTATATATTTAGGTTACATATATTTTCCCATCATAATATAATTTTTCAAAAGTTTAATCGGTGTGAAGTACCTTAACAAAATGAATCACTCTATTTTCCTTAGAAATATCTAATAAATATTTAAACTCAATGTAATGGGAAGCGGTTTATAGAGGAAATACAACGTTTTATCCGTTTTCTATACTTTTAGACATTTTTACTCTAGTTTTGGATCAAATTAGGGGAACAATTATCATCAAAATGATGTTTGTCAAACTCAATCCATAGTTTAATAACAATCCGCGTTCTCAATGAAACAATATTCATAAATAAATTCCGAGAACCAAATTTTAAATACGAAGGTTTTTTAATACGGATTTAAGAAATAACAAACAAGATGATTCTAAGCCATGGGATATGATTCACAATTCAGGTAATGTTGATGAAATTTTAAGTGATATCTATACAAATATTATAGGTGTTTTTTAATAAACATGTTCCAATTGACAAAAAACGTATGACCAGACCACCGGCAAAGTGGATTGCAAATAAAATTCGAAAAATAATGAATTATTGTTATTCTGTTTGTCTTAAAGCTAGAAAAACTAAACAAGTTATCGACATTAAATTTTATCCTATCTTAAGATGTTGAGTTAAACCTCTAATTAGAAATTCTAAAATTCGTTATTCCCGTATTTTATTTAATACTATCAAATCCACTGCTGTATTTAATGTATTAAAAGTTTTTGTAAGGGGAAAGAGCAATACTCCCAGTAATCAAACTCATTTCTCGATGTGGTATTTAGTTATTATGCGGCTCCTTCTTTAGATGATGATAATGTTACTATAAAAAAATAATTACTAATGTTCAAAAGTAGTACACATGATGTTATTAATAGTACCTTTAAATTCTTTCCGGTTGTAGACATGGACTTGGTTACAGCTCTTAGTAGATTCACTAATGAAGTAGGTTCTTATAGAATAACTGTATTTTTTATTTTTATTTTATAAATGTTTCTTTTCTTTCTGTATAATATCAATCTATTTAATAGTTCTTAAACTACTTGTGTATATCCTCTTATCTGGAATTGTTACCCTTTATTATAAAACACGAAACATTTTAAAACTTTACTACATACATTACCACGACTTTCTTATATTATTACTACACTCTGTTCTACTAAAAAAGAGTTCATCATTATCCGCAAAAACACAACTTTCCTAAGTTTTTTTATTTCATCTGAAATAAATTCAATAAGCACAAGCAGGCTCCACTACTTATGCTGTAACACCCTTACCGTATTCTAATGTATTAACAAATCTTTTACTGTGTCCGCTTCTTGTCTGTCGAATTCACTCTCAGACGTAATTGAGAAAATTGACAGTCGTGTCCGATATTCAAAGCGGTTAAAGTTTTATTTTATGGATAAAATAGACAATTCATCCCAGTTTTCAGGTATAATTAAGTAGCTGTCTATTTATATTATTTATATGAATGAATGTATTGAATGATCACAAATAGACAATTAAATGTAATAATATATTACCAATTAATTATATAGTAATATATTAGTATTTTATATATTATATAGTTATATATTACTGTATTAATATATTACTATATATTATGAGTGCTTGTTTTGTTTTTCATATAATTATGTTACTATATTTTAATTATCACACTATTGATACTATTTGTACAACAATGATAATTTCATTGTATTTATTTGAATTGTAAAATTATTTCTGTGCATGTAAGTGTTAAGTGAAAGAAAGAATAGGGTTATATATAGATGAGAATACATAACAAGTTTGTTTTTAGTTAATTGCTATTAGTATATTTAGTATATAATACCATTATATTCATTTTGATAACTATTTAAATTTATTTCATAAATATGGATTTCGTTTTTTTTTTTTTAATATATATTTTTTGTTGGTAATAATTTATTTACAAAAATAACTGAATTACAATTTTGAATTCATGAAATAGAAAGATTCCTCTATATTTAAATCAAAAGCTATATATGAAGCGTGCACTGGAAAAACGATTATAGTCAAAAAAATAAAATTTTAAAATATTTATATTGTCATAATACTGTTGCATTGGATCACATAGAAAGTCAAAAGACACGAAAATGTGACCACAGTCAAAGTATAACGCATTTAAAGTTAAGGTATAAAATGGAAAAATGATCTGACTCATCTTAAACAGTGGAATATCAATCACAGTATAAGCGTAACAGGGAAAGACTAACATATTCATCCATGTGTTGGCCCAACATTACCACTAATGACACATACTACAACACATCTGAAGTTTTGGAGGTTTAATATACATGAACTTCCTACTAAAAGAGCCCTTTTTTTACTCTTGTGACAAAACTATTAGTAAGAAAGGATCTCACGAAGTTATTACATGTGTATACGACTATCTGGCGACTAAGATGTCCCATACGGTGAAGCAACCCCTAATATTCTGTGATTCATTTTCGGGCCAGAGTGGGAATTATTTTGTTTTCCAGTTAATATACCATGTTGTACATACTATACGATTTCTTCACTCTTTCATGATGATTTTTCCTATAACAGGTATTTAGAGTAAAATCGTAATATGACACTAATCATTGTAAAATCATTTATGAAGTACCAGATGACTGGCGTGAAGGTTTCAGAAGTGTAGTAACAACCCAGAGAGTTTCGTTGTATTCGATTGTACTATTGACTTTTTTTACATTTGGAATGAAAATATCAGCCCCCTGTTTCTATTCAAATGCCCATTTCCAAAACGGCCTATTAAAGAAATTTGGGTGACTCAAAAAATACCAGGAATGATCGTCAATCGACCTCTATTTGAAGGTAATTGTGCCTAATCAAGTGTGATCAAACCCTCCGACTCATTGAGAAGCCTCTAAAACTACATCAATATTTAAAATAGCTTTTGCAGTCTAGAAGGAAAGTAAATGATCGTCAGTCTGGTATGGGTGACGATTATGTGTAGGAAGTTAAATTACAAGGATGTATATTAATTAATGATAAATGAAACTTTAGCAAAGGATATACATAATAATGTTTAACAATGATGTACTACATTATATAAACATAAAATAACAAGAATTGTATTTTAAAGTTCTTTCATTTCATTATTCGATCTTAATTTATTAATTGTTCTTATTTACACACAGTTCATTTAATGGTATAAAAACTTATAATATACAGCAATAATACCTTGCAACTGCTTTGCAAATTGAAGAAGCATGTGAGAGTAGTTTCAGTGGTTAGAATCAGTGATACAGGGAAAAAAATCATAGTCAATTGACTTTGATCGTTATTCCATTCAAAGTTGTGTATTTGCTTGGTTTTTTTTTTTTTTTAATATAAATTAAAAAAGGAAATGGTCGAAAAATATAGTAAACAATTTATGAAAATATATTTACTAAAATAATATGTATCCTGCACCTTTATAAATAAAAATAGTTTTAAATTCCCTATCACGAAATGAAAATTTAAACACCGTTTTTATCCAAAGTTTAATTTTGTGACTCTGATAGTTTTTCCCGTGCACCCTTCATTAATTAGTGCTATGTGATTAACACCAACATAAATCTAAAGGGAACGAAAACGAGAGCGGTGTTGTAAGGGCTAGTTTATAAGTTATTCTAAATTTGTAAGAATATAAATAAATAAGCAGAGCAGAAGGCAAGGAAACCAAAAAACACGACCCCGAGTAATATGAGAGAGGGTAGCCGCGGCAGTGTGCGTGCGTGCGTGCGTGCGTGCGTGCGAGAGTGTATGTGAGGAAATATATGTGTTATATGTATTTATACTTCATGCTACAGTAAATTGTTATTATAGTTTGTATTGTAATAGAACTTATTACTGTAAAAGTTACATTAAACTTCAGTTGTATTTGTTAACTATAATTTGTAATTTAGTCAGATAGTATAAATTGGGGTATTATTATTATTAGTGTTTTTTTTATTTCATAAGATTATTATATTTTGTTTAATTACGGTTTATAATTGTTATTATATTATATATTGTAGGTTTTAGGCTTTATACTTTCCTTAATATTTTCTTCCATTCAAAGTGATAGAAAACACTATAGCGACTCTTCTTTAGAGACAAATAATTTATTTGCGTATTCTATTATATTTTATTCAGATTATTGCAAAATTGTTATTGTTTAACATATTTACTATTTAAATTGTGTACTTTAGATGTTTAAATTAGAAATATTTACTATTACATTATATAATAAACATATATATTTTTAAAACCAACAATATAAAATAAATTGGTAGTCTGATCCATTCGGATATATTTAAAAGGCAACACACTACTTATTTCCAATATGTGGGTTTTCTTTATTTTGACTTTAAATTTACTCCCATTGATTATATTTATTATGTATATCCGTTGCTAAAGTTTCATTTAAATTTATCAACAACATTAATAACTATAACCAATATCTTAAAATAAACATTTATCAATATTCACGTTATGTAACAACTCACTAAATAGATCATTCAACGTTATAATTGTAATAATGATCAGATGAGTTTACAACAAAAGTTTTCAAGCAATGTAAATAAATCTATATATACTTTAAAATAATAACGAAAAGTTATTAATTTTTAATTTAATTTAAATAT
The DNA here is from genome assembly GCA_963513935.1 of Aphrophora alni. NCBI lineage: Eukaryota > Metazoa > Arthropoda > Insecta > Hemiptera > Aphrophoridae > Aphrophora > Aphrophora alni. The sequence continues at coordinate 91,558,273 of OY740768.1, forward strand.
TAATTAACACTTACCTAAAAATCTCTTTAAATACCATCCATACTGTCATTTTACACATTTTAAACCATTGTAAAATGAAGTGTAAGAGGTCAGACATAAATTGCAATTGGTGGAAACTTTATAATAAATACTAAATTTATGAAAAGCAGTGGAAGGTGGGCGGTTATTAAAAGGGAAGTGCGTGTAGTTTGTATGATAGAGCATAATAATAGCATGTCTCTTTAATGTAGCGTGCTATCACGCTATACGCTATTAACATTGTAAGTGAATTTAAATTGATTTCAATATTTAGGCCTTCCTGCCCTACGCACGGATATATCGCCATAATTTTATTACTGGATTCACAAACGAATCCCGCTTAAAACGGAATAAATGGTCATAGGCATTCTATTATTCTAGTTTATTCTATGTTCTGTATAAGGAAATAGTATACATAATATATTTTCTGTATTTGTATAAAGGTTATCGCAGAGGAAAATACATTATAAACCAAATTTCATATAAATCAATTTTTAATTGTGTAACTATTTCGTTCTTAGACATCTTCAACTATATACCAAAATAACAAAATGGTACTTGCATGTTTAACAAAAAATCTGAGAGCTATGGAGTATTTAAAGTTATGGAAATTACCAGAGGAAAACCTGAGAGATGAATTATTTAACAGGGTGTAAATTGGGTATTAGGTTTTAACATATGGAATTGGTTTCAAATAAATTGTTAACTAATATTAAATTATGATTATTTGAATAGATCATGTAAAATTTTAAAAAAAACTTAAATATCATTTAATCTTTTGCCATTTTGTTCAACATTTAATATTTTGACATCTTTAATTGAATCCAAACCATGTCCAGATTGAATAAATAGTTAATAATATGTTATTCAGGTTTTTCATACTTCCAATAATGTATATATATTACTTAATCCTAATTTTATGGAATCGATCTACTAGTTTGGCCAACACATTCACAATTACAACATAAACAACTAATTTTGTATACACCAATATTTTCTTATTTTCAACTAAATCTATTTTATCTTTGTTATTATCAAATACATTTTCCGATTTAATAACAAATAAAGTTAGTTTTAAGTTATTTTTGATTTTACTTTTTAATAAGTTTATTTATTTGATTATAAAAGAAATAATTAAAAAACGACACAAAATTAGAAATATGTAATAGAAAGTCTACCGAGAACTTACAATTCGTTTTCTAAACGAAAATAATATTAAATGAAAAGATTTATTTAATCAAACACTTTTACCGTGGTGAATAACATTATATAAAGTCTCCCATAGGTTTAACCTGTGACCTTGTAGAGATTTAACCTAGATAGCCGCCAAAACCTCACCCTTGTTCAAAGTACAGTTATTGTTTTGTTTTTTAGTTTTTATTAACAGTATCCATAGTCACCTTATATCTATGCTGGATTGACTGATATCGTGTGGTTTAACCTAATCACATTTGTATGTAGTCCTAGATATATTGACTCCTCATGCCACCCTTTTGCCCTTGGTTCTTTTTTTTGATTATTAGGTTTAGTTAAAAATCCAACATGGCCTAATCTATGTTTACTCTTTTTACATTTTTATGCTCTACATTTTTCACTAGATATTGTAGATATTTCATGGTTTACACTCTTATAAAGTAATCAAGTGTGTGTATATATATATATATATATATATATATATATATATATATATATATATATATATACATATAATGGAAAATATCCTAATAAATTACCGGTATATCAATATTACATAAAACAATTATTTTTGTCTAAAAAGCCACCTAATAAACACAATATTTATATTATAACAAAATTGATTCCTAATTAAAGTTATTGATATTAAAGTTGGTATTATATTAGCAGTTGTATTGAGCGGTAAAGCTCAGAGTTTGTTCAATATGTAGCGTTGACTGTTGCTCACTATTGAGTTAAATTGTAAATATTTTACTGATGTAACTAAATTTTTATTACGAAATAATAATATTTGAACACTTTTAAAACCATTCAATCTTTCGTGTTAAGACTGAACGTTTTAATCAGGGTTCTTAATTAAATAGAATAAAAAACTAAACAGACTGTAATAAACAATACGAAATAAGAATATGTTTTATTAAAATAAATAACAGTATAAAAACTGCATCAACGTTCTCACACAATCATCGACAAAATCAAATGCATAAGAAAAATAAAGATTGTTGCCATACCTCCAAAAATAACTTGAAAGACAAATAGTTACATACTTTATTAATGATTATTCCTTCGCTCATCTTATGGGAGTTAAGTTGATATAGTAAAGTTATTACTTATTTTTTTATAATTTCATTTATTATGTTAATAACGGTTGTTGAAATTAATTAGGCTATTAAAAAAAATATATATCCTCATTTTTGTTAATTTTTGTAATGACAACAAAACACGTTATATTGATATTAAATGAAATTGAAAAGATATTACCAAGTATGAGAAAATTAGTGTTTTGTTCTTAAAGTATTTAACAACAAACTTTAAGATATGAAGCAATAATTTTCAAATAAATTACAAATGTATTGCCTATATACTAAGCCCATATACAAAATCTTATTTAAGTCGTTTTGCTACTCTAATGAAAATATTGGGCAGTATTTAAATTAGGTATAATTTAAATAAAAGTATTTCTCTTAAGGGGACAAAAAAACGGATATTTATGCGAAAAACTCATTATCGATTTGTCACTTTAATATGTGTCCGTACACAATATATTTGATTGTCATAAAGAAGGTTTAAAATATATTTCTACCGAAAAGCGTAACAGGTTGAAATAATGTTTGCAACGATAATATTATTACAGTATATAATTCATAGCTACTTTTATTACTCTCATCCAAATTCCGAAACCCAGACCATGATATTTAACCGAACGTACACATTCCAGTAATTTGCCACCATATTTAACTCACAATATTCTGATTTCAAGAAATAATAAACACTTAAAGGAATAAAGAACCAATTAAATCACTCAGTTTGCTTATTTCAGCATTCGAATTTATAAAGAAAAACCACAATAAACAAAACTTTTCTGAACATATCATAATGCACAGTAAAAGTGTTCAAATTTACTTTATCCTTAAATGTTAATTACAAATTGTTTAAATATGTAATCGTTAATTAAAAACATATTATTTGATGTATAATTAAAACCATATATTTATCATTCCTTTCCTTGACAGAAGCAATTTATCACGAGAGAAATGAATAATTATAATTTAATATAAACTATTAAATATTATTTATCTTTAGAAAAACTTAGCTCAAGATATACGTTATGGTATACGCTGTTTGTTATCATTCTTTTTATATACGTGTATGTAAATTGAATATGATTTAGTATAGTGTATGAATTACAAATTAAGTGTTTTTTTTTAATTTGCTACTATAGTGGTGTGAACATCCTGAGGATATGATTGTAGACTCGAATCATGTAAATAAAGAAACTAATGAATTAAAATACGAGAAGGGAAAAAATAAGATTATTTTTTTATTAACTAGGAGTGAAATAGATGACACACAACAATATGTTGTTATGAGATCTATTTAGTGATATTTAATAATCAAGCTATATAATGGTATAGTTATTATGTCAAACCAATAACTGAATCAACATTTCCTAGCTTTAGGATATAGATAAATTACATTATAAATGTTTTTATATCCATACCTATTTAAAAACGTGAACGTGAAGAAAATGTCAAAAGCGTTCACCCCCCCCCCCTTAAAACGATCAATTGTATATAATACCACACATTTTCCTTATTTTCCCCCATATATTAAGTATTTAGTTTTGTTAATGGATGTGAGAGAAAATTTTTGCACTTCTATCAAGTCTTTTACTTTTTACCTTTATGTTGTGAACATTATTCAAACTTTATACATGTTAGGTTATTTTATTTCACACATTGCCATGTTCAAAAATTTTAAATTGAATATGTATTTATTGTAAAAATATGTATTTTTTGTTAAAGTGAAAAGAAAACCTAATGTTCCAAACAAGATCCTTTTAATAAATTCATTATTGTTTCATTCACTCAATCTCAGCTTATACTTATTCGTTCTCCAGACTATAATCTAAAATAATAAAAACCAAATGTATTAATTAATTTGAACGATGTTTCTTCAAGACGTTATTAATTAATTTGACTTTCTAGCACAGTTTTAATTAACTTTAGTTGAATTGTACCTACTGAAACATTCCATCTTCATAACAAGAAAATGAAATAAATATGTTTTTCCTAGTAATAATTAATTTTGAATATAGATTCTATGTAGATCTCTCTCTCTCTCTCTCTCTCTCTCTCTCTCTCTCTCTCTCTCTCTCTCTCTCTCTCTCTCTCTCTCTCTCTCTCTCTCTCTCTCTCTCTCTCTCTCTCTCTCTCTCTCTCTCTCTCTCTCTCTCTCTCTCTCTCTCTCTCTCTCTCTCTCTCTCTCTCCCTCTCTCTCTCTCTCTCTCTCTCTCTCTCTCTCTCTCTCTCTCTCTCTCTCTCTCTCTCTCTCTCTCTCTCTCTCTCTCTCTCTCTCTCTCTCTCTCTCCGATTTCGATTATGACGGAATTAAGCGGAATTAGAACGTATTTGACTCAGCTTTTTTTCCTTTTAGTGTGAAGTCTTAGAAAAAGTACAGCGCGTTAGAGTTTGTGTCATTCTGTACCTACAGGGTCAGAAATAATGGGATACAATATTTCAGGAATGAGTTTGGGGTATTAAAGAAAGAAAACGGTTTCTAAAAATATATTTCTCAAATCATTTTCCCGCCTGAAGTTCTGTTTATTTTTTGTCAAATGGAATCATAATATTGGAAGGGCATGAGATATTTAGTCCAGAAAGTTTATACACAATTATTATGTAACCATTGACCGGTACTGAAAACTAATACTTATTTTTATACTATATGTGCGTTTTGGAATTGGCGAAAGTTTAAAATGTTTTAAAAACCGTTCGTTTCAAAAACCTTTATAAGAAAAGTACAGCATTTTTTATTATAATAATTACAATGTTGATTTCATACTAATAATATAATTTAATGGATAACCATTGCATTGATATAAACATTATATCTTTGTCTTTTCTGTTTTTCTACACTTATTCCATAAAGTTATTGAATGAAATAAATATTATCCTTTAATAATAAGGACTACGGTGATTATTGGCAGAAAAAAACTCTCAGAGTCCAAAAATATTAATTGGTATTTTTGTTTAGAAATTATTTCTTCTAAAAACGAAAGGGTAGCGTACTACAAACGTCTGTTATTGTTTTTGTCGGAATCAATAACTTAACACAAGGGATAGCTTTATTGTAGGTTTGTAACAAAACTTCTTTTCGACTATTTTCTTGATTAGATAACTATGCAGTTCTATCGATATATATTTCATTAACTTTGGCAGATTTTCTAAGTTATTTTTATTTCCATTCAATTATGAAAAAAAAAAAGTAAATATTAAAATACTTATAAAGGATGATGATATAACATTACTGTGAGAAACACAGTAGAATAATGAAGTAAAAGGCAATATATCAAAATATGTGTAGATCATGTAAAACAACAGGATTGGCAAGTACACGAGCAGACGTGATTAATCCATGATATCTGATACCCAATCAAAATTTACTGCCAATTATATCGAACAATTAGATAAATCACGGAACTTGTGAGGTCTAGTGGATAAAAACGTAATTCTTACGCTTCGTTCCAAAATTGTAAACATATTGTGGTTAGTCTTTGACAAATGTAATAACATTAATGACATAGGTAATAATAATTTATAAATTACCTAAATAGACATGGTTTCAATAATTATAAACAAGTTTGAAATTTAAAATAATTAAACCTACATAAAAAAAATAGTGTTCACAATAATTGATGGTATTATATTTGATAAATAATTGCTGTGAAGCGTACTATTTTAATATCTACTGGTTAGTGTACAACATGACACAACAATAATTATAGTCCAAGAAAAAAAAGTAAAAAATACCACAGCTACGGTTCACTAGATCAAAAACCTACAAATAGGAGTAAATAATAAAAGTTAAATACTTTATAGGTGGGTTGCTTCTTATATTGTTTTTTACCATACATGGAGATCACTAGAATTATTAATATTATACTGTACCCAGTGATGTATATATAACTTGGAATGTTGATAGTCTTCTAAAAATAAACAAATGTCTTCTATTTCAAATAAAAAAAAGAAACAAAAATGACTTTGAAAACCATTGAAACATGGAAAATCTTTAAAATTTGATTAAGATCATTAAGAAACACATTATTGGTTTCTTCACCTTATACATCAACGTAATTCTGAGGAGAGAGTTATTTTAATTCACTGGTAAGTTCTTAAGTTCTCCCTAAAATTTCTAAATATCTAATAAACAGTTAGCAGCTGAGGTATGTAGGGAAAGTGTTTCTGCGTGTAAACATGGTTTGATTAATCTAAATTTTTTAACGTAAACAATGTATGTACGCTCATGCAATACAAGTTCACTATGATTGTGATAAATAAACGTAATATTGGTATCAATTTCTACAGACATATATTGAACAAAATTATATACGTATGAAACACGTGTCTATTTTGACTAGTCATGTTTCCTAGAAGGTATTAATATATTTGAAAAATCATTCTTGTCATACAACCTTCAAATATATATCAGAAACTGTTTATTACTTCCTGTAATGGGAATTAATATGGAATGGTAGTGTAACAGTTATGTTAATAATAACTTCTTATATGTGTAAATATATGAAAATTAAACGAAGTTAAAAAAGTAAATCAACAATGGATTAAAGTTCTATTTTTCAATCTAAGACGATTTCTCTTAAGAAAATGTATCTAAACCGTTCAGATATCAATAAATTTCTTTTTGGACGACTTTTCATGGTGGTTCATTACACCATTATTTTTAATGCTCTGAAGTGCACTCTGAATTCCTTTTTAGAGTACTGTGTATTTATAGTTGAGTATTATTTTGCGATGCAATCATTTTAAAAAGGAAAACTAATTAGAGACTTAACGACGTACATACAAATTTTTTTTTAGTGGTATAAATGATGTAACTACTAGGCGTGTTTAGTCGTAACTGTGTCACAAACACACAAACTAATAAACAGATTGTATAGAAAATAGTTACGTTCAAACTAGACATCGCTTCAAATCTACTTTAACGAAATAAATTGAAAAATTTATAGATCATGAAACATTAAAATATTCTGTCGATTGATACAGAGGAAATGAACTAAAAGAAATTACACTGTAGAGTGGAAGTTTATATATGAATTAGGCAAAGTATTTAATAATTAGTTTAGGGAGTGTAATGTTTCACAGATAGGCATTGACTTTTGATGACGGAATAAAATAAATTGCACACTTTGCGAGAAATTATTCAAACCAGAAAAAGTTAGGGACTTTAAGAAACAACTCATGCCTCGATTGAGACAGTGAAAGGACTGGAAAATATTAATTGTTTTTTAAGGTATAAGCACTATTTTTTAAAATTATTGTAATAAGCTAAATATATAAAGAAATAAAACAGTCAATGGAAGATAACTAATTTTTTATTAACAGGATAAGTTGAAAGGAATCCTATGCAAGTATTATCATGTAAATTGGCATTTTACTTTAAAATAAATTTGGAAAATGATTTAATTAGGAATTTTCATGGGGAAATGATAATATTTTAAATTAAAGGGATAACACTGACGGTTGAAGTTAAATTATTATATGTTGACAGTACCAAATTCGACACAATAATAATAAGAAAGTGATAATAAATTAATAATTGATTTAAATGAACAATCATGGGATTTATTCCGTTCGACCTGATTAAAATTATATGCACAAAACGTGTAAAAGGAATTTGCCATGAAAGTATAAAAATTAAAATTAAACCAAACAAAAAATATAGTGAAATTATTCTGCCCCAAAATCGAGCAGAGGTGGATTCAAAAATGATACCAATATTGAGAAAATATGACTATACAACATTAAAAACGAGATAATGAAATGCACATTTAATCAATATCTATGAAATATGTTGATTAAATGGTATAACGATTGATTACACACTTGCACATTCACTCGAAATGGGAGAGTTTTATCAATCATCGTTCATTCTTAATATATAGTACTGAGTGTCAAGGAATTGGTTGTCATTGTTGGTTCAGTCATGACTATAGTTAAACCACACATACACTTATCGTTTAATAGAATTAATTGACAGATAAGAGCATTTACTAATATAGAATAATAAGGTTTACTAAAATATGGTTTAGACTGAAATTCAATGTAAATCCAATAAATAGCAAATATTAACATTTCTAGATTTAATGTTATAAAGTATTGCTTATTGATGCTTTTTATTCAAGACTACACTTTCACTTTCGACAGTATTCAACATCCTACGTTTTTCAAAACCCATGTAAAGGCTTTTATTTACGAGTATAATTTCGATCTAATGTAATAAAATTCCTAACATTCCAGAAGTCAATTTCTAAAGGAAATTTAGCACATATTCATCATAGGTAACCTACTTTGAAATTCTACTAATAAATAATTCTACGTTTATTTAATTTATATAAGTGAGAGGAGAAAGGCATGAAAATGATAAATAACTTCATTGTAATATAATTTATACATTTTATATGCTCACTCTTGAAAATACGACTTTTTAATTGCCCATTAGGGACTACCTCTACACGCTACATGTTACAGTAGATGTAGTTATCTTGTTAATGGGGTAAGAATAACCCTCCCTTTGTCATTGAGAGTGAAATATGGATATTTTACCTTTTGGACGTAGCTTGTAAGGTCTGGGTTTAATTGTATGAAACGCATTATTATAAAACAAATGGTACATTTACCGCTAGAGATATTATTTTATATGCAAAATTTTATTTAATAAGTTCTAGATTTTTATTGACCGTTCATATTACGTTTAAAAAAATATCTAGTGATTTTGGTTTTTATCGTTCTCGTATCGTCAGATCTGATATTCGTAATGCATTTTTTTAAAAATGTTTTATGTTTTTAAAGATATATTTTAGTATGCTGTTACCTGTACAGATATTTGGATATATTCAATACTATCTTGGTCGTTTTCACAACCAGTCAGACTAAATAGATATGATTTTTTTTTTTTACAACAGTGTGATCAGTTTCGGAAACCATAGATCACTAATAGAAATCACTACATATTTTGATTCACCGCTATTGACCAATCTAGTTACAGCAGAGGGACATCTCAGTTGTCCGCGAACATTTGAGCTTTAAGTTTTTATTATAAGTGTTGTTCCCATCAGAAATATTTCTACACTTTCGAATGATTTATTTCTACCGGTTGATCTGAGTGGAGAGTTGATCTTTCTGTGTACAACTCCCTTCCCAACATCGAAAAAGGAATTATAGATAAATTATATAAAACGAAAATTGTGATGTCACCGTCAATATACCGAATGGTTCGTATGAAATCGATGATATTGAAAAATATATGAAATCACAGCTTCAACCTGAGGTTCTAATTTCACTTTTACCGTATAATACTGCTCTATTGTGAAATTACTTCGTTTGGATACTGGGGATTTTTAGCCAAACAAAATGCACGATTATGAGTTGTCCGCCGATATTATAAAAGTAAATGTTATTAGAGCTGCATGTAATATTCTGACTGGGACGTTCCAAAATTGATTTTCCTCAATATAAACAAGTCTTACCCTCAAGTGTCTCCGGGGTACAATATTGTTGTCAGAACAGATACAACTTAGAGATAAGAACGAAACGTCTATAAATATCTTAGAGGAATCGGTTTCTGTCAGATTGCATTTACGTCGAAATAGGTCTCATATTTATTGGACAACGTTACTAAAAAAGCATCCACGATACGTTCAAACTCCACATAGTTAACATCTTGAAATATTCATTTTCTATCAGTTTTGGGGTTTTAGGTAAAGAATGGATGTACTGGCAATAGATAGTGTAGCAGAGTACAATGATGTCATCAGTGGGCACGAATACAATTCTCACAAGCTTTGCGTTTCTTCTACGTAAGATAGCAACGATATCATCCGTATACATATCAATCAACAGAACGTGGTTACAGCACCATTTAGAAGTATAATGCAAATTAAAGGCACACTAAGCACTGAGCGTACAAAATTAGACATCATATCTTAGTTTTTATGAGTTTATAACCAATAATATCACCATTATTGGGTGATAAAATTACAACTATTTGTCTTATAAACGGTAGACAAATATTGCAATAATTCAGTCACATATTAAACAATAAATCCAAATACTAATGAAAAGTAATAATAATCTCCATCTAGAAACAAATGTCTCTGTAAAAATGTTTCATGAGATAATAAAAAAGTAAAATTATTTATTACTGACTTTTCCCCCGTACATTTTGTTAGGGGTTCTAATTTTATTATTATGACAAAAAATGGGCTTAAGTTGCTACACTTATCCTAATGTTAAATTGAATTTTAAATCAAGTTTTTTATTCATAACATTTATCGTTTATTTTGTTGTTTTCCAATCATTTATGAACAATGATTTCGATAATTTTTAATTTGACACACTGGTCTTGGAAATTGAGCCTAATTTGATTAAATTTGTCTTTTATTTATCAATTGCATAAGCAATTGTTATTTAGTATGTATGTATTATTATAATATTTTGTAATTATAATTTAATTGGAGAATAATGACCACTTAATTTGGGTCCGTAAAGACTATATTCTTAAGAAAATTAAATTAAATTCGTTTGATCGTATATTAAAAAAAATCATAAATGTTAGTTTTTAACCGCAGGTACACACATACATATATATATATATATATATATATATATATATATATATATATATATATATATATATATATATATATATATATATATATATATAAATATGCATATGCATATACATGTACATATACATTTACATATACATATAGAAAAAACGTATTTATCTCAACTTTTACAGTTTATTTTGAATAATATTACATTTTCCTTAAGGTAGAAAGTTAACAATGTTAACAATCTTTTTTAAACGATAATTTATTTAAGGAATAAATAAATTAAAAAAAATAAATTAATTTTTTTTTCTGAATTCTTTGATTGATTTATCATGCTATTAGTAGATAACTGGTTGACAAACACAAACTATTTGTAAAAAAAACAACGTTTAATATAATATACCTAAATTATTGCATGAACCTATCCATTAGCAAAACCCTTTATTTTCCATTATTTATTCTAATTATTAGAATATTAGTTGAACTACACAAAAGCTAATTCAGCTTATTGTGACTGACGCATATTTTTTAAATTAAATAGACTACAGTCAATACAACGCCCAGTAAAATGAACAAGTGGTTGCTAATCCAACAATTTTGCTATGTATAATTAATTTTAAACTTTAAAACAGTTATATATAAAGAGTGGTGAAAAATCTGTAATGGTGTGTTAAAAACTTCATTTAAAAAATAATAAAATTCACTATTACTCTCAAATGGATATTTTAAGAGAATGTAGAATGTATGATTTCGTAAAAATATAATGAGATTAATTTAAAGAAAACTGTATACCATCGGTCACATAAAGTGCGAAGTGACATTGAGTGTAATTATTGTTATGAAGTATTCTGTCAAACAATATATGAGGTGACAGCCACTGCCATTATTCTGTGTCCCATTCAACTTCACAGTTATACATGAAATTGACCTTATGTCGTTGAGGTACGAATTGCTTTATATACAACACATTGAATATCTGAAACTATTATTATTATTCACTAACCTCACATTTTAATTCAGGTTTAATTTTTAGTATTTTCAAGTAAAATTTAGTACTTCCCACTTTACAAATTTTTTTATGGATCATTTTCAAGCTTAAATAATTCATCAGACGTTATAAAGCCGTTAATTTTCAAATCAATGAAGAAAGGCAGGAAACATATTTTTACAGATGTTTTTCTTTGGAACATTTTATGGTGTGCGTTGCAGAATATTAAATTTATACCACAAAGTGAACCTCAGATTTTCGTAATTTTAACACAATTAATAATAGATTGATCGTACTGCCAACAGCTGATGAGGTTGCTTAATATATATTTTTATCAGTTTCGCATTGCTACGTCATCCAGAACTGAGAGCACCTCAGTCCAAAAAATATTTGTGTTACTAAACATTATTTCCCAGAGCTCTCATCATTTCCGTTGTTTTTTTAAACTGAATAAATATTTTTGTCAGCCAGTCTAAAATTTACCGTTGTGTGTATCTTTATTATTAATTACAATACCATAAAAAAAATAATACAACACTTGACACCTTCAAATGTTGTAAGACTTTGAAATTAATAATATATATATATATATATATATATATATATATATATATATATATATATATATATATATATATATATATATATATAAGTAAATAAAATTTAGAACTGTTAGTTGTTTGATTTATTGTTTCCTTCCTTTTACTCTAACAAAAGAAACATATATTATTTTCCCTTTCAGTTGAAATTGCATAACTAGTTGGTGATTTTACCATTTCAAATAGAATATTTTAAACCTTTAGTTATCATTATTACATATAGTTGTTCCACTAAACCATCTGTTATTATTATTGTTGGTGCACTACCAACAATTCGTTATGATTATTCGTTCATCCTTCTCTAAAAAAACGACAACATTGGAACACTTTACTCACACTCGTAACTTTTGGCCCATAACCGAAAACAATTCCAAACAATTGAATTTTAGCAGCATTTAGTTTCCTGCTAAAAAGTATTATGATAATTCGTATCTCATAATTGGCATGATTTTTTATCTTGTCAAACATTTTTAATTTCTAACTCACCTCAAGAATCACCCGTAAATTCCAAAAACTGGCTAACAGCTGGTCAATAATTAGTATTAAAATACATCTTACGCGATTCGGCTCCAATGGTACGGTCAGTGGAACAGTAATTTAAAAACAGACCTTACTTAAACCCTGACTAAAAGTGTCTAACATATATATCTATAAGTTTTAGTTTATCCATATTTTTATCATAATTCTTTAGCAATGAAATCGATTCCCTTATGTAATCTTGGTTTCTAACGTCATTCTAAATTAGCTTTTTTCTTTGCTACTTATTTGCATTTTATATTTACTAGCATGTAATAGGAGAGCTTATTTAAAACATTATACGTCTATTGTTTTCCACAGAGATGATTGGAAATATCAGATTTAAAAACGTCATCTATACAGGTAAATACGTTCTTTATATTAGACACTAGTATTTAACCCGTCAATAAAGGCCGTACCACGCCAATGATAGATGACGCATTGCAGAGCTTGTACCAGGTTTATATTTTGCGTTGCGGAAAATTTAATTAAGCAAACAATATTTAGTTTTTCTCTCGAGGTATCTAATGACATCATACATTGCCGTGATGAATGAGTCATGATTGGTATTTTACGGGCAATATGATTTACATTTCGACATTTAATTAGTTTAAACAGAAAATAATATCGTACATAATATACCAAATTTAATAATTGAGTTAACAGTTAACAAAAGTACATTCATAAAAATACATTACATATTACATAGAAATTCCATCACACATAAAAAGTATTGCAAATATTTAAATAAACTTAAAATAGACAAATAAAATTAGTAACAATCGAACATTTTGTAAAAATCCTTCAGTCAGCAAGTACTTATATTTATTTTAGAAGGCTTGTTAATATTAAAAACAAAGTGACTGCATAAAGCATTAATGAGACTGCACTACATGAGAAATATAAGAAAACACAATAAATATAGTATTTTCCACTATCTTTGATGGAGTAACTATTTCAAAGAATAGAAAGATCCTGAAAGTTATAACTTGTTAAGACTTTGGATAATGCTAATTGGTCTTAAATTTGATTGTTTATTTATTATAGTGCCTCTTCATAAGAAACATTTTAAGAATATTCATCGGGTCTTTTACAATTAGAGATTGGATGAAAACAATGAAATGTCTATCCCCCAAAACATTCAGTTTACACGAAAAATTTCCAGTTTCTTATACTTTATTAGCAAGAGAGCCTTCCTAAGACTGATGGTAGACTTTTACAAGGCAGTAAGAAGTGAACGTCATTTCGTTTGCAAGTTTTGTGTAAAAATTAAGAATAAAGTTATTTCACATACGCAATTGAAATACATTATTTCATAACTAATATGTCTTAAAAATATTAACTTTTGAGACAATCGAGTTCCAACGGGCTATTCTTTACGCTCAACATCACAGCAAAATAAGACTTTATGCTCCGCCATTATGTAAAATCACATCGCCATATACCTTATGAAAATCAGTCACACACAAAGTATCACGTACAATCCGTATTTATACAACCCTTTGTACAATTGAACACTTTAAGTTATTCTGCTTGGATAATTGATCAATTTATATGTTAAAGAAGTTTATTTTGACTCTCTCAACTCCATTTATTATGGATAAAGTTATGTGAAAGGTCAATAAATCGATAAATCATATTCTTAGACATATCATATTCTAATTTAATGTCTAATGAATCAGGAGTTGACAAATTTTGATCATATTTGATATATAGGCTATTTATCAAGTCATTAAATAAACTAAAGATGGCCAAAGTTATAAACGTTAAACAAAAAGGTTCTTCTAAAACCGTGAACTTTTTATAAAATAAGAAAAATAAGATTTATCTGTTAAATTATTACTGACAAAACCACACAGCAGAAAAGCATATTTCGCTTTGGCCTTCTTCTAAAAATTAAAAAAAATAAATAAGAGATTTGATTTTTCATTTCGAAATTAATTCATTGCTTACACACATGTATATAATAAAATAAATTATACATATATAATTATTACCATAAGTTTCAAAGAACTAACACTAATAATTGTAAAATTTACAAATCAAATATATCACTGTTTATTTTTAATCAAATATTTTTTACATTTTTCATATATCTTTTTATTAAAATAATAATAATAATAATAAATGTAGGCCTAAATAATTTCTCACTTAAATTTAAAATATAACTAAAAGAACAGTTTAATATTCATTTTGCATAGAATTATAATTAACTCCAGGCTTTGTTAGACAAAACTTTGATATGCCTTGCAACCATTTTGAATTACATTGAAATTCATGAATGCATCCTAATTAAAGTGTAATAAAGCATCTACCACCATTAGAGCCTGAAGGGCATTTATTTTGTTTTACTGGCAAGTAGATATTGTAATAAATCTTAGATTGATTTCCGCAATTAATTTTACTCGGGAAAACAAAAATGACAGGTAAGGTTCTTAGTTACTGTATAAGCAAAATTAACTGCATCTGTATTTATTATTCAAATGATAGAATATTGGATGATTCCGATAACCATACTTACATAAAACACCGTAATTTAAGAAACAATAATTTATTTTATACCTTTTTAATCAACTTCGGAGGGATTTCATGCTAAACTAAAAGTTACATGTAAAATTATAACAAATTGTAAACAACTACAGCTATCTTTCTTGAGAATATATTTTAGCCTGTCAAAGTGAGACCATGTCAGAAACCTGACATTTGACTTAATGCTGATATGGGCTATAACCACACAACATGAATAAATAACTGTTACATACAACCAATCTGTGTAAATATCTACCCAGTCTTAAACTTCACACAAACTAAGTTGATAATATGAAGATGCATAATAGTAAAAACATAACACATATACATAACGTAACAAAATAACATAGCTTTAACTAAAGAAATCATAACAATAATAAAGTATCCTTGTTTTGGCGGTGCCGATAATATTATTATGTTAGACTTACCGAATTGTTATGTGGACTGTATATGATGATTCCTACGGATACCGATGCTGCGATGTCGAGTTGAGAAGGCGGGTGCACCCTGGCGAATCTCTTGTCCAGTCTCGAGGGAGACGCGATGATGAGTCCTCAGTGGCTCAAACACTAATGGCTGTGTAGTTTGCATTATTCTCTTACCCCCTCCCGTTACCTCTGTCTTATACGAAATTATTTGACAATAGGGACAAACATACTCCCCAGTGCTAAAAATACTATTTTCAGAAAAATAAAATCCCATAGTTTTTTTAAATTTTTTAAATTTAATTTAATTTAATTTTTTTTAAGATTGAGTAGTCTACTAAATATTGAAAACACAGCATCTTGTTACTATAAATTATTATCAAACAAAACATCATTTTCTAGAAAAATCAACAACATTAAATATCACTTTTATTATCAAACAAAACATTATTCTTCTAGAAAAATCAACAAAATTAAATATCACTTTTATGTTACACAAAAATTGGTTTTACTGCATTGGGAGTGGACATAGTTTTATCACTGGACGTCGATAAACTCCCCTATTGGTTCGTACGTTAGCTACCCGAACAGTTCCATCTTTGCCTGGAAATGTCTCCTCGACTATCCCCATTGGCCAGCTTAGGGGCGTATTATTGATATCCATCAGCATCACTAAGGTTCCTGTGTTAAGCTGTTTTGACTGTTCTCTCCAGCCACTTCTTACTGTACTTGCAAATCTTGTAAGTATTCAAGAGACCAACGTTTCCAGTAGTCTTGCACAATCCTATAAATTAATCTGTATCGACTAAGACGGTTAAGTGGTGTCTGTAGAGTGTTAACTGAAGGCAGATAGTCCAAAGTTGGACTCAACGTTAAGAAGTGTGCAGGTGTCAATGCGGATGGAGCATTCGGATCATAGCATAGTATAGACAAGGGTCTACTGTTCAAAAGAGCTTCGATTTGAATTAGTACCGTGTTCAGTTCTTCATAGGTTAAGATCTGTAATCCAATAACCCTTTTCAGATGGCTCTTTACACTCTTGACATTGCTTTCCCAAAGCCCTCCAAAATGAGGTGATGACGGAGGGTTAAAACTCCATTCCACCTTGTGTCTAGCCAGTTCTTGACCAATGGCGGCTCTGAATCCCTCAGAGATACTAAACTTGTGTATTTCATCTAATTGGTTGCGGGCCCCAATGAAATTTGTTCCACAATCCGAATATAATTTTGAACAAGGTCCTCTTCTTGATAAAAACCTTTTTAAGGCATGAAGAAAGCATTCTGTGGAGAGATCCGCTACAAGTTCTATGTGGATAGCTTTCACCACTAGGCAAACGAACAGACATAGGTAGGACTTTTGCGGTCCTACTTTTCTTAAGCGGGACATAGTTATCATGAATGGTCCTGCATAGTCTACACCAGTATATGTAAACGCTTTTGCTTGGTGAACCCTTGCTTCAGGCAATGGTGCCATTTTCGGGGTTATCGGTTTAGGATTCACTTTGAAGCAGATGTTACACTGTCGAAGGCGACGTCTGACTTGACCACAGGCGTGGATTCAATATTGGATAATCCAATATTTTAGTCTTAGTAAGGCTAAGACTAAATGTGATCCAGTATGCATATTGTTTCGATGGTAATGATCAATAAGAAGGTCGACAAATTGTTCATTTTTTCGGCGAAAGAAGTGGATTTTCCTGGTTATATGGCAAGTCACTATATTCCAAACGTCCTCCCACTCTTAATACATTTTCTTTCATGAATGGATCAAGGTAGCGCAGAGTTTTTGGTGTATGCAGATTATTAGATAGTTGATGAATACATTCTCTAAATTTGGTGCGTTGAACGGCTTAATCGATGTTAATTCCGCTTCTTCTAGGTCTTCAGCGGAAATTGGATATTTAACAATCGACTTTAATATTAGAAATCTGAAGACAATGGCGGTGGCTCTCAACAACACCTGATAAGTTGACACTCGAGCTAGCAATGGTTGAAGAACAAACTCCTCTTGATGCATTGCAACAGAAACCATAGCTTTCTGTTTAGTCTCTTTAAAGATTACGTCATTTGATGATTTCTCAGCTGCAGTTGACGGTGGCCACTCTTCTTCATGCTTTCTAAGCCAAGATGGTATATTAAACCAACATGGGTAATGAAGCAATTCAGCAGGACTAAGGCCTCTTGAGAGACAATCACTGTTTTCTTGCCCTGTTACGTGTCTCCATGCATCCATTGTTACATTGTCTTGAATTTTTGTAACTCGGTTGGAAATTAAACTTTTCCATAGAGATGGGTCTGACTTAATCCAATGAAGCGTTACTGTTGAATCTGTGAATGCTGTGATGCTACTAAAACAATGTCGACTTGAGAACACCTTAACAATATGCTTTATAAGTTCTGAAAGCAGAAGTGCGGCACATAACTCTAGCCTCGGAACAGACACTACTTTCTTTGGAGCGACCTTAGATTTTGCACATGACAACTTTACGTTACAAGTTCCATCACCGAAATCCGTTTTCACATACACTACTGCGCCGTAAGCCTTTTCACTAGCGTCCGAAAACCCGATCAAGGTTTTTCTTAAACCAGGACATATTGCACAATGGCGACTAACTTTCAAGTTAGACAGAAGCGGTAATACTTTGCAATTTCGATTCCATTTATCGATGATATTTTGAGGCGGTGTTTCATCCCAACCCACGAGCTTAATCCATAAGTCCTTTATTAAGAGTTTTGCTACTATGGTTACAGGAGCTAACAGTCCTAGCGGGTCGAATATACAAGCGACTGTGGACAGAATATTGCGTTTGGTACAGTGTATATTTTCAAGTAGTATTTTAAAGAAAAACGAATCTTCATGAGGCAACCATTGCATTCCTAGAACCTTAGCGGAACTCTCTTTGTTAAATTCGAGAGCAGAGTTTAACTTCTCTTCTTCTGGGATTTCACTGAGGATAACATTACAGTTGGAACACCATTTTGTTAGTTTAAACCCTCCAGAGGCAAAAAGTCGGTTCAGTTGGTTATTTAGGGTCAATGCAGTTTTGGAATCAGGAACAGACCACATCATCCATGTAAACATCACGATTTACAATTTCTGAAGCGAGTGGTAACCGACTTTCCTCACTATCAGCCAACATTTTTAATACTTTTAAAGCGAGATATGGTGAACTTTTGATCCCAAAAACCAAAGTGTTAAATTCATATATTTGGATTTCTCTGTCCTATTGGATCTCCAAATGAATCTTTGATACTTGCGATGATCTTTGTCAACTTTAATCTGTAAATACATTTTACTAACATCAGCAGACAGTACTATTGTAAACAACCTAAAATTTAACAAAATATCAAATATTTCTGCATAAAATTTGGGTCCAATATGAAGCAAATCATTAAGCAAGTATCTGGATGTGGATACGGCACTGGCATTGAAAACTATTCTGAGCGGGGTTAATAGTTTTTCTGGCTTATATACGCCGTGATGAGGTGTTTAATGAGCATCACTGTCATTTTCATTAATGGTCCCTGATACATATCCCTTAGAAATGTAGTCTTCCAATTCTTCCTTATAGCGATTATACAGATCTGGGTCCTTAAATAACCTTCTTTCAATTGACAGGAACTGGTCTTTAGCAGCTTCTTTTGTTTTTCCTAATAATGTTGGCGATAGTTTGAACGGAAGCGCCACAGAATACTTACCCAGCTCATTTCTGGAACAAGTTTCCGAAAATAGTTCTCCACATTTCTTTTCATCTTCACTCATGATTTTACACTCAGGGATTTCCTCAAGCGACCAAAACCTTTGAACTAGATCTGTCAGGGAGGGCTGCAAGATGAGACAATTACTGCCAGTAAATTTTGTGGATTGGTTAGTTCTAACCTTTCTAAATATCAGATATCCTAGTGAACTCTCAACAGCCGTCGGCGTATTTGGGGGCCCAAATTTCTTTCCTGGACCTGACAAGTAAGGCCATAGCGAAGCACTCAGTAATATGCCAATTTTACCAGGGGTACCAAATTCAGGATCAGCGAGGTCAAGGCCTTTATTATGAGCAAGGTGATCTTTTGAAATGTGATGAGTAGGTATCGGATCAATCAAAAACTCTCCTACTAAGGCCGATATTGTATATTTTACGGAATGAATTTTTGTGGAGCGAAATGTAAACGAAGTTGAGTATTTGGGCTTAAGACCACCAGATCCAATCCCCTTAACCACAGTGTCAGTGCTGGATTTCTGTAAACCTAACATATCACAACAAGCTGGTGTAATAAAGTGAGATTGACTTCATTTATCTATTAATGCACAAACCCGATGAAAATTTGCAAACTCATCTTGTATTTCGATTATAGCAGTAGCTAACAACACATTAACCACTGGCGCAACTTCAATTTCCGAAAGATATGAACTCCATTTGACTGAACTATGGATTTATTGGCAACAATAGTATCCGTAATATTTCAACTACTTGATGTGTCGAAGACAGTGAGGTCGCTATCCGATTTCAAGGTCTTGTTTTTGCTTAATGGTGTCTCTATTTCCCTGTGTAGGAGTGAGTGATGTTTGCGGTGACACTTTGTACAAGAATATTCTGAAGCGCATTTTACATAACTGTGCTGTTTAATTGAAAAACAGTTAAAGCAGGCATTGTATTTTTTTGCAGAATCCCATCGTTCAACGATGGACATTTTATGAAACAAGGGACATCTGTACAATTGATGTCTTGGTTGTGAACATAAAGGGCATTTCTTTGCGGTTACATTCTTAATTTGAGGCTTTGTAGAGATAAATGCATGAGCATTTTTTAAATGTTTGTGTTTTTTGCACACACGGTATTACAGGTGGCCTCCTAGTTCTACCTAAAATTTTTGCTTGTTCCCTAACAAACATTGTGAGGGCATCAAACTTTGGCATTTTATCTTTGTGTACAGTCATTTCAAAATTGCGTGCGGTTTCACTATCTAATTTCTTTAGTGCGAAATGTACAAACATAAAATCAGCTAAATCTTCTATTTTTAGTTGTTTAAGAGCCGAAACAGCCTCACCAAATAGTTCCAAAAATGCATTTAGCGATTTTTCCGATTCATGTGAAATAGACTTAAATTCAATAATTTTCGTTAAATATAAGGCTGCAAGATGTCGTTGATCTTCATGCCGATCAATAAGTGTTTGATATAATATTTCATATTTTTCGGCAGTAGGTGGCACACCCGTGCACATGGCTAGTGCAGGGCCTTGTAAATGTGTAACAAGATAATTTATTTCTTCTAGGTTAGTTAGGGTTTTATTCTCATGTATTAATTTGCTAAACAATTGATAAAAAACAGGCCATTTTTCTGGTGAACCATTAAAGTTACATACTTCCAGCTTTGGAAGGCGTGGCACTGCTTGTGCTATAGTTTGAGGGGTTCCAGAATGATCTCCTTTTTGTTTACTTTTGTTTCTATTTTCTATTTCTGTTAAACTATAGGCTATATAATTACGCCTATCACCAACAGCGTCTAAGGGAGCATAGTTTGGAACAAAACTTTCATCTTCTTCTATGTTTAATAATTGCCAATTCTCTAAAGCGTCAATAAATTCGGATCTCAGAGAGGGCACAGACTTCGCTTGAACAATAACTTTTGAAAAATATCTTTATCCGATAATTTCATTGTTAGATCATAAACAGATTGTATACGGGAAAACATGTTATATTTTTTAGCCAATACTCACTTTATCTTCTTTGTACCTGACATTTTACCCTACGCAGTAAAAATGTTTGTTATTTGAATATGTCTATTTGTAAACAACGTTTTCAAACTATTCCCAATATTCATCAACAAATGTAATTAGTTTCTTGTTGTTTGTTAACTAAGCAATATAACCATAACATAAATACATTTACTATGCGAATGTTGATAAGCATACACAAGTTTCTTTTTCTTTAAAATATAAGACGTACTTTTTCTTAGAGATATAAGAAGTAGCCTAGTTTAGTTTGCGTGCATAAATAAAATTATTAACTCATTGTGTAAATAAAACAGAAACATCTTGATATAGTCAATGAATTGTTATTTACAGCCTGTCTGTCTCTCAGATAAGAATGTTTGTTTACTTAGGCCTAAGCCGGTTTCAGAGGGGACAGACTTTCTATATTGATTTTCACTAAACTACAATATGCGCGTAATAACTTGACTTCAGCTTTATAATAACGACTAAAGCAAACATGTACTATAACAATTACTATGTTATACTTTATTAATTATATTTAAATTAATCTTTTCAATTATCTATTAGCCACACTTTGTAGTGCCAAATATAACATTTATGATGTTATACTAAATTAATTTCTATTTTAATACTCATTAACACAAACAACGTTTACCTGGATAGAATCTTTAGTTTAATTTATCATGAATAAATTACAACAAAACAATGAAACATGTACATGAAATTATTCAATTCTTACTTAACTAAAATCATTTATTCCTCATTCATTCCTTAATTTTAATTTATTTATAACAGACAATTAAAATACAAAATTACTTTATTTTTAACATTAGTTAAAACTTGAATATGCAAATTATTACTTCCTTTTTAGGATTTTATTATATTTCTTTACAAATTTAATTATTACTTTACTTTACATTTACATTTATTATCTTTTTAAATCGGCTAGCTCAGTTTTAAATTTATACAAACACAATCTCTTATCTCGGGTCAATAGGTCTTTTAAAGGCTCAATTGAAAGTGAAATATATTTAAGATGAATTTAATAATTAACAAAATTTTTGGTACTTATCATTTGCTGGTCCTTTTGATCGGTCGATTTCCACTTTTTCACTACACATAAAACTTTAATTTACTCCTTTATTTTAAAAGACACCACACTGTTCAAAACACTTTATTCCTTGATTATAACGCTTTCTCTGGGGTTGTTCCAATTTTCAGCCCTCTTTCTGCGATGACTGAAATCCCTTGGCTCTGGTCAATTGAACTCCTTTTCTCGATCTGTTTTTTTTTTTTTTTTTTTTTTTTTTTTTTTTTTTTTTTTTTAAAGAAAACTCCACAAAACTCCTAATCTGTAATTCCTATTGTTACTTAAATCTTCCTTTCTTTTTACTCTACTTTAAATTAGACTTATTAAACTTTTTATTCAACAAAGAGACTTCTTGTCTCTTTCTTTACCGTTGAACAAATTCTATGGAACACAGAGCAGACTATCTGTGTCCATAACCTTGCGTCTCGGCTTCCCTTGTTAGACTCCCCTCTAAGAATTTATTTTTAACACTCCTTCTCTCGAACACGAGTTTTCGCGCCCTCTTCGCTGATTCGTGGATTTTCCCTAACTTTCTCTACATGTGTCACTTCTCGTTTTCTAGTGGTTGTTTTTTAAATCTTTCCGTTGTTTTTTTTTAGGCGTGAGATCGTCTTCGATTGGCCGACCTACTTTCTCCTTTCCGTTTTTGTGTTTTTTTTGAAGTACCGTTAGGCTTTCTACTTGTATACCGTTAAGACGCTGGCTTTCCCTTTGATTTCTCTTTTTTGTAAAAAAAAACTCTCCGCTACCCTAAGATTCCGTTACTGTTGCATATGTGTTTGCTTCAAGGTTGTTGAAATCCTAGTTCTATTGTAATTTACCACGTACATTTTTTAACTGCAGGCGACAGCTGTCGTCTCCCTTCATTTATTATACATTGTTCCATTTTTTCATATTTGTTATTTTATAAGTTATTTTAATTAATTTTATTATTAGATGTCTTGATTTCGATGTTTTATTTAGGTGAGATTATGATATCGTTACAGTACATTACAATCAAAAATAAATGCGCTCCTTCATATTAATAAGTTTAAATTTTCTTTTGTCAATTTCAATGTAATTCTGAGAAGACACTTATGTAAAGTCTACAATGTATAAATTCATAAAATATAATTTTTTCTTCCCCACTATACAGAGGTAAGGGCGTTCACTCAGAGCAATCGTATCCGTGGCCGAGGGACCAATGCTTTGGCGGTGCCAATAATATTATTATGTTAGACTTACCGACTTGTTATGTGGACTGTATATGATGATTCTTACGGATACCGATGCTGCGATGTCGAGTTGAGAAGGCGGGTGCACCCTGGCGAATCTCTTGTCCAGTCTCGAGGGAGACGCGATGATGATTCTTCAGTGGCTCAAACACTACTGGCTGTGTAGCTTGCATTATGCTCTTACCCCTCCCGTTTCCTCTGTCTTATACGGAATTATTTGTCAATGGGCACAAACAATCCTAATTTAAAAGTTTACGTAATGTATTTAATATGAATACATTATAGGAGTTTACTAAAAACTATAAATAAAATCCTATAAACAACAAATATAAAAAGTACAAAATCATTTTGATTTAAACAAAACCTAATAAATATAATTTGTATTAATGTAAAAAATGTTGTATTGTTACGTTATCTGATGTTTTTTTAAAACTGAATATACTAAGTTCTAGAACATTTGAGTAGACCAACAATGACTTGGTAGAGCGTATCTAAGCAGACAGTTAACAAGGTGCAGTAGTGGAAGTAACGAAATTAGAGCTAGGGTGAAACAATACAGGAGGGTTACAATAGTTAATGTTATTTTTTATGTTTTTAAAGTATAATTAAGTAAATTGGTATGTTTGGTTTTTACACGATAATCAATTTTAAACGCACAAACACACACACACACACACACACACACACACACTGCCGCGTAGGCGCAAGGCTCCGCGACGTTACACTAAGCGCGACTCTAACCTCGCTTTACAACTGCCTCCGTCGGGAGTTCTCACCTCACTATGCACTAACGCGGACAAGACCAAGATGCTCACTTTCACCTTTTTCTCTAATCAAAGCTATTGCACTACTTGGCTTTTTTAAGTATGAGCTTGTCCTCATAAACTTACAACCTTTTAATTTACGCAAAATTCCCTGAATTTCATTTGAATGCTCGAAAATTTACTATTTTTCTTATTACACTCTCTTTCTCTGGGTAAGTGCCTTTTGGAAGAAATCGGCTCCTAAGTTCTGATAATAATTTCTTCAAAATTTTATATTATATTTTACCAGAGCACACATATAACATTAATCATAAATAAACCAATGTTAATACACAGAATGGATAATAGAAAACAAATCAAACCCGAGAAAAGAATTGTATGTATTATTTCTCTTCAAAGACAACTCAAAACAATTTAAAATGTTTATAAAACAACAAGATTAACAAACAAAATATTACACAAATAATCAAATAGAATATTACACAAAAAAATCAGATAGAATATTACTTATATACTAAGACAATTTAAAAAAAAAAAACTAGACTATTTCAGCTAGGACTACAGATAGCTTTTGCTATACTGAAATAGTCGTATTTAATTTTGAAATATTTGTAACACCAAAGCAGAGTGATTTTATTTTACTGAAGTTAATTTTTCTCAATTTCCCCAATGAATTTATTATTTAAATGATTTTACTAGTTACGAATTATCCCTTAGATTTAGTGTACCTTCACACTTAACATGAAGCTCTCGTAGATTTGAAGTTATTTGTTGAAATAGTTGTCTGATGTCTCTGAGTTGTTTTCTCTCCAAGTCCTGTAGATTTCTAAGTTGTTGAATGCTGGTCTCAATCTCGAATCTCTGCTAAGTCGCCTTCAAAGTTGATGAATCTTCTTGCAGCTTGAAGTTCGAAACGAGTTGAATTTTTTCTAAGTTGCTTTTAATGACTGATTGAAATATTTAAATTAAAAATTTACTAAGTTGAATTTTGAATAGATTAGTAGAGTGACTAAAGTAACGTCTTCTCTGCTTGGAGTCTGTTACAAGAGTATCCGTCTTACGACGAATAATTTTGGGTCTCCCTTTCTGTGGGAAACTTCCCTCAAAAGGTAACCACTTTTTTCTCCCTTTTGTGAAGAAATGTCTCTTCGTTGTTTTCCGTATTTTCAGGCAATTTAGGTCTGAAATTTTTATACTACAAACTGAACTAGGTATAGTTTTTACCTATTGAATAGTTTTCCTTCCATATTTACTATTAAAAATCCTTTTAATAGATAATTTGATTGTTGTATTATTTTTCGTTCTATGTGTCGACGGTTGGTCATATAAAGTCCACTCGCTGCACCGTGACGTAGATCGACTCGCGCCACTTTTCCTGTTAAATTATGCAAATCTTGATTTTGGACATTTTTACGAAAAACTTGCTGTAACTTCTGAACGGCTGGTTCGATCGTCGATTTCTCTTCGGATTCCTCTTCTTTCCAATCTTGTGGGTCTTATGAAACTCGATTCGTTGTTTTCGCACACTCCGTCTACGAGTTATCGCACTTTTACCGAATGTCTGTATTTTCACTTTTCAACTTTCGATTTAAGTCCTTTTTCGCAAATCTTTTGTAAACACGTTGTTCTTCTGCTCCTATGACGGAATAATCTTCTTAGACTTTTATCGTAGCTCGCTTGGCTCTCGAGTTATTGGTCCTTGAATTTCTGAGTTTTTTGTCGTCGTATTTTTTTATTAAACCCCCCCCCCCATTTTCTATTTTCATCTCTGCTCTGTTGTATAACATTTTTACACACTAAATACATATTATTGCATCCTTTTATTTCCCCTTTAACCTTTATTTTGACCGCTTTTGGGCTTTAAAGTTTTACTTTTTGCTATTATTATAACAACCCCATTTCAACGTTAAATTTGAATCTAGTTGCTTGTTATTGTTCCCTACGGTTGTCTATTCAATTGTTATTATATTATTTTTTAGTTTATTCCCCCTTCACCTTTAAAAACTTAAAAAAACTCACCAAGAATGACTTTCTAAGTCCATTCTCCCCTGTTTATTATTATTTTTTATTTGTGATTATTATTACTTCCTCTATTGGTTATGACTCTATGATTTTTGATTTTTGGATTTACCTTTTTTTTTCAAATTCTAGGATTTTGAGCCATTCTAATTTATTGAATAACTAATAGTTCTTGTTTTATTTGCTTTTAAATCTATTTCTTGATATTATTAGTCGGTTGACTCTACTGAATAATTATTTATATTAATATTTTAGTTTTTTAATAAAACAAGAACTACGGTAATTCGGATTTCATGTCCGTTCAGGCAAGATCCCCTCTCTGCCTGGCTTGACGTCACCACACTACCGCATTCCCACTCTATCTTGTTTAGCGCGGCAATTTAACTGGCTTTTAAATTTCACATGAAACTAATGATCTTGTCATTCCGTCTCAACACACACACACACACACACACACACACACACACACACACACACACACACACACACACACACACACACACACACACACACACACACACACACACACACACACACACACACACACACACACACACACACACACACACACACACACACACACACACACACACACACACACACACACACACACACACACACACACACACACACACACACACACACACACACACACACACACACACACACACACACACACACACACACACACACACACACACACACACACACACACACACACACACACACACACACACACACACACACACACACACACACACACACACACACACACACACACACACACACACACACACACACACACACACACACACACACACACACACACACACACACACACACACACACACACACACACACACACACACACACACACACACACACACACACTGCCGCGCCGCTATTCTTTTCTGACTTCACGCGAATTTAAGATTCTTGTTCCCTTTTTTGGAACACTATTTTCACGAACTCTTAAACTCGCTGTACGATCACCACCGACTGGGCGAACCACCTTTCTTTTCAGAGCAGGCGCGGGCAAGGCCAAGATGCTCACTTTTACATTTTTAAATCAAAGATTTTGCAACTCTTGGCTCTAATAAGTATGAGCTTGTCCTCATAAACTTACTAAATTTTAATTAACGCAAAATTCCCTGAATTTTATCTCAATGCTCGATTATTTAACTTTTTTATTAAGATTAACTCTCTCTCTCTCCAAGGTCGTGCCTTTTGGGAGAAATCGGCTCTTAAGTTCTGATGATAACTTTTTAAAATTTTCAAATTATATTACCAGAGCACATATATATAAAATTTATGTTAAAACAAAGTTAATAGCATACACAGAATGGATTTATATTAAAAACACAACAAAATTTAGAAATGAATTATTTGTATATTATCTCCTCTTTTCCACAGAAAAATTTTATATTCAAAACTTTTTTAACCACACAAAACAATTTAATTGAACAATAACACAACTATTTATTTATTTAACAACATTAATTAATGTAAGATTATCTATATATTAAACAAAAATAAAAGCGCTTGACTTTCCAGACAGAACCACAAACAGTTTTTCCTGTACTGAAAAAGTCGTATTTAAATTATTAATTATTATCAACACCAAAGCAGAGGTTTAAAATGAATTTAATTTTTAATAATCCCCCTAATGACGTTATATTTGAAAAGAAGTTAATATTTGCGAATTATTCCTTAAGTATAAGATACCTTCACACTTTAATAGAAGTTCTAGTTGGATTTGGAATTTGTTGTATTATTAGGATGATAGTGATGTGATGTTTTCTATCCAGAGTCTGTAAGCTGCTATGTAGTTGAATGCTGGTCTCGAATTCTTCTAAGTCGCCTTGAAGATCGATTAAAGTTGAAATTATTCTAAGTCCAATTAGTAGAGTGACAGTTGAATCTTCCTCTCAGCTCAGAGTCGGTTGCAGAAGAAACGTCCTTTCAGCGTCGATTCCAAATCAAAAGTAATCGTCTTTCGACGGTTAAATCTCGGTCTCCCTGTCAGTGGGAATTAATCCACTTTTCTGGAGCCAATTTTCCTCCCTTTTTGGGAAAAAGGTATTTTCCATATATTATGTGTTTTCAGGCCCTTTTGGTCTGAAATATTTACACTATATGTTTTATTAGTCCTATTTTTTGACTAATGAATAGTTTTCTTCCTTAATTATTAATTAAAACACCTTTTAATTAATAATTTATAGTATTTTTTCTTTAACGTTATCTTTGATCCATGTTGGCAACATGATGATTCTGACTTTAGACTCTGCTTGAAGATGCGCGCGCAACTGTTCATGTTTTTGCATGAAAATCTCTACTTTTGACGTTTTTTCGTTCAACTCGCTATAACTTTCGAACGCTCGAACCGATTTTAAAGTTCCTTTCGGATTCTTCTTCCTTTCCATCTTGTGGGTCTTGTGGAACTTGATTCATCGCTCTACTACGCTTCGTTCGCGAGTTATCGCCCTTTTCCTGAAATTTGATTTTTCCCCTTTTCAAATTTTGAGATAAGTCCTTTCTCAAAATTCTTTTGACGAAATCTTGTTCCTCTTCTACTACGACGAAAAACTATGTTTGTACTTTTCCCATAACTCGTTTGGTTGTCGAGTTATTCGCCTTTGAAGTCCTTAAGTTTGTGTCGTATGAGTTTATGTTCATAAAAACCCCCCCATTATATATTATTACTTCTGCTTTGGTGTGTTACCATTTTACATACTAAATACATATAATTATCATGTTACTTTACCCCTTTAACTTTTATTTTACCCGCTTTTGGGCTTTGAAGTTTTACGTTTTGTAATTATTATATCTCCCTTATTTTATTTTCAATTTTGATTCTAAGTACCTATTATTGTGCCCTATTGTGGTCTCTACAATAGTACTTATTATTATTTTTTAAATGATCCCCCCTTCAACTCAAAAATTCCAAAAAACTCCCCAAGAATGACTTTCTAAGTCCATTCTCACCTGTTAATTATTATTAATTCATATTTTTTATTTGTGATTATTGTTACTTCCCCACTTGGTTATGACTCTACGATTTTTGAATTTTGAATTTATTCTTTTTCCAAATTTTAGGTTTTTGAGCCCTTCTAAAAACTTGAATAACTTTTTTGTTTTATGTGATTTTAAATTTATTCTTCGATATTATTGGTCGGTTGACTCTACTGAATATTTATTTATATTAATAATTTAGTTTCTTAATAAAATAGGAACTAAGGCAGTTTGACTTTTCACGTCCAAACAAGCAAGTTTGCTCTCGAGCTGGCGTGACGTCATCGCCCCACCTCGTCCCCACTCTACAAGGTTTAGCGCGGCAATTTAACTTGTTTTAAATGGACTTGAGACGTTTGGCTTTTTCCAAACCGCCTCAAAATCCCCCCTTTGAACTAAAATTTTCGGTTAAAATGAAAATATCCTATTTTTCATTTTTTTAAAAAACTAAAATTTTAGTATTAAACCCCTTTTTCGACATATCACATTTCATATTAACTATTTATTTATCATCTCTATTAATCATCAACATAAAGTTTGACATATTACCCTAACAACTTATATAAACACATTTATTTATATCTAAAAAACATCTCCTCCATCATTTCATATATTGATATACTCAAAACACATTTTATTCATTATAGTATAATATTTATATATTCAAAACACATTTTATTCATGATAGTATAATATTTATATATTCAAAACACATGTTATTTATGATAGTATAATATTTATATATTCAAAACACATTTTATTCATGATAGTATAATATTTATATATTCAAAACACATTTTATTCATTATGGTATACATACAAATTTGCTTAAGCGTTCTTATAGTCCATTACAGCCGTTTCATCTAAACGTCCTTGCTGTAAATAAACACATTATCACACACAAAACATATTACATTTATATAAGGAATAATTCGTCTTATATGATTATATTTATCTGCTTTGGTTGAATTTAAAACTATGCCTACATATATATAAAGTACTTGGTAACTACAACGAATATTATCCTAATTGCAGTTAAAAAGAAAAAAATATTTATGCTATTGGAAATCTCCCTTTAATAAAAAACAAAACAGTACACATTTAAACATTCATTCATTCATTTCCATCACCCTCGGCTAATTTGCTTGACAGGTTGTCGTTCAATATTTGTTTATCAATATCCTGTCTTCCCCTTCACCTCCTCGTCTATACTTTGTTTATTCAGGTGCGGCTTGCAGATGCGTGTTACTGCTATGCTCCTGACCTTGTACACTTAGGAATTTATTGAAGCGTTATCCTGTTATTCACTGACCTAGGCTACATTCTTTTAATCCAGCTGAGAGTCCGTTATTTTCCTTTTACCTCACTCGCTTCTACACTTTACATATTACAACTTTTAAACATTACAACTTATACATTTTATTCATGAAATTTCTTACTTTCTATTAATATCTCCTAAGTCCTTCACATTTAAATATTACTTTCCCTTCGGGCCTCCATTCTTTCATCTTACACTTCGTAGAATTTTTGAATTTAACTTTCTTCTTTCGATACCTTAAATTTCGTCCATTTTGTCTCTCCGGATCCGCCATTTGTATTATAGCTCTCCTTTCACTCCCGTCTCTGGCGTCGAATCTGTCTTGTGTAAGTTCCGAATCGTTCTCAGAGTTATTTTGCAAATTTTCGTCGTATTGTATTATTTTATTATTTTCGTCGATTATTGCCTTTGGCACATTTTTATTTCCTTTATTCTCCGCTCCTTTCAGCCCTTCATCTTTATTAATTACTTGGTTACCTTTATCCCACGCTTTTAACAGCACTTCATCATTGTTAAAATTTGCATTTTTCCTCTTCGCCGATTCCTTCCTTGCACTTAACTTGCTTCCTCGCTTTTGACCACTTTCTGATTTGTCACTACTCGGACTAGACACGTCCTTTGCTTTTTGTTTTAGGTCCGTAGGCATTTTAACGGCCATCACACAAGCCCCTTTTGCTCGCTTGTGCGAATTTGAGCCTCCATTATTCGCAGCTGACGACTCTACCATTTTACCGGTTTCGCCGCCATTTTGATGTTCGGTCAGCGCGTCTCTATTGCTCAATCTTAATATCTTATTCTCCTTAAGAAAATCTACAACAATAAATTCATTTTCCTTTACCAGTTGTAGGAAACCCTTTTCCATATTAATTCGACTTCGATATTTGCACATTAAATCACAACCCATTATAATTTTGCTTTCCAGCTTTGGTACCACCATAAATACCCCTCTTATTGCTTGGTTATTTATTCTAATCTCCAATAATGCCTGTAATTTAATCTTCTGTCGTTGGCTTTTTATCGCTGTCACCATTTCCGTATTTACAACTGGTAATTCCATGATTTTATCGTTCCTATTTTTAAGCACATGTTTATAAAAATCCTCTTGCACACAGGACATTTGAGCTCCGGTGTCAATGGACATATTTACTTTTATATTTTCGATTTCTATCCCTATTTCCGGACATTTTTCGTAAACTTCACTATTTAAAATTTTATTATCTCTTTCCTCCATTAAATCTTTCTTAATTTCTGTGTTTAAAATCCCCAATTTAATTTTATTTATTTTCTGATCCCCCCTTTTAAGTTTGCTAAATTTGGTTTTATCGTCGATCTCAATTCCGTTTGTATTATCCTTTTTCTGCCAAAAATTTTGCCTTGAGATCTCGTATTTTAGTTTTTTGTGACCTTGGGCGGGAATTTTTGATTTGAAGGACCAGGGTTTTGAGGTATTTGTGGTTGAGGTTTATTCTGGGTTTGACCATAGGATCGAGGGTTAGGGTTTTGGGATGGTTTTGAGTAGTCTTGATTCCTTTGCCTGAAATTTTGATCTCTTTGTGGTCCGTCCCTCCTTTCGAAACTATCTGGTCGGCGAACTTCTCTCGTCATTCCGTCTACGTTTTCAATGGTCCTCAAAAACTTGATAGCGTCCTCCAAATGCTCACTAGCCCTACCAATACACGCTAATTGAACTTTTTGGTCGAAATGCCTCATTAGTTGGTATATAAGGAACTCTTCCGGAATTTTGGGTTCCAAATATTCGGCCTTTCGCACCATTTTACAAAAATAATCAACCCTACTCATATTTCCGTTAGGATTATATCTATGGTTTTCTATCTGATTCCTAACTACTTGTTGCGTTTGATAACCCCAATAATGCTCTAAAAATAACAATTTAAACTGGCTATATTCTTCTGTATCTCGCTTGATTATTTCCCACCATTCCATGGCAGCTCCTCTCAATTTTTTCTCCACAACTTTCAATTTATCACTTTCTTCCATCACGGGATTTATTTCTTGGAATACCTCCTCAATTTGTTTCAAAAATTGCACAGGATTTTCTCTTGAATTTCCCCAAAATTCTATAGTTTTTGACTCTAAATTTGCCCTATCCAAATAAATTATATTTTTAGCATTACCACCGGTTTCTTTAATTTTGGCAACTTCCCTAATTTTAACTTCTAATTTTTTAACTTTCTCCCCAATTTCTATAGTCGACTTTCCCTGTTCCTTTAAACTGTCCGTCATTTTTTTAATTTCCCCTACGCACTCTTCCACTTTTTCTTCACAATTTTCTATTCGTCTAGTATTTTCGGCCATATTACTATCTATAGATTCCTTAATTTCCTCCATATATTTCCCTATTTCCTGTTTACGGGCGTCTTCCCTTTGGATCCGTTTTGTCTCCATTTCTTCCTCCCTCTTTATTCTCTTGGCTTCTGCTTCTTCTCTTTCTTGCTTCCATCTTGCTTCCAATTCTTCTCTCTCTCGTTTCTGCTTGGCTTCCAGCTCTTCTTCTCTTTTCAACTGCTTGGCCTCCATCTCCTCTCTCTCCTGCTTCCGTTTGGCTTCCAATTCTTCCTTCTCCTGGTTTCTCTCGATTCTTTCTTCTAATCTTCTTAATTTGTCCTCGTCTTCCTTCTCCTTTTCTTTTCTCTGTTGTTCTGCTTTGTCTTGTTCTCTCTCTTGCTTCCTTCTATCCTCCATTTGGTTCAGGTACCTCACCATTTTCTGCATTTCCGTTTCCTGTTCTTTTGAACCTTCCGGTTTTGCTGGATCTTTCGCTGGTCCCATTTTCACTTCACTTATTCACTTGGTTTATTTAATTAGTTAAAAAATTTAAATTTCGGTTTAATTTGGACTCTACTTTTAATTATTATTATTCTTGCAATTTAGTATATTTGTCGTTGTAATTACCAGCACAACTTATTACTAACACACATGTACATATAAATTATATCAGAACTTAAGATATTCTCGTTCGTATGAAACACTAAAAAATTCAAAATTTTGAAAATTTGTTCCAAAACTTTGCTTTTTCGTGCTCCACGCTATTGGGCGCCACTTGCCGCGCCGCTATTCTTTTCTGACTTCACGCGAATTTAAGATTCTTGTTCCCTTTTTTGGAACACTATTTTCACGAACTCTTAAACTCGCTGTACGATCACCACCGACTGGGCGAACCACCTTTCTTTTCAGAGCAGGCGCGGGCAAGGCCAAGATGCTCACTTTTACTTTTTTAAATCAAAGATTTTGCAACTCTTGGCTCTAATAAGTATGAGCTTGTTACCAGGGGACTTAAATTTAATAAAGGCGGAACCAAAATGGTAACAATGTTTGAAAAGAAAAAATAAAAAAAGACAAAGACAAATTTAGTAATTAACAAGGCTCAAGTTTATTGAAAGCAGAAGGAAATTTCGGCGCTTCAGACTTTGTCATTTACAACAAAAGACATCCTGACACAAATCATCAATAAAAAAAACTTATGATTAACAATATCATAAATTGTAAAAGTTATAAGCCCTTAATTGTAACATATAATAATTTAGAAAAAAAAAAAATTTAATCAACAGATTCTAAAAATTTATCCCCCTTTTTAATATGTATATTTATAGTTACAAAAATTTAACAAAAAAAACAATGAGCACAGCTTAATAATTCACAGAATTATAATTAATCAAAAAAAAAAAAATTATACGCCCTTAATGTAAAAGTATAATAATAAAAAAAAATTTAATCAAAAGATTCAAAAAAAAGAAAAAAACTTATCCCCCCTTTTTAGTTTATAAGATGATAGTTTCTTTTTAAACAATTACAGAATTTAACAAAATATAAAAGAGTTTGATATTTTAAGTTCAAAAATCATATCTATAGTTAACATGTTTATCACTAAACTAAAGATACATAATATAACTGGTTTGAAAAATTTCTTAAAAACTATATTGGCCAAATAAATTTATATATTTTAAACAAACAAAAAAAAGGAATTTAGAATTTTGAAATTTTGTTAATTGACGTCAATTATTTTAATTTGGAAATTAACCTCTTGGAGGTTGTTAGGACCGAAAATTGCATGCAGGCTCCACCCAATAATTGTTTTTTATATATATTTTATAATTAACTACACAGGTCTACATTTAGAAAATAGTCTTAAGGAACACATATTTGCGAAAGTAAATTTAGGCACATATACAAAATGAGTTAGTTAAAGTTCTGTAAAGTCAGCTGTAGAAAAAGACATCACTTTTATGCACTTGAAAATGTGAAGTTACGTTATACAAAAAAAAACGTGTTTTGCCAACAGGACGAAACTTGTTAGGATGTTTCGTTGGTTTGCGCAATGTGAGACAAGAATTTCTTTATTTCTCCAATTTCTCCTATTTGTCCTACCAGCATATTAGCTGTGAGCAAAAAACATGTTCTTTTAGTGTCTGTACAAAATCAGACATGTTTTAGCATTAATGTTCATCATTAAAGAAATATCTGATTATTTGCCAAAATTAAAGAAAATTGATTGTATAACAGAAATTCGTTAAGATGGTACTTAAAAGCTTCTTAGATTATTATAAATCTATTTATATATATTTTAATTTTGTTTAAAAGAAAGCTTGTATAAGACTTGTAAGATTTTGCAAAAGCTTGTAAAACGAAATTTTCTGATTTAGAAGAAATTTCCTCAATTGTTTTATATTTGACATGTTCATATTCTGATCATTTAATGTTCAACACTAGTTTGCACTTATTTCACAAAAATGTTCAAAACGTAAAATGTGCCTTTGCAAGATTTTGTAAATGATGTTTTAAGAAAAGAAAATTTTTATAATCATTTAGTTTCAAAAGGAAATAGAATATTGAATAAAACATGAAATACATATTTTAAAGAATACATGATAATTAACAAATTATTTTAAAAATTAACAAAATTTATAATATGACAAAATCTGTAAGGTTGAAGTACCTGGTAAATCCTGTCGCAGATCACGTGAGGTAGTACCGAGAAAATGATGGTTAATTTTAACATTTTTGAACCAGATTATTAGACTAAGGCGCACAATTAGTAATTTAACATGATGTTTTAGAAAGACGGTAATTTTGAGAGAAGAAAGAAAAACTTTTAGCTAACGGAGTTATGAAGAGTGTAGACCATGTTGTTATCGCATGTAGACTGTGGACCGGTAATCGAGAAGCTAGCTTGACCGGCGAAAATGTACTTTGGTTTCAAGTATCAGGTGATGCTTGGTTTAGGAGCGGGCCGCTAGATGCCAGCATCTGTCAAGCGACGGAAAGTGGAATGTATATTTACGAAATGAGTTAAGTTATTGCGGAAGTGCTTTTTTGGATTTAAATGCTACAGCTCTCCCCCCCCGAAAGACGGAGTTAGGGTAGAAAAGAAAAGGGGCCAGAAGGGCCTCCCGCAAAATTTAGAAAAAGGAGAGAGAGAGTGTGCTTGAAGGGGTAAAAAAAAATTTCCTCTCAGACAGGTGTTTTAGACCTCGAGATAAACAAAAGACAAACTAAGACTAACATGCATAGCGAGTGCCACATTAACTATATGTAGTTCGACAGAACCGGTCAGTATACCTTCACCAAGATAAACAACAAAGAACAAATGCACCAAACTTAACTATTAAGAAGATGGACTCACTATGTCCTCGTCCGAAGACGTTATGGTGACGAAGAAATAGAAGAGTTCATGACGCTCTCTATATTCTCGTCGCATCGATTACACCCGCGGAGTGCTCGATGTCAAGATATGTCTAGATAGGGAAACATGTCAGGTACATGTAGCGGCCATTGCCGTAAAGTGGAACCTCATAGTTGATCAGACTATGGGTTGAAAGGCGTCAAGTCCGGGAAACAGTGAGATATATCACTGGACAAGGAAAATCAATATCTCTTCGCCTGCAAACACCTATAAAGATTACGGCACGGAGGGGCTCTAGGAGAGCTCAGCCCACCGATGCCCAAACATACAGATGTGCATTTGGCTTAGAGGAAATACGGCTTGGTTCCGTATTTTATTATGTTCTGCAGTGCATAGAAAGAAGACTACCAGATGACAATTTGTGCGGGCCAAGAAAGATCAGAAAGAAAATTAAATCGTAAAGGAGAAGGTTCTAGAAATTTGTTAATATTTAATTTATATGATGAGGTTTGAGTTGCTCGACGTGTGCTTTTTTAATAAAACGAGGTGAATTGGCGAAAGAAAGCGCAACGGTAACTGGAGTAAGAAAATCAATGATCCGGAAGGGACCTGACCATCGAGGCATCAATTTAGCAGCTCGCTTGTCTATGGCAGAGCTAAGAGGGTGTGTTTTACACCAGACAAGATCGTTGATTTTATACAGATGAGGCTTCCTGAATTTGTTATAGGTCTTTTCG
This sequence comes from Aphrophora alni, assembly GCA_963513935.1. Taxonomy (NCBI): domain Eukaryota; kingdom Metazoa; phylum Arthropoda; class Insecta; order Hemiptera; family Aphrophoridae; genus Aphrophora; species Aphrophora alni. The sequence goes on from OY740768.1 coordinate 91,595,677, forward strand.
GCCTTTTGGTGCGCTTTCATTATATTGTCTTTGGCCTGGCGCCAAACTTGTGATGGATTAGTATTAGGTTTTGGAAGGAGATCATGTATGTTCCAGCTGAGACTCAGTGGTGTATTGGGGAGAAAATTAAAAAGAATACTAAAAGGTGTTGCTTTAAGAGTCTCATGATGTGCGAAATTGAAAGCCAGCTGAAGCCAGCAAAGGGAGTCGTCCCAAGAGGATTGATTTTTGGAGTGATAGGCGATAAGGGCTGCCTTAAGGTTTCGGTTGAGTCTTTCCGCATTATTAGGTTGGGGGTGATAAGGAGATAAAGTTGCATGCTTAATACCGCGAGAAAAACAAAAGTTGCGGAAGACATGTGATACAAAACATTGTGCATTGTCAGAGATTATTATCTTTGGAAAACCGAAATTTTGAAAAATGTTTTGGCTTAAGGCCTTAATTGTACTGTGGGAAGTTGCATCTCTGACAGGCATGAGCCAGGTGAATTTTGAGAACTGGTCAACTGCGACCAGTATCATGTTGTAGCCCTGTTTTGTCCTAGGAAGCTGTCCGACGTAGTCGATATGTAATTTTTCCATGGGACGATTGGGAACCGTTGAGGCAAGGTATCCTAATTTGGAGTTGTGAGCAGGTTTGCTTACAGCGCACACCGAACAAGCTCGCACTTTAGAAGTGACATCCTGTTTTAAAGTTGGCCAATAAAAGTTCTCCTTTACCTTAAACAAAGTTTTAAGTACTCCAAGATGACCACCCACAACGGAGTCGTGATGATAATTAATCACCAGGTCGACTAAGGACTGAGGTAAATAAATTCTGGTGGGCTTTTCCAGATGATTTTTCAGGCAAAGAACACCTTTACTTAAACAGTACTTCTCCGAAGAGATGTTCTGTTCAAGATCGGCAATGATATTTTTTAAAATAGGGTCGGCCTTTTGATGAGTCTGGATGTCATGAAAAGCTAGAGGAAAATTTGTGAGGAGACTGGTACACGAAAAGGTGACATTTTCTTCGTTGAAATTTTCCGGTTCAAACATGCGCGAGAGGGAGTCTGCTATGATGTTCTGAGTTCCTCTTATGTGCGCTACCTTAAATTTCAATGAAGTCAACTTGGCAATCCACCGGCCTAATTTACCAAGTTGACGAGGACGTGCTAAAAGCCAAGAAAGGGCTTGGTTGTCGGTTTCTAATAGGAATTCCCGATGCTCTAGATATTGCCTAAATTTCTCTACTCCAAAAACTACTGCTAGGCATTCGGCTTCATATGCAGATGAGGCTTTTCTTTCTGCCGGTGTTAAAGTACGTGAAGCGTACGCTATGGGCTGTCGTGAGCCGTCAATTTCTTGGAGTAGAACTGCTCCAAGGGCCACCGAGCTCGCATCCGTTTGCAGGATGAATGGTTTGGCGAAATCGGCCATCCGGAGAACCGGAGGCTGTGTTATTGCCTCCCGAAGATGTTTAAAAGCTTTCTCTTGTTCAGCTTGCCAAGAGAATTTTTGGCCCTTCCTCCGAAGCAGATTTAGAGGCGCAGCGTGCTCCGCGAAATTTGGAATGAATTTAGCAAAGAAATTGACCATTCCAATAAATCTGGAAACGGCCTTAGGGTTCTTGGGTTGCGGAAAATTTCTAATTGCTTTTGTTCTAGATGGGTCGATTTGCACGCCACGAGAAGAAACTAGGTGTCCTAAAAAGCTTATCTCATTCACAGCGAAACGGACCTTATCTGGGTTAACAGTCAAGCCAGCCCGCCGCAAACGAGTAAGGACTTCCCGAAGATGTTTTTGATGCTCTTCCCAAGTTTTGGAGTAAATGACTAGATCATCCAGATAATTAAAAATGAATTTGAATTTGATGTCATGGAAGACCTGATCCAAAAGTCTGGTAAGCACTTGGGCACCAGTACAGAGTCCAAAAGGGACTCGAGTAAACTGATAAAGCATCCAAGGAGTACAAAAGCTGGTAATTTGCTTGGACTTTTGAGACAAAGGGATTTGATGATAAGCTGAATTAAGATCGAAAACTGTGAAATATTTGGCACCGACAAACCAGTTAAAACTTTGATGTAAGTTAGGTAGCGGCACCGCTTCGACGACGATGTTTTGATTGAGCCTCCGATAATCAATCACCATCCTTGTTTTCTTTTCGGGATGTTGAACCAGAAAAACAGGGGATGCATATGCCGACCGGCTGGGTTCTACTACTCCTGAATCTAACAATTCGTTGATGTGTTCGCGGAGGTATTCCATTTTGGGAGGTGCCAATTGGTATGGAGAACACTTGACCGGAGTGTTGTCCTTCAGTTGAATATCGTATTCAACTAGATGTGTTAAACCTAACCTTTTTGTGAGTACCTGAGGAAAATCATTAATTATTTTTAAAATGGCGTTTTTATCGTCCTTTTGAAGATGACCTAAAGGATCAGGAGCAGTAGATTCAGATGTTGTGGACACTATAGGTTTATACGCAGAATTACTAAAATTACATAGAGGAAAAACAATAGACCTTGAAAATTTGAAATAGAAGTTTTTTGCTGAAAGATCAAGTACCAGTCCCGTTTTAGATATGAAATCTGACCCGAGGATCAGAGGACACGACAACTTATGCGCCACCAGGAAATCCACATTCCAACTACAATGTTCCATTTTAAGATGAAGACGACAAGAGTAGGAAATGGGCAACCTTTTTCCAGAAGCCGTGACACAATCAGCCTTCACCCTGGTGATGGATTTAAAAGCCTTGGTGTTCTTCAATTTTTTAAAAAGGGCTTTAGAAATGACGCATCTTACTGAACCGGAGTCCAGCAGAGCCTTAACTTTAATTTGCCCAAAAGCTACTTCCACCAAAGGCAAAAACTGATCGTTCAGACCCCTAGATTTAAGAGAAATGTTATTTTTTTTTTGAAGTTTGCAGTTGGAAAGCTTAGAGCTGGAATAGGTTTGCCTGGACCTATTCCGTAGAGAGAAGAATTTACAGCCCCAGATATAGTGACCGGGTATGCCACAATGATAACAGATGGGAGTAACGTAATTTTGAATTTTATTGCCGAAATTGTTTCTTCTTGAATAGGAGATTGAGTTTAAATTTTGAAAGGGAGGTTTATTAAAAAAATGTGGTTTCGTGTTATGTTTAAATCCGATGTGGTTGGTTTTAGAAAGGGAGGCTGGCCTGGAGCTACCAACTAGACTCCAAACCTGCCTCCGTTTTTTTGGAGGATATTGCCTTGTTGGAGGCCGGTTTCGACACTCTGGGCTTCTATGTCCCGGCTGCCCGCAACTGTAACAGACTACAGGTCTTGTAGGTCTAAAATCAGGACTTTTAAACTCAGGTCTCTTTAATGGAGCCCTTTGCCTGTCAGTGTACATGATGTTATTTACGTGAGCGCAGAGTCGATCTAGATCTGCGAAATTTTTAGGCTTAGTCGCAAAAACTAAACAGTTGCGGACTTCCGGAGACAGTCCCTCCAGAATGACGTCCGTGACCTCCAATTCGGACTTATCTAAATTAAGTGTTTCTGCAGCCTCTTTAATTTCATTTACAAAGATGTGCACCGCCTCGTTAGTCTTCTGGGGCCTATAAAATAACTCCTGCACTAAAGAAGCTAACCGTTTTGATGGTATAAAGAGACTTAAGGCCTCTTTATGAAAGGTATTAAATGCCTGATGTCTAATCAGACATGAATTTAAAGGGCCCTGAGCATAGGGCATCAGAACATTATTAATGTTTAAGGCTACGTCCGGGTAAGTTTTAACTATTTTTAAAGAAATTTTAAAAAATTTTAATAATTTGTCAAGGTCGAACCCATCTGTCTGAGGAATTGTCTTAATTATTTGTTCGGCAGGATGACTTAATTTTCCGTATAAGGAAATGTATTGACAGCCTTTCGAGCTGCTAGGTGTAGTTTGCTGAGCCTCAGCCTGCGGCGTGTCCGCAAGGAGATTTGGCCCATTAGACCGAGATGGCTCTGCAGAGCTAGCTTTAGTGGTTCCCCCAGAGGGCGTTAGCGGGATGCTTACGTTTAGTTTTAGAGGAGCAACGGTTTGCTCAAAGGCTTTAAATTTTTCTTTGAGCGTAGCGAAATTGTTATGTAGCTCGGCCAGATCCCGTGGCACGTTGTTGTCTGCTACTTTTAGTTGTTCAGTGTGCACCCGATTTAGGAACTCTAGTCGTCTTCCGAAGACGTTTATGCGCGCACGAACACGAATCATTTTGATTCCTCTTTCGGAATCGAGGTTCTCCAGGTCGTCTTGCAAGACAAACAAGGAGTTCCGGGCTAACGCTATCTGTTGCAAGAGGATGTCTTCAGTGAAGTTTCCCATTTCGGGCTCGACGCTGTTCTGCAGAAGGGACCTAAGAGAGGTTCGCATTTTAGCTACAATGTCTTTTTCACCACCTCTAGCTACTACCTCAAAAGCAAGCTCGGTATTCTTTAACGAATCCACTAATCGCAGCAAATCCACTGCCATCTTAACTGTTGCTGATAAATAAAAAAAATTTAATCAAGTGTTTTTAAATAAAAAAAATTTCTTTTAAGATGATGTAAAAAAGGTGAAAGAGCCAGAGAAAGACTCAAGAATTATATGTAGTGTAGTTGTTGTGTATATATGTGTGTGTGTAAGTATGAATTGATACAGACAAGCGAAAGAAAACTCGAGAAAATTTTTTGAAGGAGATTTTGAAAAATTTTTTTTTTTTTTGTTTTTAACTATTTTTGGATTTTATTATTTATTTAAATTTTTTTTGGATTCCCGAATGAGCCCGCTGTCTGGATCAAATTCAGTGAATGACTAGGGTGCAGTGTATGTAAATATATATATATAAAAAAAATATTTAAGCAGACAAAATAATAAAAAAAAAATTTTATCGAAATTGGTTTAGAAGTTTTTGTGTAAGTGTTTATAAAAATAACTAAATAATAAAAAAAGAGACTATAGATTTATAGAGATTTAAATATTTAAACTAAATAAAAAAAAATTTCATCAGCAACAGTTGTGCAGTATTTGAAAAAGCTGCAAAACATAAAAAAGAGCCTTGTTTACAAAGATAATTTTGAATTTAAATTTAGATAGTTCCAATGCAAAATTTTGAAAATTAACTACGGTTCCAGAATTTAAAATTAACCACGCTCTGCTACCAAAAACATGTTACCAGGGGACTTAAATTTAATAAAGGCGGAACCAAAATGGTAACAATGTTTGAAAAGAAAAAATAAAAAAAGACAAAGACAAATTTAGTAATTAACAAGGCTCAAGTTTATTGAAAGCAGAAGGAAATTTCGGCGCTTCAGACTTTGTCATTTACAACAAAAGACATCCTGACACAAATCATCAATAAAAAAAACTTATGATTAACAATATCATAAATTGTAAAAGTTATAAGCCCTTAATTGTAACATATAATAATTTAGAAAAAAAAAAAATTTAATCAACAGATTCTAAAAATTTATCCCCCTTTTTAATATGTATATTTATAGTTACAAAAATTTAACAAAAAAAACAATGAGCACAGCTTAATAATTCACAGAATTATAATTAATCAAAAAAAAAAAAATTATACGCCCTTAATGTAAAAGTATAATAATAAAAAAAAATTTAATCAAAAGATTCAAAAAAAAGAAAAAAACTTATCCCCCCTTTTTAGTTTATAAGATGATAGTTTCTTTTTAAACAATTACAGAATTTAACAAAATATAAAAGAGTTTGATATTTTAAGTTCAAAAATCATATCTATAGTTAACATGTTTATCACTAAACTAAAGATACATAATATAACTGGTTTGAAAAATTTCTTAAAAACTATATTGGCCAAATAAATTTATATATTTTAAACAAACAAAAAAAAGGAATTTAGAATTTTGAAATTTTGTTAATTGACGTCAATTATTTTAATTTGGAAATTAACCTCTTGGAGGTTGTTAGGACCGAAAATTGCATGCAGGCTCCACCCAATAATTGTTTTTTATATATATTTTATAATTAACTACACAGGTCTACATTTAGAAAATAGTCTTAAGGAACACATATTTGCGAAAGTAAATTTAGGCACATATACAAAATGAGTTAGTTAAAGTTCTGTAAAGTCAGCTGTAGAAAAAGACATCACTTTTATGCACTTGAAAATGTGAAGTTACGTTATACAAAAAAAAACGTGTTTTGCCAACAGGACGAAACTTGTTAGGATGTTTCGTTGGTTTGCGCAATGTGAGACAAGAATTTCTTTATTTCTCCAATTTCTCCTATTTGTCCTACCAGCATATTAGCTGTGAGCAAAAAACATGTTCTTTTAGTGTCTGTACAAAATCAGACATGTTTTAGCATTAATGTTCATCATTAAAGAAATATCTGATTATTTGCCAAAATTAAAGAAAATTGATTGTATAACAGAAATTCGTTAAGATGGTACTTAAAAGCTTCTTAGATTATTATAAATCTATTTATATATATTTTAATTTTGTTTAAAAGAAAGCTTGTATAAGACTTGTAAGATTTTGCAAAAGCTTGTAAAACGAAATTTTCTGATTTAGAAGAAATTTCCTCAATTGTTTTATATTTGACATGTTCATATTCTGATCATTTAATGTTCAACACTAGTTTGCACTTATTTCACAAAAATGTTCAAAACGTAAAATGTGCCTTTGCAAGATTTTGTAAATGATGTTTTAAGAAAAGAAAATTTTTATAATCATTTAGTTTCAAAAGGAAATAGAATATTGAATAAAACATGAAATACATATTTTAAAGAATACATGATAATTAACAAATTATTTTAAAAATTAACAAAATTTATAATATGACAAAATCTGTAAGGTTGAAGTACCTGGTAAATCCTGTCGCAGATCACGTGAGGTAGTACCGAGAAAATGATGGTTAATTTTAACATTTTTGAACCAGATTATTAGACTAAGGCGCACAATTAGTAATTTAACATGATGTTTTAGAAAGACGGTAATTTTGAGAGAAGAAAGAAAAACTTTTAGCTAACGGAGTTATGAAGAGTGTAGACCATGTTGTTATCGCATGTAGACTGTGGACCGGTAATCGAGAAGCTAGCTTGACCGGCGAAAATGTACTTTGGTTTCAAGTATCAGGTGATGCTTGGTTTAGGAGCGGGCCGCTAGATGCCAGCATCTGTCAAGCGACGGAAAGTGGAATGTATATTTACGAAATGAGTTAAGTTATTGCGGAAGTGCTTTTTTGGATTTAAATGCTACAAGCTTGTCCTCATAAACTTACTAAATTTTAATTAACGCAAAATTCCCTGAATTTTATCTCAATGCTCGATTATTTAACTTTTTTTTTAAGATTAACTCTCTCTCTCTCCAAGGTCGTGCCTTTTGGGAGAAATCGGCTCTTAAGTTCTGATGATAACTTTTTAAAATTTTCAAATTATATTACCAGAGCACATATATATAAAATTTATGTTAAAACAAAGTTAATAGCATACACAGAATGGATTTATATTAAAAACACAACAAAATTTAGAAATGAATTATTTGTATATTATCTCCTCTTTTCCACAGAAAAATTTTATATTCAAAACTTTTTTAACCACACAAAACAATTTAATTGAACAATAACACAACTATTTATTTATTTAACAACATTAATTAATGTAAGATTATCTATATATTAAACAAAAATAAAAGCGCTTGACTTTCCAGACAGAACCACAAACAGTTTTTCCTGTACTGAAAAAGTCGTATTTAAATTATTAATTATTATCAACACCAAAGCAGAGGTTTAAAATGAATTTAATTTTTAATAATCCCCCTAATGACGTTATATTTGAAAAGAAGTTAATATTTGCGAATATTCCTTAAGTATAAGATACCTTCACACTTTAATAGAAGTTCTAGTTGGATTTGGAATTTGTTGTATTATTAGGATGATAGTGATGTGATGTTTTCTATCCAGAGTCTGTAAGCTGCTATGTAGTTGAATGCTGGTCTCGAATTCTTCTAAGTCGCCTTGAAGATCGATTAAAGTTGAAATTATTCTAAGTCCAATTAGTAGAGTGACAGTTGAATCTTCCTCTCAGCTCAGAGTCGGTTGCAGAAGAAACGTCCTTTCAGCGTCGATTCCAAATCAAAAGTAATCGTCTTTCGACGGTTAAATCTCGGTCTCCCTGTCAGTGGGAATTAATCCACTTTTCTGGAGCCAATTTTCCTCCCTTTTTGGGAAAAAGGTATTTTCCATATATTATGTGTTTTCAGGCCCTTTTGGTCTGAAATATTTACACTATATGTTTTATTAGTCCTATTTTTTGACTAATGAATAGTTTTCTTCCTTAATTATTAATTAAAACACCTTTTAATTAATAATTTATAGTATTTTTTCTTTAACGTTATCTTTGATCCATGTTGGCAACATGATGATTCTGACTTTAGACTCTGCTTGAAGATGCGCGCGCAACTGTTCATGTTTTTGCATGAAAATCTCTACTTTTGACGTTTTTTCGTTCAACTCGCTATAACTTTCGAACGCTCGAACCGATTTTAAAGTTCCTTTCGGATTCTTCTTCCTTTCCATCTTGTGGGTCTTGTGGAACTTGATTCATCGCTCTACTACGCTTCGTTCGCGAGTTATCGCCCTTTTCCTGAAATTTGATTTTTCCCCTTTTCAAATTTTGAGATAAGTCCTTTCTCAAAATTCTTTTGACGAAATCTTGTTCCTCTTCTACTACGACGAAAAACTATGTTTGTACTTTTCCCATAACTCGTTTGGTTGTCGAGTTATTCGCCTTTGAAGTCCTTAAGTTTGTGTCGTATGAGTTTATGTTCATAAAAACCCCCCCATTATATATTATTACTTCTGCTTTGGTGTGTTACCATTTTACATACTAAATACATATAATTATCATGTTACTTTACCCCTTTAACTTTTATTTTACCCGCTTTTGGGCTTTGAAGTTTTACGTTTTGTAATTATTATATCTCCCTTATTTTATTTTCAATTTTGATTCTAAGTACCTATTATTGTGCCCTATTGTGGTCTCTACAATAGTACTTATTATTATTTTTTAAATGATCCCCCCTTCAACTCAAAAATTCCAAAAAACTCCCCAAGAATGACTTTCTAAGTCCATTCTCACCTGTTAATTATTATTAATTCATATTTTTTATTTGTGATTATTGTTACTTCCCCACTTGGTTATGACTCTACGATTTTTGAATTTTGAATTTATTCTTTTTCCAAATTTTAGGTTTTTGAGCCCTTCTAAAAACTTGAATAACTTTTTTGTTTTATGTGATTTTAAATTTATTCTTCGATATTATTGGTCGGTTGACTCTACTGAATATTTATTTATATTAATAATTTAGTTTCTTAATAAAATAGGAACTAAGGCAGTTTGACTTTTCACGTCCAAACAAGCAAGTTTGCTCTCGAGCTGGCGTGACGTCATCGCCCCACCTCGTCCCCACTCTACAAGGTTTAGCGCGGCAATTTAACTTGTTTTAAATGGACTTGAGACGTTTGGCTTTTTCCAAACCGCCTCAACACACACACACACACACACACACACACACACACACACACACACACACACACACACACCCACACCCACACACCCACACACACCCACACACACAAACACACACACACACACACACACACACACACACACACACACACACACACACACACACACACACACACACACACACACACACACACACACACACACACACACACACACACACACACACACACACACACACACACACACACACACACACACACACACACACACACACACACACACACACACACACACACACACACACACACACACACACACACACACACACACACACACACACACACACACACACACATACTTGTATTGGTACCGTTGTGAGGATGTGTGTCCCCTACGACCCTTGTGAGAAAGGTGTTATAAATCGGTTTAAAGTGATTCCAGCTATATGTGGCAATTAACAAATTTCATGATATTCATAAGTTGTTAGGAGTGCCAAAGTTTATTCGTTGAAATATTGTTTTTTTTTAATGTGTCCTAGACTATTTTTAGAGGGCTATAACGGTTTTTGTGTTAACTGTTTTGCGAGGATATGTGTGAGACTTTGTGAGCCTTTTGTGTAAACCTTTATGAGGAGTTTAAATGTCTCACTAACTTGTAGCCCCTTAGCTGTAACAGAACCATTTCTCACATATCTAAAGCATTCGGAATAATCACAACCATCAACATTTGTGCAATGTTCGAAATTAAAAATTAAAATGTATATTCTTGTGTATTTTTTTGTCATTGAACTCAAATGTTGCATTTATTTTTCGATTTGACCAACGGTTCGTCTGTTAGTCCGTCCGACGACAACAACTTTAGACTGCTCAAATTTAACAGACTATATTCTTATGTATTTTTTGTCATTGAACTCAAATATTGCATTTATTTTTCGGTTTGACTAACGGTTTGTCTGTTAGTCCGTCTGTCCGGCACCAACAATTTTAGAATTACAGAATTAAACAGACTATATTCTTATGTATTTTTTGTCACTGAACTCAAATATTGAATTCATATTTCGGTTTGATCAACGGTCGGTCCGTTATTCCATCTGTCCGAGCCCAACAACTTTAGAATGATCGAATTTAACCAATTAAATTAAAATTCTTGTGTATTTTCTGTTGCTGAACTTATTTTTGGAGAATGGTATGTCCGTCATCAAAATTTTAATTTCTTACAATTCATGTATTTTTTTTTTTTTTTTATTTATTTTTTTTTTATCTAAACACAAATATTGTATTTATTTTTTGAGTTCGCCAACGGTTTGACCGTTAGCTCGTCCGTCATAAAACAAATCGGGCATATTTAGATAAATACCGAACATCTGAATATATTTATATAATTTATTGCAACTGAATACACCTAATAAATAATAATATATGTAAAAAAAAGTTTTCGTGTATGACCTTATAAAAATATTATCTCCATTTATATTGAAATGTCAGAAGTATGCAATGACCTACGAGAAAATATAACGTCTTAAACCATAAATTAGCATGTTTGAAAAATAAATAATACAAATATATTGATATCGCCAGAGATTCAAAAAAATTTTCAAAGTCTATCATTAATGATTTTTGAAAAGCAAGAATTTATTACGATATAAAACAAAATTAACCGGACCAAAAAGCAGAGGTTTTATTCTGCCCTAACCTACATATTCAGAATATAATTGGATTACAAACATATAATTAACTATCTGCACAGTTAGAGAATTTTAATTCCTATCATCCAATAAAAGAAAAAAAAATCTACAAGCCAAGTTAAAAAGATAAAAAGACGTTTATGCGGGGGGGGATAATTCACATATACACAATATTACTGAGTGTGAATTGAGGTAAATTAATTTATATAAAATATATATCAAAGAAATTAATTAAAATCATTATCAGAGAAAACTTATTGGTTTAAATTAGAATACATAAAATAAAAATATCGAAATTGAGAAAAATATAGTCAAACAGTAAAATTATATCTTGAGTTGCAGAAAAAAAACTTTATATAAAATAGAAATACATAAAGTCTGCATTAATGAAAAAAATTAATAATAGTAATGTAAGCCTACGTTAAAATTGGTATACCTAATAGTTTGGTTTTTAATAGTTTTAATGCGAAAATAATACATATGTCATATTTATTATTTCACTACATAAATCTATACATTATAACAAACTATATTTATCCCTGTTAGTGTAATAACTCTGAGAATAGTTTCTTAGTCACGATTGACCAACAATTCATTTTTTAGACAAACCTTCAATACTTTTAATTTCTACAGTCTACAACTAAAACAGGTTGTCAATGAAACCTACAAATTATGAATCCAATAAGTATTTATTCGAGCTAAGGCAATAACAAATTTTTATCATTTGGTACATGAACAATTTTATTATTCTTTTGCAAACATGATTCTTAGTATATTAAAAAAAATGAAACTTTACCATTGGTACATGAACAATTTATAACTTTTTTTCAAACATTATTCCTAGTATAGTAATACAAATGAAACTTAATCGTTTTGTACATGAACAATTTTAAAACTTTTTTTCAAACAAGATTCCTAGTATATTAATAAAAATGTAACTTTATCATTGATACATGAACATTTTTAATACTTTTTTCAAACAAGATTCCTAGTATATTAATAAAAATGTAACTTTATCATTGGTACATGAACAATTTTCTAAGTTTTTTTTTTCAAACAAGATTCCTAGTATATTAATAAAAATGTAACTTTATCATTTGTACATGAACAGTTTTTTAACTTTTTTGCAAACATGATTCCTAGTATATTAATAAAAATGTAACTTTATCATTTGTACATGAACAATTTTTAACTTTTTTGCAAACATGATTCCAAGTATATTAATAACAATGTAACTTTATCATTGATACATGAACATTTTTAAAACTTTTTTTCGAACAAGATTCCTAGTATATTATTAAAAATATAACCTTATCATTGGTACATGAACATTTTTTTAACTTACTGGCAAACATAATTCCTATATAAGTTCTTAGACCTAAATAACAAAATCATATAAGTTAACTGGCTTCTAGAAAGAAATAACTTAATATTTTTGAGAACTTTTTAGAGAACTCTTGTTTTTGTAGTAATAAACAAACAACTACCACTTTACTATAATACTTATACAGTTCTAATTTGATTATTTAATAAATTAAATTGGTACAGTCTTCAAAAAGTCAAGAAAATTCTCAGTTATTTTAATTTACTTCTAAGTTATCCCACAATTGTTACTTTTTTTTAATCAAATTGTATACACACCTTTTTATTTTACTCCAACCCCTCTCTTCAAATTGCGGATATATTTTGATAAAACTGTCATAATATTTTTTTCCCAGAACTTTTTTACATAAAATACTTTTTAAAAAGAATTTATTCACAATTTCCAAGTCAATATCGGTCCAGCTAAATTTAACACAATTTTTCCTTCGTATGCCTCTCTCTTTCTGTTTTTTCAACTGTTTACCTGGTGCTTCAAAATCAGAGAATTCAGATTCTGATTTGCTACCTGTGTTTTTTCTTTTGTTACAATTGTTATTTTCTGTCTTTTCAATGTAAGAACTTTCAAATTCTAAGATGGAATTATGATTGTTCCTGGTCATAGGCCTATTTTTTTTTTACTGTTTTCATTGACAGTATTAACTGAAAGGTTTTCAAACATAAAAAGCTCCGAGTTTGAGTCGTCAGATTCATCAGAATCTTTGTATAATGTATCATCTACAACAGCTATTGATTTTTGTTTACTAGTAGTGTCTTTCATTTCAATGTCTATTTCAGACAAAGATTTTCCCTTCATTTCTCTTAATCGTCCTTTTTCTAAAGTCATTAGTATTTTGCTAATTTGTGTTTTTTGGACCATTTCTTCTGGCATGCGGTAATATTGCCTATGGACTCGTATATTGTGGCCAAGAAATTGAGCTAGATTATCCAATTCATTTTCTTTTAAATTTAATACCTAGGTAAAGCATAATTTATGTATAGATTATTCATAACTTTAAGGTGTTAGTCTTAAAACTTAGATTTAGGTAATTCTGAAAAAAAAAAACACATTTCTATAGTTTCTTGATGAAATATATTTTTTTAAATCTACAATGACTAAATGTAATACATTCAACAGACATAATTGTCAGAAACAGTTCTAACCACTTGAGAGAAAAAAATTATTAACTTCTAAACCGAATTGTAAGGGATATTAATGCCACCTCATTCTGATCTGTTAAACATATTTGTCAAATTCAAACAAATTAGGACTGTGCATGCGTTAAGGTTTTACATGCTTGTTGTCTAATTATAAGTTTCAATATCACAATAATTTAGGTTTAGGCCTAACCTTAATTACGACTATCTGCAGATTAGCAAATAAAGTTACATTGGTCCCTATAAACAGTAATTTATAATGTTTATAAACATACATATGCCTACTCTTCAAGGCAATTTTGCTTCAAGTTAAACTTTCTAAAATGAGAACATTAATCCCTCTGCGTGATGTATGATCTGTTATTCATACGTAACAATTATTTCCACAAAATAAAGAGAAACAATAAATAAACATCGTATTACGCATGAGCGTGGCTTTATTTCTATTCCTTTTGTTTATTACCCAACCTATTTGGAGTGATTCTTGCTTCCACCATTAATCTAATCTAAGTGGTTTTGGTTTAGCAAAAACTCTACAAATAAGCTAGGTTCTTCCAGGTTATGTTATAATGTACATTCAAATACTGATGAAGTTATTTAGTTTAAAAACAATACGGTTTAAAAATGTAAGTTAAATTGTTAAATGTTGATTCTAATTTTATTTCTACCTAGATTTTTAGTCCACTGATGCAGAAACAAACACATTTACAATGACTTTAGTAAATATTAGCTGTAATTTAATTCTCTTTTGTTTTTTGTTTTTTTTCGAATCAACTGATGAATTAGGATAAACGCATTTCTAGTTAATTTGGTAAATCTTGGTTCTAATCCAATTTGATGCAGTAATTTTATAATTAGTTGGTGCACTAAAAAATATACCCATTCGTAATTAGTTTGGTATATTTTGATTCTAATTTAATCCTCAACACGATAAACTATTTCTTTCCTTTAAGGCAACAACTGTGATTAATTAATTAACGTGTCTGTCCTAAATCTCCATTCTCATCATACATAATGAAACCAATATCATAGCTATGAAACAAGTCGATCTTTCAGAACCGGACAAAATACTATAGGCCTAATACTGCATACAGTTAAGAATGACAATCACATCTCAAGAATTGCGGAATGTAGGCTAACATATGACAAAATATATAGTAAAATGTTAATTTTATAATTTCTTTAAGATATTTAGAATTGTTTCCATCTTTATTGCCTTTATTATTGGTCATATTACCTTTAGATGTCACAGATTTCAAAAAAATATTATTTCAACAAGATTTGTTTTTAATGTGTGCTTTCGGAATTAGAGATTTATTATGTTGTCTATGCATTATGCTATTTTAAAATGTGTAAACAAAAAAATCTAGCCTAATTAACTTTTAGAACCTATAGGTCCCTACTCTAGATTTTTCAATTAAGAAAAATTGGCTAATTGAATCTTGTAAAAGGCAAATTAGGCCTAAGCCATAACTTAATCTTGTTTATTTAAAAACAGCCCAAGAAATAATATAGAGGTGATGCCTAATTAAATATTTTTCTCATGGGCCTTAATAGAGGCATGCAGTGCATAGCCTATTACAATCCTTAAATATAGATGGCCTATTATGGGAACAGTTGTATCAATTGTTCTGGGTAATGAAAAAGTTTTAATTATGTAGGACTTAACCCAGAATATTCTAGGCTTGTACAAAAGTAGCACATTAGGCTTGAATTGTAGTCCTATACAATTTTATTTTTTTAATGTTCTAAGTTGTATAAAATAAATTTCCACAAGTTGTGAATCTTTAGGTTGTTAGTAGTTCAATAAAAACATTTTATGGAAATAAAATAAACTTATCCAAAGCTTCATGGCGAATGTAGGAAGGTGCATAGAAACTATTGCATTATGTCTAGTTACTAAACATAACCCTAACATGAAAAGACACTTGACTTAACTTTTTTATTTAATGAACATAGAACATAAGTTTACCATACATTTTCCACTGCTAAACATCTTATTTCATATTACTTGAACTCTTCCACTGTGCCAACTGCCAATCAAAACTAGGCAAGTGTGTAAAGCAAATGACTACTAGCGCTACCTAGACCTTACACACGTGAACTTCGGGTTGTCCTATACTATTCTTATGAAGCTTTTTTTAATATCGATAAAAAATATATGTATAGGTTCGGACTAGCAATCTAAAGCCATTTCTATTGAAATCTGAAGTGACTACCTTATGAGGATATCCTCACAAGGGGGCATATCCTCACAAGAATAGAATGTGACTTGTTTACAGCCTCATAACAATAGCAATACAAGTTCACACACACACACACACACACACACACACACACACACACACACACACACACACACACACACATACATACACACACACACACATACATACATACATACACACACACACACGCGCACACGCATATATATATATATATATATATATATATATATATATATATATATATATATATATATATATATAACCGACTCTTGAAAACACTATTAAAACTTGTTACACCAATAACTTTTCACTATAAATAATGATAATAATTGACAAAATATTATTGTTACGGTTTCCGATTATATTGTTAGAATAATTATTTAAGTAATTGTGGGCTTTAACTAAACTCCACGAAATTTAACTAATCATCTTTTGATTCTTCTTTCATAATAACTATTATCATAAAAGAATGGTTGGGTTTCAATAATTCATATGAAGACAGTAGAGACATTTTGTATCGTTATCGCTTATAGTATATAACCTAAAAGTTTGTTTAACAGCTGTTGTAACCTCAAAATACAGTAGTTCTTGCATTGTTGTGGTAGTGTCTTTTGTGTTTTCCGAAGTGTACTGTGGTATAGTGTGTTATTGTTTTCTCTAATAAAGAAAAAGCAAAGTGTGTTTTGTTCATGCCTGAATTCAAGTCTGTAATTTCAGTGCAACGTGTATTTTGACGCGAATACAGAAAGATCCACACATGACAATAACATAGAACGTTGGTTCAAACAGTTCGAAGAAAATGGATCAGTTTAAAAGCAGAATCATCCGGCAGGCGAGGTGTATCAGACAATCTGCAATCAGAAGTCCTAAGAAGCCAATACCTCGACGAAGCTTAGAGACGGGTAATCCAAAATCCACAAAGTTTTACACAAAATCCTGAGATACAATCACATAAAATACAGATATTGCGTGAATTGAAACCTGATCATGGTGAAAAAGGTTTTAATTTCGTTGTTGAAGTGTTGAAAACGATTAATGAAAAACAAAAAAAATATGATAAATTTTTTCTAAGAAAGTTTCATTCCATATCAGTGGGTCTGTTAACAGACACAATTCACGCATATGAGGATCTGAAAACCCAGATATAATTTTTTGAGAAAATAGGCCACTCGCCTAAAGTTAATGTTTGGTGTGGTGTGATGAAAAATCGTCTGATAGGGCCTTTCTTTTTCGATGAAGAGGCAATTAATGGAATTGCGTATCTCGATATATTAATCAAATATTGTTTTCCTCAGCCGCATGAACACCAAAACATTCAATAATTTCATTTCCAACCATATGGCTCACCTCTGCACTTCAGTGCATTTGACACAGACACTTTGAATGAAAAGTTTCGACATCGTCGGATATGCCGCAAGAACTTATACGCTGGTTTCCAATGAGTCCAGACCTTACACCTTGCGATTTCTTCTCTTGTAGGTACATAAAAACATTGTTTATCGTGAAAAAATTCGTGACTAGTGGCGTACATATCGAAATTTATTGTTAACTGTTTCAGACAACGATATAGATAAATAAACAACAATAGCTGTAAATAACTCTGTTTTCATTTAACTCATGTTCAAAACCTTACCATTCTTTTATGATAACGCTGTATATATTTTCCAATGAAGATATTAACAAATAAATTTCGATATTAAAATATGGATAATCAATTTTACGTTACATTCTATCCAAACGTTACATGACATCACAGATATATACAATAAATAATAGTATACAAATTAAAACAAAAAAAAAAACCTTTACAATTTGGAAATGTATCCATTAAAATTTAAGAAAATAAATAAAACCTATTATTGTAAATATAAATGTTTATCTCAATAAAACTTAATTTTTTATATTATCATAAACTATAAAAAGGAAAATACATGTAAATTAATTTTTAGAACTGATAAATTTCTTTATTTTATAATTTCTTTCGTTAGTAAAATATTAAATTTTATCAAAATTAATCCAATCGTAATGGTTGTATATACTGTACATACAAGAAACAGATAAACGCACTAGATATGGTTCCGTAATAAAATTCAAAAAATGTTTGTGCTGAGATGGTGTTTGGTTCGCACACACATGGTTTAATATTTGGTTGTCGATCGGATTAGGCAATGAGTGTTTTTTAGCCATCACGTAACATTCTATATACATACTAATTTTGACAATTTAAAAAGTAGCATATTTTGCCGTGTTTGAAAACAGTTATATAAATTTAAAAATAGATATCAATTTATTCACCCCTCAATATAAAAGTATTGTTATATCGATATAACTTGTAAAAAGGTTCATAAATTAGCACTACTCTATTATGTTATTTTCAGTTAACTGTGGTTATTTATGTAATATTCTCTCCAAGTTCAACCATAATACTTACTTTTATGTTTCTATGTATTATTGTAATCCCAATATTGGTCTGTAAATCAAGGGCAACAGTAAATTAAAATTATACAAAGGCTTTATACAAAATGATGCAAAGCTTCAACTCAAATCTGTATCGTTTATATTTCTTCCTTATTATACCCGCTCTATACCTATAGTATACTAATTCATAATTCCGAAAATTTTCTTCTCTTTTTAAAACCTCTCTGCCTTTTTTTATTCATTGATAAATTCAAATAAATAGAGGTATTTTACTTTGTGAAATTGAATTATTCTTCCTCTCTTTCCCTTTTTTGTTTATATTCTATTTCAGAACACTTTAACCAATTTCATTTTAGTTTCCATCCCCGCGTCCATCGATGTCGAAACATTTTTAAAGTCTATTTTTTACTTATTTAACATTGAAAATTAAAAAAAAACACAACAAACAACCAGTTTAATTTAATCAGTTATAATTGGCAATCAATGAAATCCCAATGACACTATTTCTTCAATACGAATTTAAAAGGAGTTTGTTTGAGTCTCCTTAATAATCAATCATTATGGAGCATCTGTGTAGACTCCTAGTCAACAAGGTGCTGAAGCCGTCGTTTAAGGCTTCAACCAAGTCAACTGATTTCTAACATAAATCATGAAGTAAATTCTTAAGATTTTATTTGGAAATCGTTAAGTTGTTTGTTCATTAGTATAGCAGAAGAAAAAAAACTGAGGTCATACGTCTAAACATGTTTCAAAAACTGTTTATATGTTTCAAAATTGACGTGTAAATTTAGTTTATAATTCTTACCTAAAAGCCAATACAATTTTTCTACTATTAACTTATTCCTTTTTCATGACTATATGGTACTTTTACAGCACCTTTACAGAGGGTCAAAAATTTATAATAATTATAATTAAAATAAAGTGTCCTCTATCACTTTAATGGTAAAGTAAACTTGAATGAGAGTTTTTATAAAAAGTCGCAATATAACAGCAGCAAATAAAAGTCTTCCTAAACCATGGAAAAAACTGAAGAAGGGGGACGATACTTGTAAGTGGACTAGGAGTTAACTTCTAGTGCTATCTACCACCGCGAAAGAAGATATGACGAGGTGTAATTATTATTACCAGAAGCAGGCCATAACTGGCATAGCAGCTTTTAATCATATTTCAAGCGAGTCAAGTAGTATATTTTCACATAAGCATGTAATTAATGTGAAGACAAAGTTGAACACTCGTTAGGCGTTCTTTTAAAGTTGTCTGATTGAAAAAATAAAAGGCAAGTTAGCTGTAGTAGATTAGATACAGCAATAACTCCCCAACTGAAGTAAGAAGATCTAAAACTATTTAGAGAGAGGCGGCGCGAACTCATGTTTGCTCATCCATAGACCATATTTACACAATTCTCAGCGTCTTGGATACGACATGAAACACCTCAAGTTCTCTAATTGTTGCTGTGTTTACAATGACTCATGCAATTTTATTCACAATAATAAAGGATGTCCAGAAAAATATCAGGGTAATATTGTTGTACTTTCCTGATATTGCGAGATTGTCATAAACGAATGACTTTATTATTTGCTGTTGCTGGAAATGGAGCCCTTTTCTCGTCTAAATTAACGTTTATTAGTCATCTATCATGAGATAAACTAGACCAAGTATATTCGTATTAGCTTATTAGCTTCTATATAAAATATTGAAAAATTGCATTCTTAACGATACAAATTTGTGTTGCAGGTTTGAATAATTTGAAAATATTTTACATAAAAAATTGTATAATTTTAATTTACTGTTACGCTTGATATTCAGACCAATTATGGAATTAAAATAATACATACAAACTTAAAATATAATTGGGTTACACTTGGAGAGAATATTACATATATAACTATCGCTATTCATTATATAAAAGTGAAGGCATTACATAAACGATATGTAGAAAGAATGACAATTACAGCAATGAAACACAAAAAGATATTACATTGTTAAAAGGGGGAAATGAATTAGAAGGTGGAATTTGAAGATGATTAGAGGACATTGCAAGAGAAAACACTGACTAATTACTGAACGTAAGGAAAGGAGGAGAACTGAGCTTGTTAGAGATATATGAAAGAAGAGTTTGATGAAGGCCAACGCCCATACAGGGTGTTCTATTAAAGTAAAAATAGTTGATGTTCACATTTATATGTATAACCCTTTAATACGGTTGTTTTGTGGGATTATTTAGTTGTATTGATTGATTGTTAAAACAATTATTTAATGTTCGTAGTTGCTTCACATATATAAAAATGATCTGCGTTATTGATTTAACATACGGATAAAAAAAATACAGTTAAAATAATAGAAACGCATATATGTAAAAAATGTATACACCAGTGACAACCTTGCGAAGCATGCAAATATCACGTGACAGATGTCGGAGCATATATTAACATCAACCACCTGCGGTACAATATTGTATTTCACATTGGTTTTAAAGGAAATTTTATTTATGGTAGTTGAAAATCAGGTTGAACTCAGGATATATAATAACGGTTAGGGGCGATATTATATGTAGTCAGTGACTGTTTCTATCAGTACACATTATTAATGGTGTTGGCTGGGTGCAGAGGATAAGCGAAGATTTTTTAAATAAGACATGTGTTTACTGATAACTTCTTTAAAGGTTTCGATGTAAGAAAAAATTGAAATAAATAAAACTATATTTCGGAAAAAAATCAACAATGATGCGTGTTAACATGAGAGTTTTAGTAAAGTTATATTATTCCATCTCCCTACCTTAATTTTATTAATATTTGAAAATCTCATCTGTTACTTAATTAAATACGGATTTTAGTTTAATAACCCTTTAGGACCTAAAGAAACAGAAGTTACGTATAGTCATGTGTTACTTTGAATTAAAGATCTTGGTATGACGAGATAAAACGATATAAAATGATATTATTTTTACCAGCCAAAACCATAATTAACAAAAAACGAGACCAATAATCATTATCATTAAATAAATTTATTGAATCATATTCCTTTAATTTTTCATGTTATTTTATAAACTTTTTGAATTCAGCTAATAATCTTAATACAAGGTACTAGATTATTGAACGTTCTAGTATACTAATAACGATTTGTGTTTTAACAATAGTTCAGCTAACCTTGAACACATATAATAAAGTAATTCGTTTACCATTAAAGGATTACATTGAAGAAAATATTAAGCTTTCTTCGTTTGTATCATGAAATCGTTCATTTCATTTATAAAAATTTGTTGAACTCAAATGTTTTATTTTACCTTTGTTTTTTAAAGACAAATAATATCTCGGTCACCATAGCCTTACAATAAGATGAAAAATAAAATAAATTATGACTATAGTCTAGTAGCGTCATGATTGGACATAACATGATTTTGTCATGAGGGACATGTTTCGATAGAAGAAATCGAAGAGTCTAACTACATGAAGAATAGCTTAAGTATCCTCGGATTTTCCACAAACGTAATAACGGAAAGAGAGACAATTAGAGGCTGAAATGTTTAATGATGTAGTTCAAGGTTGATTATGAATATTTTTCTAGTAATAATGAAGTGTTATTATTTTAATTATAAAAGTTTGACATCCGTTAGGCTACAGATAGATGCATCCTAATTAATGTATATATTTATTGACAAAAAATCGGTTTATTAGGAACACAACTACAAATCACATTTTACTTTAACTCTCTAAAAATGCTTATTATTGTCTTGATGAAAACATGCATATTATTGTTGAAAATAATGTGAAGATAAACACAAACGTATATGACAAGAGGAATCAATCAACCTACGGCTGTGATTAGATCTCTTGTTTCATTCCTAGCAACTTCGCATTTTCAAATTAGATCTCATTTTTCGTACTTGGCTACGATAATATGAGCCATTTCATTTCAAATGAAAAAGTTTTATTATTCTTGGTATCTTGTTATTTTTTCTTATTGAGTCATTATTGTATATATTTCTTACTCGTCTGCTTTAATTAGTGCATATTATGATTAATATACTTCGGTTTATAAATATATTATAAAATACGTTCAAAATATATTAGTAAAAAATTTCAAATACTTAATCAATATTAATATATTTTCTTGAAACAATTATAAACTATCGCGTAAAAAAAAAAAAATAAATAAATATATATTAAATCTTTATGTTTTGTTGATAATTATTACAAGTTTGAATATTAATTCTTCTTATTATAAAGCCCTAATCTAAGCTGTAAGTAATTAAACTTAACCTCTTATATAATGACGATTTTTTATATTTAAAATCACAGTTGTGTTAGACTTAAAGGAAAATGTGTAACAAGAATCATGTCAATAACAAAATTCCACGTAAGAAATGAAAAATCGACATATTAAGAGATCTTAACGACATTTCAAAACGTCTAATACATTATGATATGGAATAAGTTAACTAGATGAAAATGGGAAGTTACACAAATTCCTTATCAATAAACTATATATGGTCATATCTTGCTGTCCTTAAGCGCATTATATAGCTTCCATTTTATACAAGAAACTACTAGCATGCTTTATTCTCACTTTCTAAATTTAGGAATGTGAGACTACATCTCATAAGATAACATTTTTTTAAAGGAAATTATTATATTTAAAATTTGTACAATCATTAAAAACTATATCCCTTTTTAAAGTTCTTATCACTAGAAGCTAGTGGTTGGTAATCTGTAGTGCTGTGCGAGAGCGGTACCGGAGTGGAATGATGCCTGGGAAAGAGGAAGGTTTTAGCCAGTAGGCCATTCGGAGAGTCAGACTCATAAGTCCCCTTGGGACGAGTGCATAATAGCATTTTGCCAAACCTATTAAAAAAAAACTGTAGGGCTTAAAACTAAGTCTTAGAAGTTCTTACGTCATATTATATTTGAAAATATTTAGTATCAACATACCATGTATATATCATTACTATGGGTTGGATTGTAGGCATGACACAAATATGCGAATTTTTTATCTGAAGCTCCAACATATCTTGACTACGGATGCTGAGTCTCACTCAGCCTGATTTATGAAAAGTATTGTATCATTCAGTACCGGTAATAGCCGAATTTATTGAGATATTTTATTCATATATGAATATTCATTGGGCTAAGGAGGCTGCAATTTATAAAACCATAACTGAATAATATTAAAATATCTACCACAAATTTTTTGTGACACACAATACATGTAATTTAATTTTAATTGCATTCACTAATCAACAACTTATTTCACATCAAATAATATAAAAATAGTAACATTGTAATTAGTAAATAGTTAATGAAAGATTCCAAGTTTCACAATATGAATACATATACACCAATAAAAAATGTTACAATGACTAAGTCATCGATTTCAGTTATTACATGTTTGACTATTATATACAAACCGAAGTGAAATCAAGGAAATATTTAGTCTTTGTTTCATATTTCTCTTATGCTCCCTTTGTCTTAGTAAAAAAGATTAGGCGATTTTGAAAAACAGAGCAGAAGAAGTAAAGAGCTATTTTTATTTTCATAATTTCTGTCAAGCTTGTAACACTGTGACTCACAGTAAAGATATAACTCATTCAATTTTTTAAAGTATTAAATTAAACACTTATACAATTATTAATATAATGGATAGAATTAATAAATCACAAGTTGAACAGTTAATGTTTACGGTTTACATAATACAACCCTTATTTATAATCTTCATTTTAGTTATGTTTCTTCCAATATACCTTTCTACTTATGGCTATCTATTTTTCACACAATTTGATTACGATACAAAGTCCTTATTTGTTAATATAAACTTATCATCGTGAAAGTCAAAATAGGCATAAGCCAAATATATACGTTCCAATAGACTGCATTTAGTTGTTTTATGATACCAACAAACACTATGATTTTGAATATATCGAAAAATGTAAGCGAAAGGTAAAATATACATCTCAATAACATAACTTTTCATTATTGTTTAACAGTCTGTAATACATACTACTTTACTACCTAATAAACTATTAATGGTAATGACTTTTGGTATTTGGTAAACATCAATTTAATAATTAAAAATCACAACCTATAAATGGAATTACGGAAAAGGGGTGGTTTTTTTAGAAATGGATAGTGAGGTGGTCATTATTTTAAAAATGGGGCAACTACTTCAGTCTAATTCGTCACTCATAACCTAATCATTTTTTTTTTATAAATAATACTCTATTAATTTCTAAGTAACGTACTGTAGATACAAATAAACATTTTAATATGTTGTATGTATGTAATAAATGAAAAAAAAACTATTTAGTAAATTTAGAAATAAATTGTATAGTAATTTCAAATATTGTTTTGGATTTAAATGAGCCAATATATTTTTGCAGTTTCCTACTCATTGAACCCTAAACCTATTCATAAAGCCTTTTCTAAATCCTCCCCACAATTTCATACTTAATTTAACATGGGAGTATACCCAGCTCTAGTATAACCGAACTATGTAACTTTGTTTTTAGTTTGTTAAACTGTCCTCAAAAAGCAAAATCAAGTCCACAATGCTGAAATAAAAACGTGATTTATACTATAAAAAAACCGAAAAAACTACATCGTACGTAATTACATAAAATCTATTCAATAAAATTGTAAACACTACACACTTAGTATGTTTTTATACATTATAGGACATAGCTGTGCTGGTGGTATGGTAACAGAAATACATATTCTTCATGCATACATAGTGGGTATGGATCTTTACCAAATGAAACTTTTACAAATTACCCAAACCATATTTTAATGTCCGTAATATAAATACACTACTATAGTATTCAAATTAACAGTAGTATTTTTTATAAATTTATTATTATAATTTCGTTTTTACTTTTATAATAATTTTTAAGTAACAAACTTACATATATTCTATATATTGTTTTAAAGTTCCAAAACCAAAACAAAAATCCCTTGTAACTGTTTCCTATTACAGTACATATTACATATAATTATCACCTTTTAATTAAGAACATTACCTAGTCAATAAGAAATGAAATGTACATGCCTGGATAATATTGCTTCAGGTAATTAATATGTTCAATAATATGTTCCAGACTTGTAAAATATTGCAAAATAAAATTGATACTGAAAACACAATTGTGGCCAGAGTGTGTGTTTTAGAGATTTTTCACGAAAAACAATAATTGTTGCGTATAATGTTTTACATATTAAAGAATATTTGAAACTAATCTTACACTTTATAAACATGGTGTATTACGTGTATTGAACTTTATACCCAAAGTTTAGGTAAGGAGATTTTTTTTAAAATATCATAACTTATTGTTATCAACGTTTTACACGGTTCATAAGAGTATTTTATCATAAAACAAGTTCTATTGCATGCATTTAAATACTTAAGTATTTATACCAAAAATTTCCATTTGGAGATATTGCATAATAAACATAAAGTGTGGTTCACAATGTTTAACAACCTAAATAACTAAGTTAAACAAAAATATTGACTTATTTGTTTCTAGACAGTTTTCAACTAATTCCAATACATGTTTAAGTTTAAGTTGCTATTTAAGAATGGTGAGTTTTAGGCTTTTTTGTATTCTTCAGGTTTGAGCATTTTTAAAATTTACAAAACCCAGTGATAAATGCTCCTACCACGTTTCCTTATTGAATAGCTCAATAAGAAGCTTTGAAAAAAATCTGGGGCTCATCCGTATTATAGGTAGGGAAGCACGGAACATTATTTTAAAGTCATATTTCAAAACGTTTTGGTGCACCCTGTACATTCGGTTAAAGATAATAACCTTTTGTTTGTGCCAAAATGCTCCGAGTAATTAGTCCTTTAAATTGATGTATCACACAACCCAAGCTTATATTTGAAAATTCCTCAAAAAAGCACCCCTACCCCCCAAATTGTGCACTTTTGAGGCATTTTTCGAAATTGAAAATAATTTTATTGGAATCTGTGAGGCCAAATTAGGGGGAAATGAGAAAGAAATATTGTTAAAGTAGGTTAGTAAGACAGCTATAAACATGGTTGGTCTGCCTCACCCTGTATAGATTCTTATGAATAAAGTCTCTTGGACTAAGCTCTAGATTTGCAATAATTTTATTGGAATCTGTGAGGCCAAATTAAAGGGAAATGAGAAAGAAATAGTGTTAAAGTAGGTCAGTAAGACAGCTATAAATATGGTTGGTCTGCCTCACTCTGTATATCTTCTTATGAATAGAGTCTATTTGTCTAAGCTCTAGATTTGCAAGAAACGCTCACGATACCATTCTTTTATGGGTGAGCGAATTGATGTGAGTTATTGGGTATTATTTTGAGTGAATACAGCACGTCATATAAGGTCTTTAAATGCTGCATAGTTATAAAATATATTATCTAATCCTTGTTTTATTTTGTTGGTGTAATTCCACGTTGTGGGTATTCTAGTGTTTCATTAAATGACAACTAGGAATTTTAACAGTTTGTGCAAGGAATATGAGTTTAAATATCACATTTTAGGAATTCAAGTAAACGTAATCTGTAAAATAATACTGTATGAAATAAGCATAAATATCCCATGTTCAACTAAAATTATACCTTCGAATGGTTAGAATACTACTTTTCACTTAAACAAATCCTAAAGTTTCTACCACTTCCTTCAACCTTGCCAGTATCCTAATGTAAAGGTAACCGTGCGAATGATTTCCCTATGTAAAGACTGACCACAGTATTCACTTTCTAAATTATAACTTATAATCCATATAATCTCTTTGCATTTGAATAACTAACACTTGGACGTGTAAGTTAACAAATGGAGTTGCGTGTTAGGTTTTGTAGTTTACAGTATGAATGAATACTTATAATAGTGACCTTATTTATCTAACAAAACACAAATAGTTGACATTATCCTTAAATTTATTTAATGACGTTTATGTTGGTGTATGACTTTTTTATAAAGTTAATGTGTGAATGATGTGTCCCCGTATTCTTGAGTGTGTGTACTTGGAAGGTTGGAAGTTATTAACAAACAAATATTTATATTGAGTATTTCAGGGATATATTCGTTTTGAAATTAATTTAGTAGCAAAATGTTATTCTTAGTGAAAACATTTATGATGTAGAATAGGCAATGTAATAATCCAAATATGCTGAAAAAAAATCACTATCCATAGCAAATATGCTAGCGGAAATAATTGTATACATCACTTATCTGATTTGAGAAAAGCCATCGTGAGTTCGAATCCTACATAGAACACACATTTTGTTGGGTACAATTTAAGATATTTGTATGCTCAGCCGATTAGAAAGTTACAAAAAAAAAAAATAGTTACTCTAATAATGTAACTGAGAGTAAATTACATCTAGATACTGTTTTAAAGTAGTTTACCATTATCTCTTTAGCTTTATGAGAAATAATATTGAAACATATTTTATCTATTTTAAGTTGCAAATATATATATATATATATATATATATATATATATATATATATATATATATATATATATATAAGAAGGGTTTGTAGTTTTGGTATTTCAGTTATATTTTAGTAGCAGCAAATTCTACTTTTAAAATATAACTGTCAGTGAAGATATGAATAATTAATTTTAGTAACATGTTTTGTTTGGATTTTTTGTATAACATTACAACCATGCAATATTTCTGGGTGATAAGTTTGGCACCTGGTCTAAAAAGGGTTAATACCTTTTACATTGAGAAAGCGCTAAATTTTCTTTTCACAATGTTTAGCTTTTTAAAATCACATTGTGATAAAAAAAAAAAAAAAATGTTAAAATGTTTCTATTTTTCAATTAAAAACGTTCAATAGTTGTATAAGTTATAAGCAAATAGCACGAGAATCTCCCGTTTATATAGCGTAGCTCATATCATCTGGAGTTGATGAGAGTAAAACCCAGTATAGAAGTATTTTAAGAAAATGTGATTATTAGGAGTATTTAACACGACATTTTTATTTTATTTGTATTATTAATTTTTTATCTTGGATAATTTTAAACAGATTCAATTTTAGCAAAATCTATACCTTATTTTATTGGATGAACAGCATAATATAAACTATCTTTAAATCTAATTAAGATAATAGAATTTTTTAATGTATCAAAACAATTTTCTAATCTATGTAATATTCCTACAAGAAAAGTAATTTAACAAATGGTTTTCAAAATAATACCTTTTTTAAAGGAAAAGCACATTTTAAATGTTATGGGGTTGTCTTTTGATTACGTATCTATTGTTTATATTACCAAGTATCTTACTAAGTATATTACAAGCTGTGGAAAGATTGATGAGTGCTCAGCCAGAGGCCTAGATGTCTATGGAAAAGGGTGATCCTGTTTCCCTCGGGAGTCCTCGAGCTGTTTCTTGGGGTCGGCGACAGAGCCAAAATTTAACAAAATAAAAAGTTTAATGAATTAATAACAAGAGGAACAAAATAATTATTTAGACATAGGGATAAACTTGTTTTCCATTAAGTTATATTATTTACACTTATTTTGAAACAATAAACAAATTAAATTAAAAACAAATATATTGGATTCCAAAAGTATTGGAAGCTTACGGTACCCGTCACGCACCAACGGAATCCTTAGTGCGCATCCAAAGGTCACTCTTATGTTCTCGGACAGACCAGTCTATTTGAGTCATCCTGTTACCTATCACTTTGCACTGATATACGTCAGACTTTGTAAATTTAATAATATTTTTTGTTTTTAAATATGGACTGTTGGTTTAAAGTGTGTTTATTAAAGAACAATAAGTAAAGTTTAAAAGGAAATAATCGTTTGATGGGATAAACATTGGCTTGTGTGATGAGAATAACAGGTCTAAACCTAACCTTAAACATTATCAATCTAAGAGTAGGGAAAGATGAAGATTAAGAAAAAATAACGCAGAATTTTGTGAGATTTTAAGATCATCGAAAGCCACAGTGTGTTATTTGATTGCAACTTATGCCAAAAAAATATTGAAACGAGTTAAATTGCGTGTAATATAGAAACTAAACATCAAGAATAGAAAGAAATAAAATTTCGAATTATTTAAAATTAGGCTGGGCAAATTAGGAAATAAGAATAATATCTGGTAAACTTCAAAACTCACAAAGAAAATTCTTCATATGAGGTAGCTTATCATCAAATCTGGCAAAGCTAAAAAAAAGTTTGAAGAAGTTATTCATCAGCTCTAGTACATATTTGTGAGAAAATGATTGTCGAAACACCAGCTACGTTAAATTGTTCAGTACTTTTTTCAAATGAACCAATTCAAAAGTAGTTTCCGATTTACCTGAAAATAGAAAATTTGTTTGAATTTGTATTTGGGACATGTCCGCTCTTCAGTTACAATGAAGGTACATATGTACGAAATGAAAGCTATGTTGGTTTTTGTTAGGAAAACCACTTGTGCTCTTGTGAATTGATTATTACTCAATGAAAGCATACTTTCAATACAATTCACCAGTTTTTTACGGATATTGTATCAAACTAGAGAGAAGGGTTTTTGTGTAACAACAGAGTGTCGCGTCTATGTTAGGTTACAAAATATAGCTTTTGTTAGGAGTGATGGCTGATGCTCCACACATTTAGTGAACACATCGTTACATTCATCGATATACATTGATGGCAAAACATCATCCTCAATTAATGCTGAATACATTAAGAGAAGCATTTAAAGTAATAAGTCGTGCAACGTCGCGACCTCTGCTATCCCGGTAATTTGATTATGAAGGCGATGGGGACCGATCATCATCAACTTCTTCCTCACATTGAGATCCGTTAGTTGTCTCGCAGAAAGATTCTCCATATTTTATATTTTTAATTACGAGCAGAAACTTTTTCTTCACGCTTCCAATTTTCACACTGATTTTATGTGTTCCTTTTTTATTGCTTATTAAGCTGATGTGCTTGAATATCACATTGTTCTTAGTTTGAGTTTAAAATTATTTTAATGTGGACATTTCCCGTGTTGTGGGCGAGATCAATGTCATTATATCGAAGTTTTAAAATTAGTCAAAATATGTGGAGAATAATCAAACTCTCCGACTCTAAGAGACTTAATGGGATTTAATTTTAAAAAAATAGCAGGACAAGTGAAAAAAGAAATATTCAGGCATATTAATATCCTAGTAACAACATTGAGAGAATATTTTTCTGTGGAAAACAAATATTTAAACATTGTACCCTGGACAAGAAACACAGTAGATAAAAAAATTTATGATGTTTCTCATTTTGATAAAAAAAGATGGGGACCATCATGTTGACATAGTAAATAATCGCGTGACTTACAACTTGCCGGCGATAACAACTTTTTCAACGATGTGCTAAATGAACAAATATTTATCCCCGGTCAATTACGAAAATATATGATAAAACAATATTAGAAATAATTCCACACCAACATGTTCTAAATATAAAATATCAGTAATTTGTATAAATTTCAATATTTTTATCGATGCATAATTATTATCAACAAAAAAAAATATATATATCTAAATATTTCATGGTTTCGATCTACCAGTAAAACCGTGGTTGCTAATATGGATAATTTTATAGATATTTAAACCTTTAGAATGACCTACATAAAGTTTAATTCTGCAAATTGGTGCTGAGATTAAAAAAAATAATTAAAATTAATTAATTAAAAAAAATATATATAAAAAAAAAACTACGAAAAATATTTGTGGATTATTTTAATATTTATAATTTATTATTTATCAACATATATTAGTATCCAATCCCAACGTCAGCTTAAAAAAAAAAAAAAATTAAAAAAATTACTATTTCTCATTTACTAAATATCTTAAACACTATATTGTTTTAGAGTGTTATATTTATTTGTCTCAATTTTGGAATACATTTTTCTTTATACATATTCTCAAAACTTTGACACTTTAAACTTTTTAGGATAAGTTTTTATGAAAAACAGATTACACCACTGAGATGAACATTGAATTTTATACACAATCATACACCACAAATGATCTAAAACATTACTTATGCCTTAGGCTAATTATTTATTATAGGTTTTCAGTTAGATTTTCATTATTAGATATAATATGATGTTATTATAAAATATATATATTTCAAACCTAAATGGGGGATTCATAAAATGGGGGCTCCCATAAATGTTAAAAATAATAAAACTTTTAGAAATCACGATTACTTATATTTTTTCCTAAATCAAAAATAAAATAAAATAAAAATTACCTAATAACTAGAGGTATCTAATTTCATTTTGTATCTACTCCCTAACTTATACTAATCAGAAAATGATTTAAATTCTAATGAAATACTTACCTATTTTCTTAATACAATTGCAATTAGTTTGTTAACGATATTTCTTTACAACAACAAATGTATATAAATATATTTATATTGTAATATTATATAAATATATTTATATATATAAATTTGTTGAAATCAATAAATGGAAAAATTATATTAAGCAAAAAGAGAACTATTGCGTGTTTAGTTAAAACGTTGTTAAAATAAAAATATACAGATTTAATAGAAACACTTATGTTATCATTTGGAAGTAATATAAAACAATATATATATATATATATATATATATATATATATATATATATATATATATATATATATATACACTTGTTTTTCAATATTACCACAATATAGATTTAAAACGTTATGTAGAAAACGAAATGTGTTTTGTTCATAAATTAACATCCTTATACCAACTCGAAGTATTAATCCATTCTTATATCATTATTAATCATTATTATACAGGTAATGGCATAGAAAAATCTCACAAAACACACATCAATCAAACAGAAACTCTAAACAGCCAAAACGGATAAATTCGAACACGTTCTTTACAAATGAATATGCAAAACCAAATACGAACCATAGGTAATATTCGTTTCTCCAAAATTGCATGTAAACTGATTATAAGGGAGTATGAAGTAAATATTGACCAAATTAATGTTTTTTTCCCCATGTATTTCGTATGGGGGATAATGTTACTTATGGAGATCTCCCTTTAATAACTATTGAGTATACATTAAATTATTTTGAAAGAAATGAAATACAAAATAATTGCATAATTATATACATAAGCAATGTATACATAATTGTATAAATAAGCTTACATGGTTCCTATTATATCTAATTCAGTTCTGAATAAAGTCATCTCTTATTTGATGAAACTCAATCGGCAAAAAATAAATGTTTAAACATACCTTTCTTTCGGCCATTTTGAAATAAAATTAAGCTTCTTCTGTGTACTTTTGATTATAGTTTCATTGGCAATAAAACTATACCCATTATCGCAATTTTAACTTTTTTATAAATAATGTTTGCTATATTAGCTAGGTGACACCCATATTTAATGCTATGGTCAGGGAATTATCTGGACACCCCAGATATCACGTTAACTTTTAAAATGTACAACATAAATATAAATTAAAATAAATTAACTAAACTTAATAAACAAATAAATTTCAATAAGATTCACATATACACAAGCCTGAAACATATATCATTTCAACAGAAAGTAGGAACGGATGTGATACTCAAAGGTGAGCAGCATTATAATTTATTTCATCTAATTACGAATTCGTACAGCAATAATATTTCTGTGAGAATGGAGAATGACCTAACAATACAAAATTAAATTGTTACTATGAAAAATTTTAGAAAAGTATATGCCAATCGGGGGGAAAACAAAAAATATATAGTCCATTCAAAGACGACTAAGAAAACCACGTTTAAATAAGGACAGGAGGAGATGTGAGAAAGAATAAGTTTGTTTGTTTCCGGAGAGACTATCGAACTTACAACACCTGGGTTGAAGATGCATATTAAAAGTAAAAATATGAATTGTTGTGTAATAAATAAATGGTATAACAGGTAGTATTACAATGGGTTATCAATAAAAAGTGAAGTGGTAAGATAGGTTTTTCGAGAATAAATTAAAAATTAGTGATAGTGTTTAGTGAGATAGACGGAGTATTACTTCTGAATATGTAAGTAGTTTAAAATTAAACCCCTTGTATGCAGATCTTGAGGGTTATCAAACAAATTCATATGAACAAAAGTATAAACAAATTTAAGAGTAACTCATTATTTGATGACAACTTAAATAGATTGTTCAAATAAAATTAAGTTCATTGGGTTTGTTTCACAAGAACCAGATATTGCGTGTTCATCGAAAAAACACAATACGAAAAAAAAAAATAGGTTTATTCATATTTTTAGTGTAGATTTTCTTTCATTAAATTTTGAAATTATAATCAGAATAGGGTGAAAATGTAACGGTTGCACGGATCATTACTTTTATATTAGAAAGGTTAATATTTTCTTGGTATAGGTAAATTTGTTTTAATTAATTAGAAGAAAATATATAAATTTTATTATATATATTTTTTTGTTTCAATTATGTAATTTAAAAATTAACGAAACTGAACTTTTTGTAGGTCTTTCAGTTCTCTACAAATTTATCTGAATTTTTAAACAAAACCAAATTTTTGTTTTTTTTTATAGGTTTTTGTTTAAAATATGCACCAATAATGAATGTTGAATTTTATACAAATTAGTCATATTTCGTCCTTAAAACACGTTTGTGTAGATTTGTTCTACTATCAATTTTGTCACCAAAAGGCCTTTTCATTATGTAAATGTTTTGGATTAATTATCCTGATTGAATTAAACTTGAGAAAGATTCGAATTTTTATTATTCGATAAGGCATTTTTCACATGTTTTAATTTATATCTCAATAACCGGTATTGTGTTGACTATGGTATTTATAATTAATAACCTTGATCTAACGGTATAAGATTACACTTTAAAAAATAAATAAAATTCCTATACAGATTTATATAACCTTTCATTTTTTTTTCGGGATCCACCTATTTAAGTAGGCTATTGGGGTGTAGTAGACTGCTAGGTAATTGGGAACCTTTTCAATGGTGTAATGTGTTTTTCATAACACTTCTTATCCTGAGACTAATATAATTTCAAAACTTTTAGAAGCTATTATAATGAAAAATATGTTTCAACATGTATACTACCGACACTTTATATAAATTATGTTAGCGTCATTTAACTGTTACATTTAAAACATATGAAGATTAGTTGAAATTTTTATTTTTTAACAAGTAAGTGTCTTATTGTTAAAATGACATTATGTTAAATTTATCATTAGTTATAATTTTTACATGTTGCATTAAGTAAAACACGTTTGCCAACACATTTTAAGGAGTATTTGGATCCGTTTATTTTGATCTAAGTGAAATAAAAATAATTCTTATTGCTGAGTATAAGAGCTTCATTAAATAAAAATTATATACAACCTTTGAAGTAGATGTATTTTGGCTTAGACTGAGGTAAGATGTACTATAGATTAGGTATCAGAAGACTTCATGAATGTGCGGTTTCAATGAGGTTGTAGGAGATAGAAGGAGTTCGGCCCAAAAGGATCACCCCTGAGACACGAACTTATACTTCAACCTGGGTTTTGACTTTCGACAAAAAATATTAAAATCGATTTCCACTAATCACAATATTTAATATTTTACATTATATTGCAAATATATGGAGACAGAAAATGCACTATGACAATATTATTCCTGAATTATCACATAAGGGTCTTTGTTTCTGCCACAATAGACACATAAATTTACATATTTCAATAACGACAAGCCCTTGTTTACTAACTTTACGGTTGCATTTGCGGACTATAACTCAAGCCTGTTTTATGAGAGAAGTTTTGTTGTTGATTTGTATGTATAATCATCGTAAAATCTAGAGTATAATATCTGCAGTAATCCCTGTGGTGTTAGTTTCAGCTGACATTTTTTGTTTTTTATTATTTCAATTGTTGGGAAATATGCATTTCAGATGGTAGTCTTTTAGCGTGTTATGCATCTGAGTTTTTATCGACTGATAAATACATTTTTCTTAGACAATGGAAAGAAGTAAGATAAATATAGCACCCTTTAAGTTTGGTGTAGTAAAATATACTCTCCTATCGTGGAATACGTACAAAGCTGAAAGTCTGAGAGATAATGTAATGATTACCTTTGTTAGCATAGGTCAATCTACGATAACACATGGATTTCTGATGGAACACGGGAATTCACCGCAATGTCTTTCTTTTCAACTCTCTCTATCATGGATACGATTTTTATTCGTGAATTTGAAACGAGAATCATTTTTATAAGTTAACTTTACTCCTTAGTTTAGAAACTTTGATTACCATATTAAAAAAAAACACACCATCTTCTACATTTAATACTTTTAAATTACTAAAAAATATATTCAGTTTTTACATTTGAACAGGTCTCTCCGGTAATGAATTATAAAGTCTAAAAGATCATGCTGTAGTTCTGAGCCCTTGTATCTGAATTCAGAAAACATCTAAATTCATAGGTGTTCAATGTGAACGTCTCTTGTAGTACAGATTTATTCTATATGAAGAAAGTTGTCACAAACACCTTCTATCGGTAACCTATTAGAAACAAAGGTCAAAACATTTTGTCCTTGTTCAGAGAAATATGTTATGAAGACTATCAACTATGGCAGTTTGTAAATATTCTACTTGAATAATATTGTATCTATAAAAAAAATCCAATCATTGTTTTGTCACTCCTATTGAGTCTATTTCATTATGGAATGTCTAAACCACTGGTTAGTTGTCAAGTACTCTCCTGTACTATTTTATAGATAAATATGTTATCATCAATGAGTTGTTATACACCATTTGCTTACAACTTGAATTGAAACTTCACATGACAAAAGTTACAATGTAAATAGATAAGGTGGACATTTTTGAGTCCACATATTACACGTACACTTAGTTACAAGCCAGATAAGTTTCTTAAACATTACATGACATTAAATTTAATAGATTTTCTTTCTCTTCAAGTTGTTGAATACTAAAACAATATAAAGTTATATCCACACAAAGCCTAAGGAGCAATCAAGAATTCATAACTAAGTTCCCAGTCTTTAGTTAGAATCACGTACACTTTCTTCCCTTAATCAACCAGAGATTTCAGTTAGAGCTTCTTTACCTCTTTCATTCACACTCTCTGAATAATAAGTAGCTATGTTCAAACAACTTCATTTAGTGACGTTATATCACTCACAGATCAGGGTACTTAAAGAAGTAATAAAGAATTAAAGAACGTTATTAGTTTTAAAATATTTCAATATAAATGGGATTAACTCAAGATCGTAAGCGATACATTCATTTAAGCAAAAACGTAGAATTTATCTACTGACGAAAAAATAAGAAGGATTAAATAAAATTTATATTAAATAATAAATTAATTTAATTGTCTAAAATCACTTCTCACTAATGACCGTAATCTATAAATTCTTTAAACCAGCAGAATCGGTAGGGAGACTCATCAGAAGTGACGAAACAAATTGTTTTTTCACAGTTTTATTTTATTTTATTTATTTTTTTTTTTACAGAAAATTATTCTAATATAAGGTGTCTAGTCTCTTACGGTAAAGGGAATGTTTTTTCCAAGACAATTAGTCTAAATTAGAATGTGACCATTTTCTTGAGATAACAGATCTCTGAACTGCAAAATTCGTTCAGATAGAACATCTGTGAAGTATATCATAGTTATATCTATATTCGGATACAAGGTCTCTGAACTAAAACATAACATTTTTTGACTTTGTTGCTTTTATTTCAGTACCGGAGAGACCTGTTCAATTGCAATAACTAATGATGATCAATTCATAATTGGAATGTAATAAACGTAGAATATTTTGTGTTATATTTTAATACTATTATAACTGTTATAGATCTTGGTTCGAAAATTTTATTTTTTATTTTATGTATTTCATTTTATTATTCGAACATTGCATGTGGTGTTGAAAGAAATAAAGTTGGGGGGTTTCAATGACTTAATCACCTTATGTACATTAAAAAAAAGGTGATTTCGAACGCGTACTTTTGGAATCTATCATTGTATATCATTTGGTACGAAATAATTAACTTACAACCTGGATAAGTAATAAATAAATTCCAATTATTAAAATTTCTCAATTTATTTATTATTATTTTTGCTGTGGAGGTGGGGAATGCATGAAGTAGCATAAGGTGGTCGTACGTACCACCCCGTGTGTGGGACTCCCCTTAGAAAGTTATACCTCACTAAACCCCACCACCTAGTACCTAGGGCTTATTGCCAAACCTTCCGACTATATCTATCGTGTCGGCAGCCCTCCTTCCTTGCTTCTTTCTAGTTTACTTTCTTTTCATGATTCTGACAATGAAATATAGGATATATGTTCCCACTTATTCATTGACCCCATCATTAAGTTGACCATATTGCCAGCGTCGACTTCAACACCCACATCTTTACTCATTTTATTTTTGTCACCTTCCCACTCTTTGGATGTGAACATCGTATGCACCACATAGTCGCATTGCTCATCGCCGAAGTCGCACTCAGAATCTTCTCTAATCGTGAAACGCTTCAGGTAACTATTGAAGCATCCTTATCCTGGTAGGGCCTGAGTCAGCTAAACATTTTACCTCTCTATTCTTCCTGTTAGAGTATTTCTCCACATTTGGTATTAACCCGTGAGTCCATCTTCCAGTCTTCTGCGTCCCATTTCAATTGCCATCTATAAAGTAGAGTTTTTCTGGCTTCTGTTTTTATTTTTCTTGGCTCCATGACATCTTTAGGCAAATGACATCTTTAGGCCTTTACTTTCCAGCCATCCTTTGGCTCTACGTAGAGCTTCGTTGATTCCAGCCTCCAAAATCATCTCGACGTAAGCCCAAGAAACAACATTGTCATCATAACCTACTTACCGTTCCATTTAACTGGTCCAGTGCTCTCGGCACTTTATGCAAATTTATCTGGAATATTTTAATTTCCTGATTTTCTTTAATTTCCTTTCCAGCAATTCGGCGAAGCTGGGATAAAGTCTACTTCCTAGAACATGCCTTGCATCCTTGCCTTTCCCGTCACAGGCTACACAATATGGTGCGTTCTTACAGTCTTTACGAAGGTGGTTAACATCCCCACATTTCCAGCACATTTTCCTCCTATCTTCTCCTTTATAATATTATTTAGTCAAATGTCCAATGAATAGACACCTATAACATTGTGGGACTTCTACCCTTTCTCGAATTCTGCATATTACGAAGCCAATTTTTATCTTTTCATCTTTTATCAGAGCATTTGCCCCCAGCCGCCGGTACATTCAGTATTGCGATCTGGCTATGGTTAGGCCTACTGAAAATTTTGCAGTCATTTATCGAAATGTCCATTCCCGTTTCTCTCGCATCCGCCTCCACGACTTCCTCTACTGTACATATCTCGTCCAAGTCTCTAATTTCTATTGCTTAATAAGGAACTACGGGCGTTATCAGTTCTTTATCACCAATAATTTTCTCGCAGATCTCCCCTATCGCTTTTGGGTCATGTCCTTCAATCATCACTATGATAATTTCATATGCAATCGGGCATTTCAATTTGAAGGAAGCTTCTTTTGTATCCTCCTGCGATAAACCTTCCTTCATACCTCTAAGGACGGCAGCATACGAGAAATTTTATTTTCCTGTCAAGACGACTGCATCTGACCTCTGCTTGTTCCTTGCCCTAACTAGCGTCCGTTTGACACTTGGAAACGTGCCTCCTTGATGTTCTTTTTGGAGTTCAATCGGCCGGGAAGGCTTCTTTTTCAGAACTAGCCGCCAGTTTTCTGTTCTCAGCTTTGATCTCTTTCCCTGTCTGCTCCTGCACTGCTCAAACTCTGCCTATATCTAGGTTTTTCCCAACCACCTGTTCGGCTTTGCCCGATGGGTCTCTCTTCTTGCTATCGTTCCATACGGTTCCCTCGGTACGAAATATTTCACTTACACCCTGCATAAGTAATAAGAATATTACATTTAATAAACTTTCTCAATTTATTAAATCACTTGTACTTTTACATATTAAAATGACATTAGGTTTACTGGATTGTATATATTTTTTTTAATGTGCAGTGGTCTAAGACAAGTGAGTAGTAGGCAGTGCTGGAGACTGGAGTGGAGACGTCATGTGGCTAGGATTAATACTTAAGAAAGGCTTATTATACACAATAATTCATATAATGTAACCATACACGATAACGTCAACTATCAATCTATATCATAAAATTTAAAAAAATTCCCAATTAGTAAAAAATCCTATACTAATTGGCAATCCACGATAACCTTCTCCCAGTTTTAACTAATTTGAACAGGAATTATTCTTACTTTAAGTGGTAAATGAGAAGAAGTTTTTCCAGCAAATATTCACCATTATACTTTTTAACATGTCTTGGTTCGTCGCATTTACACCTACATACTGAAATAGATAGGTCATTCCTTTGACGCAATACTCTCCTTTACAAACAATGGTAAACAATAGCCCGTTGGGGATTTAGACCTACTAAAAATGGGGTAAAGTGTGGTCAGTATACCGAAATCTCTATGCTGTAATTCTAGTTTTCGTAAACATAGAAACTTCTTGCATAGAATAAGAGAGCTATAGTTTTTATAGTAAGAAGTAGGGAGTAAGGCCTCTTTTGATTGTTATTTAGGAAATGTAAATCAAATACATGTCTGAATTGTTTAATGTTTGCACATATTGTTTTGATTAGGATTATAACAAAACCCAGCCTCCTATCAAACACAGCAGTTTGAAAATACAGCCGTTTTAGTGAAACAATCAATCATCCTTCTTAAGACAAAAATTTGAAATAAATGCAATGCTTCAAAAACTTTAATAGCTAAACAAAATAGTTATACCACTTCTAGTTCCTCCTCACGGTACAGCCTTACTAACATCACATCCCTCCTTCCTACAGGCGTGGTAGCATGTATTTTTCAAACAATTTATTTTTTAGAATGAAGTACCACTTGTATTATTAAGGAAGCCTTACATAAATACTGATTCATGTCATTAAAATTAAACTAAAGGAATTAACAATAATAATTTTTTTTTCTACAATCCAGTTCTTTGCTTGATCTTATATCAGTTAACATTACCTATGCCGCTCAACAGTAACATGTGGGCTGAGGACATGCGATGTTCGTTGTATGTTCCTGAGCGAGGAATTGAATTGCAATAATTGTGATATATATATATATATATATATATATATATATATATATATATATATATATATATATATATACGTGATTTGTCACAATTCGTAGCGAAATAGTACTTTATTTACATTATTTTGTCTTGTAAACTATGAATCTAGACGATTGTGCTTATTGTGTGATTTCATTTACTCCTTATTTTCTCTGAAAATCCATTAGTATATTGAATTTACATAATGTTTCGTAACTCGGTAAAAGAGAAAGCTTTATTTTAAATATTAGACAAAGGAAAATCATAAAATATAGTCAGGCTTTGCTGAGATGCAGAGTTCATATTGCATTCACAAATTATTTAGTAGTTTTACAAAAGTGACTTTTATTAAGAACTAAATATAAACCAGAAATCATTGATTGGTGTGGAATAAAATCTAATACAATATATTTTATTATTGTTGTAAATGCTGTCATCTTACAAATTATGCAATATAACAGAACTAAGAGAGTAAAATACAATAAACTTAGTTGGTTCTCTTACATGATCTAATAACTCACTTGAATTTACTCCACCACGTACTCTCACATAATGTTTACAGTTACCTATGTAATTAGTCTGGAAAGTAACTTCATAATGTACTCAATTTTATTCAACAAATCCCTCTAAATTTGTCTGCCCATGTCCCCATCTCTTACACCGCGTAATAACTTTAAATATGAATTGCTAACTTGCAAATTTTAACCGGTACCATGAATTTTGAAGAATGTTCCCTTTTAAAATGCTTAACAAGGCAAATGATTAACAAGTTTTGTTGTGTTATTTTCTCTGCAAACGAAGGTTCAACGCACTTTTTTTTTAAATTATAAAGTTTAAGTGTATTCTTTAACCAACTTCACTCCCTGTATGCTTATTATCTATATTTTAAAAGAAATGATTATACCATTTAGTATAGCGGTCTATCTTTTATATACTTCGTCTTAATATATGAGTTTCAATATCTTGGACAGATATTACTAATTCATGAAGTCATAAACAACAGGGACATGGTTCCACAACTGTTTACCACTCAGCACAGTATTTATATGATTTATAGTGATTAGAAAGAACCAATTTTTAACATTGTACCGACATACGTTTTTTTAATTTTTTAAATTAGAGAAAACTTACTTCCGGGAAGTGCTGTACCCTAGCGTTGAAGTCTGAAAACAGCGTCAGGTGACTTTTGCCGTAGGCGAATAACCTGAAGGCGATAAGTGATTCATTAAAAAACCGAGTGTTGCCGTGATGACTTTACATCGGAGAAATTGTTTTCTAAAATTTTAAGTTTTGCAATAATGTCATCATGTAAATAATTGTGCTATCCTTGTTATTTAAAAAAAAGTTTAATAAAAAAAGCTTCACTAAGATGTGCATAGTTTTTTCATTCTAAATTAAAAACAAAGTCATGACATCATCTTTAATCATCATGCCTCGTTGTCTTCAAATATCTTTTGACATCTCTTGAACCAGGTAAAAGAAAGTCACTGTTTTATTTACTGAGTTAACTATGTTAAAATATGTACTGTCTTTATGAATGTAAAAATTTAAATTTGCTTTTAATTATAACTAAACTTAAGCTCGTCAGTAAATTATAAGCGTAAAGATTCAAACAGTCTTTTTTAAAAACGAATAGCAATTCATTTTGTTTCTAGTTATTATAAAACTGAAATCATCAATTGACTTATTTAACATACATAACATTTTGCTTTCAAAGAAATTGCAGTTTCAGAGCTTAGTTACAGAGAAATTTATTACCTATAAACCTAGAACAGAAGTGTTTAACTTGTAA
This sequence comes from Aphrophora alni, assembly GCA_963513935.1. Taxonomy (NCBI): domain Eukaryota; kingdom Metazoa; phylum Arthropoda; class Insecta; order Hemiptera; family Aphrophoridae; genus Aphrophora; species Aphrophora alni. The sequence goes on from OY740768.1 coordinate 91,637,878, forward strand.
AAGGTCTCTGTTCATTTACTAATTCCAACCTGTATATTTCTCAGCTATTGCTGGTTCAAGTTGGTTCAAGCTGAAATTTAAAGTTGGAATTTAAAGTTAGAACTTCAAGTTCAAGCTCAAGTCCAGACATTTCATCTAGTCTTCAAAAGGACATTTCCACATAGTTCGCATCGTAAAAGTGCAAATTAAAATAACCAAAGAACTTGAATTTATGTATGTTCATTAATTGAGGATTTGTTGTGAAATTTGTTTAAATAATGCTTTAGGTTTTTCAACAATAATAACAATAATTTTTGAATGCAAAACTAAAAAAAAATATTGGAAGGGATAAGCTAGCAATTTTGGACCTCACAACCCCTTGGGGTTAATTTTTTAAATTTATAAAGTATTGACGTCAATTACTAATAACAATTTCTAACATATTTTTTTTTATATAATAAACTAGTTTCTTTTTTATAGTTGGCCAACTTAGCTAATATACATGTAATCTATTTATTTGTTTTTTTTTTAAACTTTTCTAATGAGTCAGTCTTAGAATCATTTTTTTGTAATTAAAGTACTATTAACAAATTGTTATCATTATCTTTGTTCACCAAAATAGTTTGTAATTAGGAACATATAGGGGGCTTGTTTAACGCTATGTAAAATTTTAGTTTTAAGGGCGTATCAACTTTATACATGTATATATAAAGTATATATATATATATATATATATATATATATATATATATATATATATGTATATTATATAGTTATATATATGTATGCATAAATGACTAATCGATTTATTACAAATTGTTTTTTTTTTTATTAAAAAAAAAAACAAAACAATGTTATATGTTAATCTGTATTTCTGTGAATGGTTGACTCAGATACTATTAGATTCAAAAGAGAGCAAGGTCAACGAGGGAACTAAATGATTAAATTTCTTTTACTTCATATGACCATTCCTTTGGGCTCAATACGCTCCTCCGTTTCTTGTTAAAATTTTCCCCTTTGAATGGTACATCATTTATTAGTGAAATCATATCTAAGGTTATGTTATAGTATATTTAACTGTCATAATGATATTTAACACCAGTTTCTTTCATAACCACTCCTGTATAACAAGAGATCAAGTAAAACCCATTTTACAGTTATTATTTAACAATATAAAAAAAGTTTCAATGGGTTTAATTTACTATGTTTTTTAGCAGTCTCGACTGCAGTATAGTTTAGGTTTTGGGGTTGGGTGCGTATTTAGTGGCATTTTTATTACCTCTTAAAACTATATATTACTCGTAATGTTATTTAAATCTCAAACATACTGTTTTCTAGAATTTTTTAAAACCTACACTATTTGAGGTATCTCTTTTTATTTCAATTTTGGTAGATTTTTACAGAAGTGGTGCAAATAATTATGATTACATAGAGCGAAATTGTGTAAGTAGGAAAATAGTGTCTTAAGTGTTCAAAACTTAATTTACTTTACTTAAAAACTTCATTATATTTAAAGGGAGAAAAATATTCAATATACCACCAGTAGTAATACAGATGAGAAGCAATATGGTTAAGTTTCAGTCTTTTGACTATGACTATATTTAATGGAAAACTTTAAACTAGTTCCGAATTGAGGTTCATATTCTAGACAATAATAAATGTTGTTTTGGAGTTTATGACCGTATGCGTGTTTATTTATGAAGTTGTATGTTTGGGAGTTAGCGTATATAAATTTGTAGACATATATATTACTTTTTTGAAAAGCAGTCTTATCGTTTATTTTTCTGTGGCAACTTGTATACTAGTGTTATCGAGATGGTTTACGCCATTGCAGCTGATATCTATTCCCCCCCTCTCTCTCTCTCATATATATATATATATATATATATATATATATATATATATATATATTATATATATATATATATTTACACATATAATAACAATGATGGTAAATCCTACTCAAGTCTTATATGCCTTAGGATTCCATACAAGTTTACAAGTTAAGAAGTACAATAGTTTATATTATAATTTAATTCTGGTTGATACGCATGATTGAGAAATATTTGGTTTGTAAACTTTATTTTTGTTTCATAATTCCATTATATCTTCTTTGTATCGTAATGTGAAGAAATAAAATATTTATTTTTATTGTTATTATCAATATTAAATGATACTTATTTAGATACATCCAGAAAACATATAATTAACAAATGAAATAGAATCCAACACGACAATACTCTTTCTTTAGATATTATTAATGCATACACCAACTCAAAATAATTATAATAATTCCCGTTACAACGAAGGACAATACTCCTACTTCGTAATAGCATAATACAAAACCATTTAGTACTACAGATAACTATTTAAAAAAAAACAACTAAATTTATCAAAAATATTCTGAATAAGTACATTAATACAAGAAAACAAAACAAAAAAATATGATGTAAAAATAATATAAATGACAATTTACTTTGTAAATAAGAAACGTTATGCATAAAATAATACATTGTTCATTTGTTAAAATGAAAGCTCCAAAACAATTTTAAATAGCGTACGATTTACGATTAGCTTTAGTACAATGAACTTAAAGATTAATGACATTTTTACTTATCCCACGTATTAGTTATAGTCAAAGTGACTCTGTTGTATACTATATATTAAAAATGAAACCTTGATAAAAATCTGTTATATTGAAATCGTTGTATGGGAAGAAATAAGAAATTATTACAAAATAATACACCTAATAATTTTATCTATAATAAATAATTTCTACGGTAATAAATACACAAATATGCATAATACATTTTAAATAAAAATATGTTACTTTAATTTCAAAATATATACAGTCAAAGTTTGGCAGAACTTCTCACGTAGTAATGAAGGGGTTGGACAGTGGAGAGATAGTGCCTTTTATTTTACAGTATTTTATCTTCCTCTACTTTCATATATTCAACTCTCCTTTAGGACTTCATAATATTTAGAAACATGTGTCATATGTTCATATGTTCATATATATATATATATATATATATATATATATATAAAATAATCAAACTAACAACACAGCTACAACGTTCAAACACATATTTTGTAAAAAATTTTACACATAACTTATACAATATAAACAGAATATTCGTATTCTTTTGTACCAACATTCACCTCATTTGTTTGCAAGAGGAAATTTGGTGCTTAAAACCCATTTTTTAAACTTATTATTTTTGTATAGTAAAGAACAACCAATTCATAAATTATTACGAATTTGAAGAATAAAAAGTTACAATTTTGAAAAAAATAAGACATTGAGCTCAAATTTTGTATACTACATTTTGTTGTAACTGTTTAGATATCTACCAAACACAAAAAAATATTTTTGATGACGGCCACTTTAATTGTCTAGCGTGTCATATATAGAAAACCGTTAATTTTACAAAATATTTAAAAGTAACAAAATATGTTTGCATTGTAATGACAAATAGGTTAGGTTAAGTTAGGTTAGGTTATACATAAATTCTTAATCGTATAAGATAACTAAGTTAGCTATAAAAAACAATAATAATAATAATTAAAAAATAAAATAAATGTAGTAAATACGTACAACATCCTCGAATAGAATATAAACAACATTTACGAATTCTTCTAATTTTTATCTTTGATTATATAATTTATTTTACGCCATATGAATCTAATAAAGCTATTTAGGAAGTTCATATTTTGAAGTTTGTCATAGAATAGCTTTTTTCTTTTTTATTTAAACATACTAAAAAATTCAACGCAATTTAAATTCTAACTTCAAGAAAATTTTTATCTGAGAAAATTTATATAAATATGTTTGTTGAGAACAAAAACAAGTTAGATAAATTTAACTTTATTCTAAAATTCAACAGAAACCTAAATAATGCAAAAAATAGAATATAAAAACTTTAAATATTATTGTTTTTAAAGAGTACACGAAATTTAATATATTTATCTACGTTCTCATGAATTGCTTTATTAGATATATTTAGTCTTGACAAATTGTTTTTTATTTACTCAAAATAATTTACAATTTGGACTCTTTTATCAAATTGAGAGTTCACTTTCTTCTAGTGCAAAACACATTTATTCAATCCCTACGCTAAATAATCTGTTGTTTGATCGAGTAAATGTGGATGGCCTGTAGTATGGACATTTAGTGGGTGGAAATGATTGTAAAAAACGGGTAGGTGCTGGAAGGCCATTGGGCGTCACAAAGCTAGAGGAACATATTCCAACAGCTTATAAGAAGACATCAGAATATAAGCATACTTGATAACATGAATTCTCTGATCAGCAAATAGTGAACGAAGCAATGTTACACTTTTTGCACTAAATATGTGGTGAAATGTAGAATCTACAATTGAATAGGGCATGATTTCTGCCCAAGTAAATTCGTTGTAGAGGTTTTCAATATCTTATGTAATGAAAAGTAGCTTGTCTGTAATTAAAATATAGTGATCCATTAAGCTGAGGATTTCTAGTGAACCTACTTCTGAAAACCAAACGACGTAGACCTTCGATTTATGATGCTGAATTAGTCATTAGTCGTAAGGATAAAACTTATTTTTATGAAGTCCTCCTTCACATCATAAAAGAAACGCCAAACTTTCTTGAAGTAAGGCTATCTTCCCATAAATCTATTATGATTTTATTACTATTATGCCAATTTAGGGCTCAGTTAAAAAAAATGTCCTCTACATTTGTAGAATGATTCACAAGAGACTTAGATTCTCTCAGTGTTTATCTTACTGTAATATATCTGTTTAAGTCCTCAATCAGTGTATTTACTTCGTTTCAACCTTTCTCTTGACAACTTTTTTTAAATATTTTTTTAATACACTCCATATTATATCGATGCTATAAATTTCTAGATGATATGGAACTAAATAAAGTTCAAAATGACTGGCTATATTAACAGTAGCATTAATTTAAATATTTTATATTTTGGTTTTGCTGTTGTTTATAACAGCGTATCACTTATGTTTCAACATGTTTTTAGAATATAAGAGTTTTTTCTTCTAACCATTTCCCCATGTCTGATTTTACAGTATTAGATGTTGGTCCTCTATTTACTTTAACGTTATGATAGCCCGCATTATCAAAAACTATAGCAGAGTTTACCTAAATATTTAGCAACAGTTTATTTCTTACCCATTTTTCGTTATTATTAAAATTGATGTAACTGTCTACTCTACCTAACCTACTCGATATTCTGTAATGTATTTTGTACATAACCCTTTTCATTTCCCGCATCATGAGCCGTTGTAACTTACTATTTTATTTTTTAATCTAGTGTATGTACTGTCACCCCCACTCTAAGATTTGATGTGAGTATTATGAACGGACCTTAATAATTAATGATGTCATTGGATATCTATACCATTGTGATCTTCCTATATACCTAAAGTGCTTTCACAAATGTTATTATTTTCAATTAAAATATTCATTTTATTGACAATTTTCCTCAGTCTAAAATATATCTTTTTGAGATTTTATTCAAGGTAATTTATGTTTATGTAACATTTATCTTTCCGGTAAAACATTCTAATAGTCCTTTCAATGCAGGTAATAGCTAGTTTTTTACGTCATATGATATAAAAATACAAGTCTGGTTCTGTTTTTCTCACTTTTCTTTTCTTATTAGGAGAATGAAATTATAAACCGGACTAGTACCGTATTTAAATTTATTGTAGTTTATTATTCTCCTAAAAAGACCTGACTGCAACAACTTTGCATGAGAAGCAGGATGCTTGAATAACATTCAGGTTGTGCCCACCACTTTCAGAATCTCCCTTTATAAATTTGTGAACATTTTAAAGTATTTCGGAATACTCTGACTTCGAAAAATTCTACACCCACCGACAAATTCGTATAATCTACCCCTGCCATTTCTTAAATATAATGAAACATAAAGCACACTAATACCCAACAGCACACTCTAGATTAAGCCAAAAGACACTAGATTAAGCGTGGCGAAAGCTCTGTCCTCGAAATAAATATGGTTGGAAATAAAAAAAAGTATTTTTCGCTTTGTTTACAATTTGGTTTCAGATGATAACACATCCCCAAACCCCAGTATTGACAAAAAAATAGTAATATTCAGTTTTAACTTTCACATTAAAGGTAATTTCAAAATAGTATTACAATTACATAAATCAATTTATTTAACAATGTTTAAAACCATTCAAACAAAGCGAGGCTAAACTATGTAAAGTATATGATTTGACATAAGGTTGGGCTGTAACAAAACGGGTATTTTAAAATAATATATATTTACATATTTATGAAACGAAATATTTTATAATATCTTCCAAAGTAATTCGAATAACCAATTTTAATTTGTATTCTCCTCTAAATAGTTACAATGATCCCGAGATATACAGAGGTCACGGTTTATTATTGATATTTACCGTCTGTAATAACAGATTAGGCAATGATCCAAATGCCTTGATGGAATGGATGCACTGGACGGTTAATTTATGTAATTAAAACCAATATAGTTTAGTAAAATGGTTCATTTTTATGGTCAAAATTATACAAATCATATGAGGAAACAATACTCGAATATTATTTATTTTTGTTGTAAGCAACAATTTTTTCCCCCATATTAATTCCATACAATATATTGAACTAATACACAAGAAAAGTTGTTTTTGATAATTTTTCAATAAATTATAAATGTTTATTTTTGACACATCTAGAGAAAGATATATATTGTTTGTTATATAAAAGGATCTAAACAGGGTAAAAAAAATGTTGTCATCAAAATCAGTAACCTGAAAATCAAAATACAAGACTGAATTACCATCTTAAGATTTACGACTAAAAATCGATTCGGTAGATTTCTAAAAATATAAACACACTCATAAACATTATTTTTTTTAAAGTAGTTTATTTTAAACTTGAAATAAATCTTAAATCAAGTCTCAATATTCCCTGAAATGTGATAATCTTCAATCTATTGATATTATAAGTGTTGAACATTATTTGGACAGTTTTGAACTTGTCAATATCTGATTTTTATATATATTAATTGATGACTCGTATTTTTATTTTACACCTCTCTACGTTTTTAAGATTTGGTTTTATAAATACCATCTTTGAAACATTATCAAACGGCGATATTTAAGAAATACCGTACGTATCTAGTTGTAAAAATTTAGTTGTAAACATGTCTTATATTTTGCAAAAATTATCTATAAAATCTTATATTCGGTAAATTTGTTAAAAAATGTTTACGTAATTAATTTAATTGTTTATAAGAATTCCAAAAATTGAGCATTTTGTTGGTTTTTTCTTTCTTTTTTCGGCTCTTATTTTGATGTTATAACGAAATAATACCCTCGATTAGAATTGCATTTATAAATTTAAGAGATACCCAGAATTATTCCTAATGTTTTCTCAATTAATAAAAAACCCACTAAAGTACTTATAAATGAAGATGACTTTACACTACATTGAGAAACAAACCAAACCAATATCATAGGAAGTTTATTTATCAAAATATGTGTAGGCTATATCACTTAAAACAATAGTATTTTCATATACATGAGCAGTCATGATTAATCCACGCTCTCCGGTAAACCAATCAACTTTTGGTGCCAATCAACACAATCAGTTCGATAAATCACTGGTATTGTGAAGCCAAGTGGATCAATATGTAATTCGGAAGCTTTGCTCCGAGTACAGAAAACATAGTGTGGGTTAGTATTTAACAAATAAAACGATATGAATAACATGAGGTTGTTTATTTGATAAATGAGCTTAACCAAGACGTTTCAAGTAATTATAACCCAGTACTTATTTGAAATTTTAAATACTTTACACCTACATTATAAAACTAAATTCTACCGCTTAGAGCGCAACATGACACAACAATAAACATGTAGTAACAGTAAATAGAACAATGGCAACTGTCCGCATGGTAAGAACTACAAACAGGAATAAATAAGAGTTATGTATTTTGCATGTGGTTTGCATCTTATAATGTTTTTTATACGATTAATTGTGATCATTCAAAGTCTTCTGTATTCGATATTTCAAAAATTACTTCCTTGCGTTTCTATGGTTTCAGTACTTAAAAATTTATAACGACTACATAACAATAATATATATATATATATATATATATATATATATATATATATATATATATATATATATATAATTATATTGAAATAAAACATGTTTAACGCAATTGTGTATATTAAATTTGAAATAATTATTATTTTCTACTCATTTATTATACAAGAATATATATGTACACGTTTGAAACACGTGTTTATTTAACTAGTGTTTAATTAACAGTAGAATAGGTAATGGGAACTTTTAATACATATAATTACTTGCCCTTGCCAAAACTAATTACTAATTTAAGACCGACATCGAAAGCAGTTAATTTCTTAATATAATTTAAGAAATAAAACACGTAGTGGTGCAATGAAATAGTTAAAAAATAATATTGTTCTATTTCTTATATTTTATACGGTTATAATTTCTCCAAAAATATATGTATGAATAAAACACTTGTTTATTTTAACTTGTGTTTTCATTAACAATAGACCTCGTTTTAAACCATTCCATTACATTCAAACATCGTTCTTGTCAAACATTAAAATAGACATTCAAAATTGTTTATTGCTTTTCTTTGTTTAAGAATTATTATATGTGTTGAAAGTGTAACAGTTATTAAAATAATATATTTCATATTTTTATAAATATATTAAAATAGAAAAAAAAATAAGGGTTAAATAAATAACAGATAGAAGTTATATTGTTGATCATTCATACATGTCTTTCTGAATATAATTTTTCCATTCCCTTCACATTTTAATGCAATTTTATTTTGCTATTGTTCCTTATCACTTAATTACAATAATATATTTTTTTAAATAATAAAATAATACTACATACTGTACTGCCTTTCTAGTTAGAGCACCCTGTCCATATCGTGCACTTTGTTTATTGACCTTTAGGTAATTAAATATCCAGTCGGCTGATACAAATCAAATGTACAAAATAAAATTACAGGGTAGCGTGGACGTTGGTATATAAATTATTCATTGTATTTGATAGAATGGAATGTAATGATTACCTGTCAGACATCGACTTATTAAGCTGAAATAAGTGCATACTTTGGGAATATTTATTTGAAACAGAAAATAGTTCAGTTTTAAGACATACTCCTGACTCGTGTGAGGATATCATTGTACCTGTTTCAATGATTAAAATCACAAAATAATTTTAATTTGTAATCAATTACATATGTAAGATGTATATATATATATATATATAGCTCTTATTCCAAACCTACGGAACCTCTTCCATAACTTTTTATCAATTAAAATAGAAAGATGTAACTTTGAAAATATCTATGGATAATTATTACTAGTTTTTCACAAACTTTCAACTCCGCCTCCCGGGGGGGTTTCTGTGGGGCAACTCATGTTTTCAAAATGTAAACATAGAGCATTAGAGCATGTGACACATATATTTTTCTTTTTTATTCTTAAACCACAACATTTTAATAACAAGGAATTTAAAGTACGAAAACCTAGTATCTAAAATGCCACCAAAAATTCCGTAATTTCTATAACAACCGGAAGGAGGGTGTTGAAAGTTTGTAAAAGTAGTTACTAAAAATCCAAAATCATTAAAAAAATACATCTTTCTATTTTAAAATATTATATACATTGAGAGAGGAGTACAGTATTAAACAAATTGATTTCTACAGCCATTTTGGATAGGGTTGACGTATCTTACTATCCATGGTATCAAAATATTTGTTCTTTAACATAGTATTGCTTCTTATTCATTCCTTGTAATCATTTTATTTTATACGTAGCATAGGTCTTGAATATTTTAGGGAAGTAAGCCCCGCTTTAAATGATTGTGATGAAATTCGACAGTGAGTTTCATAAAACGACACGCCGATAATTCCAAATTATTTGTCATAAATGTCCATCTATAATTATGAATAGTAATACCCCATTCTTATTTGTTCATATATTTCGGAAGAAAAGAAACCGAGAATTTCAAAATAAACATTACGTATTTATTCCAACAACAAACGTAATACTCTTTCATAAATCGTATACTTTAATTATTTTTAAATTATGCAGATGAAGTAATTTTGAATTGAAAGCGCATTGCAGATAAAATCGAATGACTACATTAGTTTGAAGTAATCAGTATGTAAGATTTTTTTCCTAAATAATATTTGACAAAGTATAGGTAAAATGTGTGTATATACGCAATGGCTTATACAATATCACACGCACATTAGTTCTTATTTCTGTGCAAATGTTTATGTACGGTGATTAGATGTCAATCGATATCAAGTTGTCAGTATATAACTCTATTTTTTGTAATAAACAGATAACCCTAAAAGTGCTGTTTAGAATAATATCTGCTCTGTTTTTCGACTAGCGTAAATAAAAACAGTTGCTCTACGTAAATAAAAAATGGATAGTTTTTTATCAAATCTTATATGTGTGGTAACTGAAAGTTTGGGGTAGCCTATGAATAAAAATATCGTACTTCGAAGAGTGGTAATAATTAATGTTCTTGATTTAATATGATTAAATATAAAGATTTATAACATAACAATTCTGTCATATTTGTTGCAATTATTACGGTTTTCGGTTTTAATAAGGGAAACTGGAAATTAAACTTTCTTCAATAACAAATGTGTACTCTTACAAAGGAAATTGATATTAAATTATTGGTGTATTTAAAATGAAATAAATAAAAAAAAACGGCTGACATGTATATATAAACAATGAATATAGAAGTAATGTAGTGTGAAACAATACATAACTAACAATGAGTTTAGTTGTGTGCTCTTCATTCTCAGGAGGAAAATATTTTCGGGTACCGCCGCATTGTGGGTTGACGCATATAATGTTACAGGGGCAAATAATCTGTAATTATAATGTGGCTAATCTTCTCCCCTCCCCCTACAACTTTGATAATCATGGTACCTCGCAGTCGCATCGGAGCGCATGCAGTTGTGCAACTTATAGTTGTACCCAATATACCCCATAATGCCCAATAAATCTATTTATCTCTCTCTCCCCTCCCTGTGCAAACATTACTTCTCAGTTGTTATTCGGCCTAGGGGAACAATTATTATAAGTTTCAACATTAATTTAGGTTCAAGATTATAAATCCAATAATCCAATAACACTTAATGAATATTTGGATCGCTTACAGTTCAAACGAAATGAGCCATCAGCCACCAATTTCAACAAGGGTGGTATTATGGTGCTTTTATCACATATGAGTCACAATTACATAGTTGTTATACATCGATGGGCACTATCTGTACTACTATTATGACCCTAATGACTTTTAAATAACAATCACTAGTCGCTCAAGTCATCGATGTAGCATGTAACTTGTAATTTGTCCTTTATGATGTTTTGTTTAAATTTACTGTAAGAGTCATTTATAAAATTTTAAAATTAACGTACATTTTTATGGATTCGCATCATGAGGTTGGAACAAAATCATTAAATTCCATTTAACACAAAATGTAGTTTTTACTAAAGCTTGTTAAATAGTATTATTTTCAATAAACTCTCCAATTAGTTATAGAAGTTATATCTTTAGTGTCATTTATCGAATATATTCATCAGTATTTACATAAAACATGAGTTTTCAATATATAAATCATGAGTATATAAAAGTACTTTGCAAACAGAATAAAGAGCAGTTTTGGGCCGGTCGTTAACCCAACATGTCCTTTCTATATATCCTCTAATTACATATTCAGATAACTTGTAAAAATAACATAATCATACATTGTTTTGACGTAGTCAATCTGTCAGAAAAACCGGGAATTTTTTTTTTTCCATATTGCTTACTTTGATTGATTTGTTTATACCTACAAAACAAGTGTTGAGTGCACATTCATCTTGAAGCATGTATCAGTATTATGTTATATAGTATTTTAATATATCATTATATATTTAGATTTTTTCTCAAGTATGTATAATATACCTGGAGGCTAAAAAGTGTTCCTTACTTTTTAGTAGAAATTTAATCATATTAGGACTAAATAATGTTTATACTTAATCAATCGTATAGTGTATGTTAGTGTTTACAAAATGTGGTTTCCTCCTTGGATTTGAGTTATTAAAATATAATAAAGTAATCGTATGGCAAAAATGATTGAGTTTTGTAGAATATTCGATTTGTATGTAATCTACCTTCTTGTTTCCGTGATTTCGTGAAAAATATCTGAAAATTTTTAACTTTACATTTCATAGATAATGACAAACGTTTCTTTATTATTTTTAAGTTTGTGTGATAATATATTGTATACAACTATGATGAAACCAATTTTACATTATCTAGTAATATATACTACAATATTAAATTAATAATAATAAAACAAATATTTTTTAAAAAACGTGTAACATAATAAGAGGTAACTATATATTGTGAAAAATATTGGTAAACTGTTATAATGTAAACATTTTCCTTTATTTAGATAAAAATTTAAGTGTTTTGCAGTATTATATGTCAAAACGAGTTGAAAATTTTCAATATGCAAATTGTATTTCGTGAATAGTGTTACGTATTATATTATAGATAAACAATTGTCAATCGACGATTTCACCATAAGTTGAACACACTAAATAACAAATACTATAATGTAAACAATATAAATATACTTGTGTGGTAAAATTCTGCATTTACGATTCTAAAATTAAATAAATAATAACATAAATATAAAAATAAAGAAATTACAGATATTGAAACATGTAAAATAATATTTAAGTACTATAGCATATTAAAAAGCACATACTCGTATCTAGCCACTGAACTCAGAGTGATATGTTAAATATGATGGATGTGTTACCAAGATGGCTTCCATTATAGAATACATAATACATATTGTATTTATGTTCTTCAGTAGAGAACGGGGTAAATCAGTTGAAAATTTTCATGTAGTCGCAAAATTAAAACAAATGTAGTTTATTATTTTAGTGAAAACATAATGTTGTTAATATGCAACAAAAGTAAAAGATAATTTGTTAACAATAGAACATAAAAATGGAGGAAGGAGTTGCCAGATAATTCGTCAAAGTTTGTTACCTCCTAAATAGTTTTAAAACAACTTGGATTATGTCCCGGGTTAAAAAAAAGAAGTTTTAGCATAGAGTACTTCAAGATTTTGATAAAATTTCAATATTAATAATTCCATATTTATAACCGATAAACTCTAATTTATTCAAGTAAACATATCAATATGTTGATTTTAAATAATGTAAATATTCTGAGGTTGCAGTTCCATTCCGAACTGGTAAGGAGATTAAATAGAAAAGCAATAATTAATATTTATATGTTTTCTTACCTCTTGTTGCTTTACCACTCGGTTATCATCGTATTTTTTAAAAAAGAGAAAAAAAGAAAAAAATTAAAGACTCTAAGCCCTTGAATATTCTAATATCTTTATGGTCAGAAAATTACAAGAGTTGGATCACGTAGGTGCAATTAAAAGGAAAAGTATTTAAAACTTTTTAATTTCAGACGTGAAGCAAATAAACCAATAGATCGAAGAGTATGTTAAAGCTTGGAAAAGTATGTGTTTTGTAGAAATGAACAGTTTACGCATATTAAATATTCAAATATAATATATTTCATTAGGTCACGATTATAAGTTTTTATTATATACGATTATAAAAGATAAACATTAAAAAGTTTTATGGAAAATACGAAGAACAGCATACATTTTATTGTTGTTTACTTGATAGTATAAAAATTGTTTGTTTATTTTTACTTTAATACACTAGTGAGAATATGGTTACTCGTCCTCGTGTACTCTAAAAATAGTACAGAATATATAGTGCGTTATTTTTCAATGTTAAATTGATATTTTGATAGACTAACAATACATTCTCGTATTTTTTTATTAGTCTTTATTTACTGATAAGCGATTTTTGGAATGTAGAATAGTAGAATTTCTTTTAAAAAAAGGTAAAGGGGAAAATAACTATAAATCAAATTACTAGTATGTAATCAGCTTTATACAGATTTATTTTATGAAGTATTACTGAATAATGTGTTTTACACAGGACTTCTGTATTTCTTTTGTCAGAAGTCTACATCTTACGTTTTCGAAACTTAAGATATGACTTTCAATTTCTAGGATAATTCAATTTCTAGTCAATTTCTATGAGACAATAAAACTTTTTTCATTAGTTAACTTTTATTTGAAACGCTATATATAAATATATGTACATTCAATTAATTTACCTGACTAAGGGAGTATGGGATTAACTAAGGGCGAGAAAATGTAATACAATTTATTGTAATACAATTTATTCGTTTTATATATTCACTCTTGATAATAGGACTTTTTAATTACCCGTTAGGTACTGTCTCTATACATTACATGTTACAGTAGATGTAGCTTTCTTGTTAATGGGATAAGAATAACCCTCCATTTGTCATAGAGGGTGAATTATGAAAGTTTTGTACGAAACACATTATTATAAAATAATAGGCACATTTACCGCTTAAGATAGTTTCCGTTCTATATTTTATATAATAATTTCGAGATTTTTATGGTGCGTTAATAATACCTATAAAAAGGACCAAATTAGGTAAAAATTAATTACTAATAGATTTTTTATTCATTACGGAAATAAATTTCCTAATTATTTGTATCTCTTTCTTTGGTAAAAACCTGTCTTTATTGTTTTGAACTTTAAGTTTTCGTCAATATTTATGTACGCTATTTTATATTTTGAGGTTTAATATTTATTGGAAGAAAATATCTTATTATATGCTAGCTAATTTCCAAAAAATTGTACCTATATTTTAAACACGCTGTTGTTTCCACAACCAGCCAGATTATTCATAATATTTGCAATAATATGTTTAAATTGTTCAATACATACTACGAAGAAAACTATTTATTTGTAATGCCCGCTATTTACCATGCAAACAGGAATTCGAAAGAGTTATTTCGCACTTGCCGTTCGTCCGTCACTGTCGTAGTTGTCGTTGGTACGTGTGCATTGTAACTGATACAAAAATTAAAATATGAACACAAAATTTGGTACAAATATGCTAACATAGAACTCTATTGTAATTCAGAAACATCTAATTAATAATTTTAAAATGGAGACATTTGTTCATATAAAAAAACGTTCTGTAGTTGCCCGTAAATATATTAATCTGAAAATCTATCATTTTGTTTATGCCGTTTTAGATCTTCTAGATTAAAAGCAACTCTTTTTATATAAGGTCTTGAATCAATTCACTTTGCCGTTAACTCCTTTTAAGCTTAACTTTATAAGATGAAATCGAGTATAAATTAACGCGGTCAATGCGATTTTTTTTTTAATATTTCACTACGGTAATTTTTTATTACGTTTAACTTTTCACATTCATTTGTGTCGTTTATGTTCATATTTCAACAACGTTTAAATGAAATCGCAAGTGTTGATTTTGAGGCTTTACTTCTTTTATAACTGTTCAAAGACAGATTCGTAAATTTTAACCAATAACTCAGGAACATGAATATTTGCATAGATAGCAATCATTGCGTCTTATGTGGCCTTAGAGATCATACTAGGTCACATTTCTTTTTTAAATCGTCCCTTTTTATTTGGAGAAACTCGGAATTTTTTGGTTTTTCTTATAGCAGTAGCCTAAAATATCGTGTTATTGATATATATTTTTTTTTAATATTCAGAATATGAACACAAACCAAATTTAAATAAAAATGATACATTGGTTTGGGCTATATTACTATATCAGACAAAGAGACAAAGGATCCACTAATATTATTCCCCTAACCAAGTATTTGGACTCAGAATCCTCAAAACGGATATATCTAAAACATACTAGACACCTGTTTTTTTTTTTTTTTTTACATCTCATAACTTTCAATATACCACTTACATTATATGATTAAGTAAACTCTACAGAGGTGCGAACACACAATTAGAGCCAATTCTACTTTGCCTGAATTATCGTATAATAATATTTCATTGCTGTAGTACCTATCTATAATAACATTTCGATACGTATCTAACATCGAATATGTTCTTAGAAACTACTAAAACATGTAAATTATGAAATTATAATAAGTATTTTTGCTAGAATCTTTATAATTTGTTTGAGTACAATCTTCTCTCGATCTCAGCGTTGTCAGATCATTTAATATAAACAATAAGAAAACGCTACTATTGGCAGAACATTTTACTCAAACTAATGTAATACATGAATTTGTAAACTGTTTCAATTTAAAATTGATAATTATAGAATGCTAAATATACTGGTTTTGGATGAATTTATTACAATGACTATTTTTATTGTTAGTTGAAAAGTGTCAAAAGTAACTGCAATGCGTTAGTCAGATTTTTTTTTTTTTTTATATATATATACTTATATTTTGTTTGTTAATTTGGACTCGATTAATTTTAATATTTAGCTTAGAAATAGGCCTACTGATTTTTATTCTGTCCTGCTGTTGTTTCGAAAACAAACAAACAAAACATGAACATCACTTAACTATATAATTCACCTACATATATCTTTGTTTTCAAATATATATATATATATATATATATATATATATATATATATATATATATATATATATATATATATATATATATATATATATAAACAGTTTTCAATTAAAGAGGATTTTTTTTTCAAATATAAAATAAGAATCGTATTAATTATTTTGAAACTATAATGTATAAGAGTGTATAAATGTCTTTCAATTATTTCATAAAATTAATAATCACAATAAAAATAAATTGTAAACAGGTTTCAAGTTATAAAGACGAAAAATATATTTTTTTTACAAATACCAAATAGGAAAGTATTAATTGTTTGAGGTTATTTATGTGTAGGTTATTATGTGAGGGTATTTATGAAAAACTACATAAATAAAAACTACACACTAAATACCTAATTTGATAAAATAAATTGTTCAATATACAGAATAAAAAAATAACATTGTAATAACACGGAAATACGAAATCTCATGACTTTGCAACTCGCACACAGATATTTGTTCCGGGAACAAAGTTATATGAGGACTTACAAACGGATGAAACGTTCAGGCCCCCATGAAAACCATTATCACATTGAAACGAAAAATAATTGGTGGTAGAGGGTGTGAGAACTGATTCCTAGAAAGATTTCTCAACGCTGCCGTATGTAGAGATTATTGATAAATTGCTGAAACATCAAGTACCCGGAGTAAACCTCTGTGATGCTAGTTCTTTAGGGTTATAGATATATTTTCATAGTCTTTAATTTTTATGAAATGAATAATTTCTTACATCTATTCGTATAAATATTATAAAATCTATACATTTGTGTGAATCATCGGTAAATAAAAAATCTAAGTAAAACTCAGATTATATTCATATATTTCAACTATTAAATGCTCTTTCAATGTTTACAATCAATGAGATTTTCATCCTAAAGTTATTACACCATTTTAGCGATACTTTCATTTTGTGTAAGACTATTGAAATTGTAATTGATTTTATAAAACCGGAAAGCCCAATTCTATACTGAGAGAGCTGAAAGTTTAATTGTTTAATAAGTTTTAATTTTTACTTGATTTTGCGTGAATATTTTATCAGTATTTAAAATATAAAAATATTTACTATTTGTAAACAATTTCCAATCAATAAACAAAGTAATAATGAAAGCAAGTCCTCATGATATTTGTGTAAAGTAAAAAATATTTTCAGTTTGAAATCACAACTTATTTATTATTGATTAACATAACACCAAGTAACTTCACAGTCTGTGTCAATAACAAGAGTTTTAACGTTACAAAGTAGTAAACAAAATAAAGGTAAATGTTCAAGTTCATTTAAAACAGTTTAACTCTGCCATTTACTCCAGATTTATTATAATCTAATCTCTGCTATTTCATCCATTGTCTAGGTCAATGCTTATTCTCATATTCCAACATCAAACGTTTCAAGATAATAAACAATTACTATTTTTTTTTTTTTTTTTTGTTTAACTACAACTAAGATACAATCTTATCTAGTAGCTTATTTTGCATAACTAATACTCATTTTTAGAAGTCACTCCAATGAGTGACTTCACTACATTATCACTCGCTTCATTCGGCTGATCCACAACACTTCACTGCACTAGGTCCAGCGGTTTTGTCCTTTTCAGTCTCCGCACCGTGTCTCGGCTCTGTAGCATCTTGAGGACATCGGAATTAACATGATTTTGGAGCCTATGTTCATGCTTCCATGCAGCACCCTTTATGGCATTGATGACCATATCCATCTTGAGGTCTCTATGCAAGTCATCGTTGCGCACATACCACGGTGCATCAACGATGCTCCTAAGCACCCTATTCTGAAATGATTGAATCACTTTAACATTGGTCTTCTTGGTGCACCCCCAGAGCTGCAGTCCATACATCCAAACTGGTTTTAACACTTGCTTGTATAAAAGCAGCTTGTTTGATATTTCCAATCCGGACTTCCGTCCCAGTAGCCAGTACATACTTCTAAATTTCAGATTTAATTCTGTTCTTTTCATTTTGACATGGGGTTTCCAATTTAGCCTTGCGTCTAAAGTCATCCCCAGGTACTTTGCATGTAGCTTAGATGGAACTACTTGTGAATTTATATGAATTGGAACATTGATCAATTTATTGTTTGTAAAGTTTATGTGAGTGGATTTTGACTCATTTAATTTCAACCGCCACTTTTTCATCCAAGTGCTAATGTTATTAATACTTCTCTGTAGCTTCATTGAAGCCTCCTCGACCGTGGCTCCAACGGCCAACACAGCAGTATCGTCAGCAAAAGTTGCCATTGTTGTGTTTTCATTAACAGGGATGTCTCTTGTGTATAGTAGGTACAGGATAGGACCAAGTACGCTACCCTGTGGGACTCCTGCAGATATTGTCTTTATTTCGGAATATTCATTGCCTTGTTTGACCCGAAACATCCTGTCCATCAAATAAGATTTTAATATCTGGTAGAACTGATCTGGGAGATCTCTTTGCAACTTAAAGAGCAACCCTTCATGCCAAACTTTGTCAAAAGCTTGGGAGATATCGAGGAAAACAGCCGAGCAGATCCTCTTGTTTTCAAGAGATTCTTCAATTATCCCAGTCACTCTATGCACCTGATCGATAGTTGAATGCTGGTTTCTGAAGCCGAATTGGTGAGTTGGAATCAGTTGATTTTCTTCTATGACAGGTTTCAAACGCCTAAGGAGCAGTTTCTCAAATAGCTTGGAGATTATTGGTAAGAGAGAGATTGGACGATATGATTTTCGATCACTTAAATCCTTCCCTGGTTTGGGTACCATTATTACCTCTGCGACCTTCCACTGACTTGGACAGAATTTAAGTCTAAAAGAAGCATTAATGAGGTGTAAAAGTTTCACAATAGCTTTTCCAGGCAAGGCTTTAAGTACTTGGCCTGTAATCAAATCATAGCCTGGGGCCTTCTTGATATTTAAAAATTTAATTTCGTCCTTGAGTTCTTTCAGTGTCACCTGCTTTATAATCATGTTTCCACTACTATAGAACAATTACTATTGAATATTAAAATTAATAAGGAATATATCTTAAATCTCAAATATTCTACATATCTTCCGCTTCATTAGAACAAAATATAATTATTTCACATTACTCTTCAATAAAAATGTATTAAGTTAGAGATGTTTTTTTTACCTAAGGTCCTTAATAAAATTCACATAAAGATTTATTTTTAAAACAAATGAACATAATAATATGTTCTTTTTTCTACTTCGTCTAACGTATTTTCCACATTGTTTTAGATATCTTTTGATGGATTCATTTTTCTTTGTTCTTAAAGTTACGCAGCTAGTTATCTTGAACAAGATGGAAACTTCGGTCTTCATTGCGTCTTAATTATTGAAGAACAATATATCCTTCAATTTACTCATGTTTTTTATTCAATAATTGAGAGATTACTTTGTAAGATTTGTTATTCGCCATTCCGAATATTGATATATTAAATAATAAATAAATGTAAGACTCACTGTCCACAATATTCTGTTCAGTCGTTTTTATACGACGGCCGTTTCGGCTATTCAGCCATTATCAAGTTTATTATTGGAGAAGCGCTTCCGTTGTCATGAAACACTCAAAAAAACAACATAGTTACATAATAACACAAACACAAACACTGATTTTGAACGAATATTTATTAAATTAAATTAAAACGCGACTCATGAGTCGACACGATTGTTAGATGTCCCGGTACGTACTGCGTGCGGGTGTGCATGATTTAATCATCGGTACTGGATAATGTCTGTCTAACTGTGTCAATACAGTGTCGTACAATGCATTAGAATCAAAGTTCAATTTTTCATTCAGCAATATGTTACTCTCTGTTTTATATTTCTTGTAAATTTTAAACTGTTCTAACGCTTTCATCAACTTTCCCTTTTTACAACGATATTACGACTATAATGCTAGGGGTTTAAAATTAGCCATCCTAAATATTATATATGCAGTGACTTGCAATCCAGAGTAAGTTGGAGCATAATCGGATACTTCTAAATCACATGCCACGTCATTATGGTTCATCTAAGTTTCCACATAATTTCACAGTAGATGTCTATATTAATAGTCCTTACACTTTCCATCAAATAACTCATATAAATTTCTCCATCTTACTTCTTCTCCCCCCTTAATATATTTTTAAACAGAAGTCATTGAATTTGTATCATTTAGTACTTGCTTTAAAAATTATGACGGCAATGTTTCACCTCATTTCATTGACTACTATGTTACCTCAATGTTTGTGTAGTAAACTCTCGTTTCATCTCCAGTGGCGTAACGTTGTGGTTGAAAGTCTATTGCCTCCTTTCTAACAAGTTACAAATATGATCGAGCTGAAGCCCAAGGATTCTCTTTATGGTAAGTCGGTTAACAATTTGAAGCTCCACATAACATGCAGTTTTTTTAATGACGTTTTACTGTCAAATTATAGTATATTACTGATCGTGAAAGTAAGGAAATGGTAAAGAAAATCCTGAAACTATTAGTTAGAACTTTCTCATTTATTCGAGAGGTTTCTCTTAACCTTTCGATATTACTCTTGAGGAACCACTATGCTCTTCACCATGAAAATTCTTCTACTTTCCGGGCAGACTTTCTACATCCGGGCAGACTTTACTCGAAATCAAAAAATCTGACCCCTAACTCCAAACAATTAGCTTATATTGAATTTTAACAGCAGTCTCAGAAATACGGGTTAACGTGTTCTTTAAATTGAACATCTTTTCAATACATTGCTAGTTGACGCATTGCAGATCTGGGACCAGGTTTATATTTTGCGTTGCGGAAAATTCAATTAAGCGGATCATTTTGCTTTCCTCTCTAGATATTTAACGACATAATACATTGCCGTGATGAATTTGTCATGATTTGTATTTTATAGGAACACGAATTATAATTCTACATTTAGTAGCTTAAACAGAAATTAATAGCATATAAAATTGTTAAATTAATTTTAGTAATTAATTAGCATTACAAAAAAAAAAAAAAAAAAATCACAAAAACTTTACATATTACATACAGAATCAAACAATAAATCAAATTCATTGTATTTATTTAAACATAGACAAAATTAATGGCAATCGCAATTTATATAAAACTCTTTCACAATCCGCCATTGTTGATTTTAGAGTCCAGTTTATTATAAAGAAAGAAAACGAGTGCACAATGGAATAGTTAGATAAATAACAATAAAAACAATCATTAAAATGTTCATATTGTTTATGCCTACTAGCTGAGATTGAAAAAAAAATCCTATGAATAGAATAATCCAGAAAATAATATTTACTCAGACTTTTTTTAATGGGTAATTAGTCTTTAATTTGTGTTGTTTTAATTTATTAGGGCGTTTGTTCATAAGTATTATAACAGCCCGCCTTAGCGGTTTTTTTAACGGATTTTCTACAAATAGACATCGGGTTGAAGGAATTAAATAGGAATCCAACCCAATTAATCATAACACAAGGGAAATTCCAGTTTCATAAAATCATTCAGTAGCAATAGAAGATTGATACCATTGATGGTACGATTTTTCAAAAAGTAAAAAGAAAATCACCATTATGTTTCCGAGGTTTATGTAATTTTAAAGACAAAGTTAAATAATTGTATTTCACGAACCAGGTCAACAAATTCAAAATTGACATTAACTAAAATTGAAAATTATTTCAATAACAAACTGTGAGACACAGGAACTCCAGAGCAAAGCGTGTAACAAAGGTCAATTATTACTCAAGACAATACACCAATAATAAAACTGTATGCTACTAAATAATTTATACAGAGGTATGTACTTTATGAACCTTAACTCACACACAAAGCAGTTTTTTTAAACTTTTTTCGTACAATCCGCATGTATAGTGCGACTTTGTGGAAACTAAATTGTATAATACAAGTCTGTCAAATTGCATGCTTCGGTTATACAGTACTGTGTTTAGAAACATTCAATGTAAATGTTTAATATTTTTATTTTTAATTTCTCAAATACATTTAATATAGATAGAGTTATTTGATAAGTCAAAAGTAAATATAGGTAGAGTTTTGCAAGATATTTATTGTTTGTAAAGAATCTACTTTTAGGACCGATAAGTCACGAAATGTTGTTAAATATTTTTTAACATATTTGATAATTAGGTCATATGAAATATCATTTAAACAATGTTGGTAACTTCATGATCAAGTGCAGCTAGTCTGAGAAAAAATAAAATGTCTCATTTTCAAAAAATTAATACTACTGATTATAGTTTGAGTTTTAGTGAAAATGTAAAGCTTACAAAACCAATAAAATTTTGAAAAGATTGAATCTAAATAAAATTAAACAGATTGGATAAAAAGAAATGAAACTTTAAACGCCGTTATTAAAACTTGCTTAGTATAAAATTTAGGGTAAATGGAAGTTTATGGACACCATAGCAGATTTAGCATTATTTTAATATATCAATAAATTAACAATTAGTTACCTTATATCGACTTCGCCAAGTGACTTCTTTCTTGATTCAAACTTTCGCCTTTTGGAGCATATACTCCATCCTCAGAGTTTATCCCTCAATAGAGTTCGTCACACATTACAATTTAACATCACAGACAAACATATAATATTTAACACTATTATATAAAAACATCGAGACTCACACGGTGCGTATCGCTTCAATGCCATCGAGTTATTTTCATATAATAGCAAATAAAATATTTGCTTTTTTTTCACATAACATTAAAAATCTTTTCTTTTTTTCATAATTATTTGTACGTTTCAAACATTTCCTTAGCCATCGACATATAAATAAAATATGGAAAAAAGATAAAATGAATAACAACTAAAACTTGTCTTCGAGTACTTGAATAGCTTCAGTGTAGGAAGACAACAGAAGTTAGTCAAGCGACATGTAATAAGAACGATAATATAGATTGATCTCACCAACTAATAAATGAATGAGTTATAAAGCAAGCTAATATCCCTCGTTATAGGACACACAATAATGTGAGGCTTACATCATTTTTAATTCACCACATGTTTACTTCTTTAAAATTTGTTTGCCTCCAGAAAACCACACAGCACAATAGCATATTTTATTGTTCTTTTTCCTTTCCAAATTTTAAATACAAAGCTAAAAATCTCACAGACGACATTCGATTTCTACGTTTATATACTACTTTTTTTACACTTATTTTTGAGTTTTAAGAACAATTATTTTCACTAATTCGGAACAAATTAAAAGAATATTGTAATTAAAAATCATTATCTTCAATAGTCCATTTTTAAATATATACTAACGTCCATTTTTTTCTTCATATTCTAACCAGTTTGAATTTTCCTAATTTTAATCCTTTATTATTATATTTAAAAGATAACAAAAAAAAAGTTAAATATTCATGTTGAATAGAATTATAATTAACTTCAGGCTTTGTGAGATAAAACTGAAAGCCTTGAAACCATTTTACACTCCCTTGAAAGCTACGAACGAATCTTAATTACAGTTGAATAGTAGAATAAAGCAGTGAGCACCAGTATAGCCTGAGAGGTAATCTTTTAATATACAGTCAAGTAGTCGTTGTATCAAGTCCTTCATAGAGTTCAGTAATGAATTTTACTAATGCAAATGAAGTCCTCAGGGAACGTGTCGTGGTTCCTATATGAGCAGATTTAATTGTGACTATAATTATTTTGCATATACCAAGAGAATATTTAATTTAATATAATAATGGATAATTCCATTACATTAATTGTAGGAAACTCAATAATTAATAATTGTAGTTAAAATTAATTACTGTTTTTTATGTTTTAACATATACAGAGAGTTTACTGCTAATAATAAACGAACATATAAAACTTTAAGACATTGTAACTTATAACACCCTGCTATTCCTCTGATATTTTACCTCCTCTGCGAGAATCTTAGTAGTACACTTACCGGACTTATGGATATCAGTAATAACTTCAAACCATCAGTAAAGAAGTATCTATTGGAACTAATCAGTGGTAATACCTAAACTGTCTAAACTGTCTTAGAATACCTAAAACTTATGTTCATAATAACACCATAGAGTAACAAAGTGATAAACATTTAAACCAATAAAAAGTAAACTTATGTAAAAGTTTACTTTATAGGTATACTTCCAAGAGATCGGATCCAGCATTCTCATTTGCACGTATACAGAGCAATCCTAATGATATATAGTAACCAACGTTGTATTAGTTAGAAATATTTTAGACACAAATAATTAAAATGTCTAGAGTTGATAAAGAGGGGAAGAAAATTCTTTAATTCTTAAAAAACCACATAAATAATGATATTGTTTTACTAATTTAGAAATGTTCTAAACCTTTCTTTTAGAAATTCGAAATTTTATTTCATTGGTCAAGTGAACACCGATATACTAGTTGAAATCAGTCTGAAATACATGCTGTCACGTTTTATTAAATTCTTTTCACTAAATTGAGAACGAAACGCATTTTAAAATGTCCTTCATTATTTTAGAAGTTTATTTATTAGTAAAATAAAAAGCTGATACATAATTCAATTAGAATCTTTAAAATATTTATAATATCTATTCAACTACAAAATTACTGAAGTAGGAATTTGCAACAAAAAATTTATTAAATCCTGACAATAAGACGCTATAGGGCAGTTATTCATTAGACGATTTCTAAAATAGTTATAACGCATATAATTCGTTGATATTTGGTTATACTATATCAAACGTTGATACTCTTTTTACAAAGTGTGGGGTGAAAATCTGGAATACAGTGATTATCGGAAATTACATTTGAGGACCTAGTCATTCTGATACAATATTAAAAATACAACGTTCATCTAAAAATAAATGTTAGTCATTTGTACGTAATTGTTCATAGTCAAATTAATGTCAAACCTGTAATATAGTCATTAAAATCGATCCCTTGGAATCAACGCATCTATGTTGTTGTTTCATTTAATAAAACAGTTCTACAAGCTTTCTCCTAATGTAATATTTTGGATGTTATCCATAAACTCAAAGTTTCATTAAGTGGGAGGTTTTGAGTTTTATAGACAGGAAAAATAAACAGACTAATATCAAGGGAGCAAGTCGCCATGTTACAACGTCAATGTCCTATTTAGTACTATTTGATTGAAAATTACCTCGTGTTAAGGTAAAAAAATTAATGGTAAGTAATATTGGGTATTTTTTTTTTTATTGTTGTTTTTTAATGTTTCCAGCATTCGTAGGTGGTTTTTTTTTCACATTAAATTTTTGTTTTTGGATTATACTCAAATATTTATGACTAAGCACCAATTTTTGAAAGTTTTAACTAAGCTAAGGAATAAAAAACAAAGCTTTTCATTTTCCTTCTTCTGTGAACTTCTTTTGAAGATTTTTCCTTTCATTTATTTATCCAAGCGTCGATCACAGTTCATAAAATATCTCACATAAATTGCTTATTCATCAGTTATTGGTGTGCAATAAAAATAATAATAATAATAATTTTTATGGTTCTCACTACGTAACAAAAGTGCATTTTTTAAATCTAAAAATATGATTCCTGGACATAGCTTCATCCGTCTTAGCTTGTTTTAACTTGTTAAATATTTCATTTATGCCGACTGAAATTTGGACGAAATAATAAAATCGGAATGTTGAGTAAAATATTGCCCTCCATTTTTATAGACGTGAGAAAAACAAACACTTAAACATACTTTGCCGAAAGTGTTTATAATAAAGGTCACAGTCACGTAAATGAATTTTATATCTACCAACAGATTTATTTTTGGTATAGAAATTAGCCACTTCCTGATATTATTGTGATATCCTTCAAATATAAATGAATAACTACATTGCTTTTAATCAATGGGCTAACTAACATTTAACCGTTTTTTTTTTAAATTTTGTTTTCCATAAATTCACTCTTCTCGTCTTTAGTCCTGGATTCCAGTATCTTATCTCAAATCATAGTGTTTCCAACCAGCCGAGGGTATATTACTATGTTTCAACTTAGTTGTCTATTGTACTAACTAGAAAAGTATAATGTAAAGTTAAACTTAAATTCAAATCGATAAATTTTTAATATTGTACACTACCTTTTATCCTTTTAATAACATCCCTTCCTTGCTAATAATATTTGACGCAATACAGAACAGGATATGGGTTTATCTTTTGCGCTGCGTAAAACTTATTATAGTGAATGATTTTGATTTTCTCTCGAGATTTGTAACGACATATTTTGTCATTATGCATGACTCCTGATTTATGTTTTATGGTAACAAGAATAACAATTTCATGTTTACGAATGTAAAAAAAAGATAATCAATTGCAATAAATTATAGTACAAAGTCTTTTAATTGAAATAACAAGATTTTTACAATCATACAATACATTTCATATTGAATAAAAATAAACATTATATTTAAAATATATTGCTATTGCATAAATAAATATTTAATTTACACATGAGGATGAATCAATTATCCAGTTCAGTTTTCTGCGAGTAGGAAACTAGGAAATATTATATATATATATATATATATATATATATATATATATATATATATATATATATATATATATATATATATATATATGAAAGGTAAAATGTATTTCCGTACAACTACCGGAAGATTATTTTGAGAAATCTAGACGTAGAAGCAATCCTTATAATGTATGATAAAATGCGTGGGACAACCACTTTTGCGTTCAGCACCAGGACAAACTCGGCATATAATCATGATCCACAGATTACATAGTTTCGCCTGAACGATATAACTATCAACTTATTGATTAAATAAGAGGAAGTATATAGCACTGGTTTCACCGACCCCCAACAAATTTCTTGTTAAAAATAAATGTGGATGATAGAAGCAGGAGTAGTAGGAAGTAACCTGCTATATACTATCTGAACTCTTCCAGGAGAAGCACCCATGGACATCGTAAATACCTGATCCTATTCATTAGTAAACTAGTAATGAGTAGATTTTTCTTCTTAACTATTTTACTTTATACTCATAAAACCAATGACGAATAGTTAACAAAGGATATAAAAACTAATTCATTAACCGTGTACAAAGTTGGTTATACTTTTGATTGTTTGCAATAATGAAAAGTAACAAGATAAGCAAGTACTCCTAAATAAAATGAGAAAAGCCATTGCGTAAGTTTACATTATTATCAGTTATGTCGTTAACTAGGATACGTAAAATATATTATGCGGGTTGTGTATTATTTCACGAAATATATCACCTCGTTCACTATCGACATTTATGATTTCTTATCTCCAAGAAATAAGAACTCCAAATCCAATCTTGTAAAAATAATGTATTATTTGATAAAAATACGAGTATTACAATAAAAATAATACTTTATACATCAACATAATATGTCCATAGAACCATTTAGACATAAACTGCGTACTATTAACAAAATTGATACGTGTAGGTCGCATTGATATTGCCACTTTGTGTTTACTTAAAGTTTATTATTTATGTCTCTTAAATTGAACAAAAAGTATTAAGTAAAATAAAAATATGTATTTTTTGTTATAGTGTAACTATTTCTGCAGATAGAGTATGGAACACCGATCAAATTTCATCATTTTATTTTTACTTTTTCATAACTGCTAGTTATGCCTTATTTATAATAATATATGGAGTGTCGTTATTCTTGTTTTGGAACCGTGTCTTGACTCTCGTAAATGATGGCTATTTTAAATGGAAAATGAAAATATAGAAACATTAATATTCACTGTTTATCCATTTGTATTAAAAGTTTTATCCTCTTAACAACCGTTAATCTGTAATTATGTAACAGTAACATATACACTGTCGATATTACAAATGGTAATGTTAAATACAGCATCACATTTCTTGGTAATCATGTTATAAAATTTTGACGTGTATAAAAATGGTAATTCTTTATAAATCCTGATCTCTAGATGAGTGTAAAGATCATTTTAAATAAAAGTATTTTATAGGAAACATTCAGTCTTACAGAGGCAGAGTTAATGTTAACTTGACGTTTATTACCAACTTAACACATCACATATCCATCTTAGTGAATACTCTCACTGAATATTTATAAGCCATGAGAAAATAGATATATTTTTGGTAATATATTCGTTTAAAGGTAAGTGTGTTTTCTTTGTAGGCGTCAGTACTCGACATCCGAAAAGCAATTTGTAAAAGTTAGAAGATATCTTTAGAAATAAACAAGGCATTACATTTCACACACAAGCCAACAATGACCGAAACAATAAAATCCGTCATTGAAAATGTTAGTTTTCCACTTTAAATATGTTCATGGGATCCGTCTTATATTTACACCATATTTTTGGGATAAATATGCGTACATTAAATAGAGCCTAATCTTGTTTTACTTGTACCATAAACCTTTCTGAACTTAAAAATCGATGTAATAAAATGTTAGATGAAAGCGTTTAGTTCATATTTTTGTATAAATATTCAAAACAACAATATCAATTGAACAATTTGTTTGATAAAGATGGTTTTTCTTTAATCATTTTAAACATATATAAATAGTTTCAAGATGGCTAAATTACGCCAACACATAAATGAATGTAAACCAAAAATAATATCACATATATTAAATAACAATCTACTTTAAAATTATACGTAAATTTAGGTAAAGTTTAAAGAATTTTGATAACAATTCTACATACCATAATAAATTTACTTTATATTTGACATAAAGTAAATTAATTACAATAAATAATTCATATTGGATTTAAAAGTGCTCTTTGTTTTAAAATATATTACATATTGTTTCTCTCTGAATCATACCCTGAAACATTTTTTCCTTTACACCCCCCAAGGCGGAGTCTACAAACGTAAAATGAAATAAAAAAAAAAAAGGAATATATTAAATATAAAGATTTTTTTGAAGTTTCTTGTAGTTTGTTGAAGATAATTTAAAAATACAAAAATAATGAGAATAATATTTTCTTTGGACTGCGCAGTAATTGAAGGTAGTAAACCAGCCAATAATTCTTACGGGGAAGTGTAATAAACAGTATGGGGGATGTTATTTGTAACTTAGGTTTACATATCCACAGAACAATGACGGTAGCAATCTAGAAACGGTTCAACCAGAGTCCCGAAGCTGTCCAATAAGTTAAAGAGCTTGTCTATTAAAGATCTTGCAAGAATGGTGTTGAATATGTGATTTTAGTTGTTTCTCGTCTGCATGGAGCTTTCACGAATATCGCAAGTTTTTCAGTTCACAACCACTTCTGTGCACCACTCTTGAATTTCAACTCCATGTTCACGAGCGCTACACGCTATTACATAATACACCCAGCAATTATTCAGTGATAATTATAGCCTGTTTTCATGACTTGAACTTTCCTATTATTAAATTATTAAATGGATAATCAATAAACATAATATGTGGGAAAAAACCTTTTATTTTTTAAATTATTAACAATAAACAAATGTATGCAACACAACAACTATTATATGACGTTCGGTTACTAATAGTGGCAATTCTACGGGTATTCAAAGATCACCGCCGTATTAAGATCACGGTATAAAATATCTGATGCGTGCGCACACGTGGCCAAGACGAGCACACAGTCGTTTACAGTGCGTGGACCTATAGGAACTTCGCGGCGATGCAAAAATTTTTTTAAATATATATATTATAGGGGAATCAAACACACCTACCTACCCCATCCCAACCACACATTTCTATTCTTTAGACCACCTTTTATCATTTATTGTTGTTCTAACTAACTGTTGCGAATATTGTGTTCCGTCACACTACGCTACAGATAGGAGTGGTTAATTTTTTATTATAAGGCAAGATTTGAAACCCCTTCTTTCAGAAACGTTATATTTTTAGCTTTTCTTATTTTTTGCATCATAATTATTATACATTTTCTTCTCAAGAATGTTATAGGGCAATAATGTTTTTTTTAAACCTTAAAATTATAACTCTCACTAAAGTCGTACAGCATAACATTCAATTAAAAAAACTACATGTTCCAATTTTTAAACTTCAATTTTAACGGCTAATATATATATATATATATATATATATATATATATATACTGTATATATATATATAGTATTTAGATGACTTAAAAAAACTATTAATAACACATTATTATTATTGGAATAAAAAATAAACAAAGTAAATTTATAATTTAGATATTTATTATGAAATATTTGTTCATTTATTATAGCATAATCAGTTTTTATTTTTAATATACTTATTTTCTAATATAATGACAAATGAATAAAAAGAACAGTCAAACATCTATTTAATTTTGAATTAGTAATTAACTTGAGGTTTAGAATCAAAGCGCTGAATAGCCTTGCAACCATTTTGCACTGTATTGAAATTCATGAATGCTTTGTAATTACAGTGGAATATAGCACAATATCTAAGATATTGTATCATATCCTAGATAGAGTTTCATAGTTAATTTTCCTCAATCATATTAAGACCTCAGGGGACGTGTCTTTGTTCCTCTATAAGTGCATTTAACCGGTTATTTTAAATATAACAATAACATATTTAAAGTAACAATTGTTAATATTAGGAACACCACAATATTAGGAACAATTATTTAAATCACAATAATAATAATCTTGAAATTTAGTTTTATTTCATGAAATTTTTTTATGCATATATATTTTCATGCTTATCGTCTTCTGTTGAACTATAATAAATTAGGAGCCATTATACCTTCAAATCAGTGTGAAGCTATATCCGACATATGCCTTTAACAAGAGACGAGAATTGTTTGATAGATTTACATAACAAGAAAGATCCAATTTCATGTTTCTATCTTTATCTAAAATTTACACTAATAATATACAATGTATAAGAAATACATGAATTTAAACGATACCATTACAGTAGTAATAATAAGCTTTTTAGAACATAGTTCAATACAATCTTGAAATTAGTTAAATAAACCCAATAACATACAAAAATATAAAACAGTAAATATATAAAATATCATAATTATATTGATTTTAAACATAATTTATTGTCATTGAAATTATTTATGGTTCGCTAAATTAAATGTGAAAGTTTAAATTTTGACATCAATAAAGATCATAATCTGAAGCAATGTGATAATCTGAAATGATTTTGTAAAATTTTAAAACAAGGTTGAGTTATCAATTCCAGTATTATACCAACTCAATCGATTAGATCATTATATTCATAAATTATTTCATTTTAAAAATTAGAAGTAGGAACTTTAGATCCTTGTGGGTAGCAAAGATCTATTCTTTACTGCCAACTTTAATCCCTAGATAAAGCTTTATGCGGTGACATAATGTGTGCACAGAGCAACATACTTTATTAACTTCACCCCTACAACACTTTTTTAACAAACTTGACACGTACAAACCGCATTTATATTACGACTTTGTTCCACTTGAAGTTTATTGCACAAGTCTGTCAAATTGCTTGCTTTATTTTATACGTTGCAGAAAAATAACATTCTTGGTAAATATCTACACTTTTCCTAAGTCATATAATTATGAAGAAGTATAGATAAAGTTATGCGATGTGTCAATAATACTAAGAATAATTAATAAGTGAAAATAAACCAGAAAAAGTGCTATTTGGAGTAATCTAGGTCTCTTTTCTGTAGAGTGATCTGTACATTTTTCATAATTCAAGATTCATGTGTATCTCCCATTAACAATATCTAAAATTTTAAACGTTACGTCCAATTGATTTAAGAATTTGATGAAACCAGTTTGTAAAATCTTAATTGAATTAAAATTTACAGTCGGGGATAATCCCCCCCCAATAAATTTTGAATAGCGTCATTATTACTTGCTTAAATGTACTTCCAGCTCAATTTCGTTATACGCCTTCATTCTCTATTTGTTTCAATTTGAATTAACTCGTTACTTATCACGTATTGACAAATTTTAGTACGTTACCTTTTACTGACATATGGTAAAATTTTCCAACGATTCTTGCCCACACATAAACCTTTAGGGAATGTTTGTGTGTGTTGCCCTTGATCCGGTGTGGGTATATATCGGCGCAGTACCTTCGGTTATATCGTACTCATAACAAACAACAACTTAATATATTTATATATCATAGGATCAGGAGCTACATAGAATCATTAGCAAAAACACAATAATTAAGAGTGTGTTATGTTATTAAAGCTATGAACCGGATAATACTTCCGTTTACTGCTCTACTAGTAATAACTTCATGATGAATATACCTGATACTCACTAACTACTCTCATAGCTTTAACTCGGGCCTGAAACACACTCACTACTTATTTACCTTTGACTTTGTTAATTCCTTTCGTAACCTTTACCATTGTCGTCGAACTTTTGACTGTTCATTACATTAATTTGTATTATTTGGACAAACAATTTACACACAATCATAAAATTAAGCTTTGTAATAGAAATTTGCTACCAGTGATAAAAAATGCTGTGCTTCAATAAAACTAAATATAAGTCGTTGAATAGTTATGAAAAATTTGGTATATTGTAGTTTCCAAGGTGTGATCGTTGTATTATTGGACCAAATCAATGTGAACTGAGCATTTTTGTATTCTTGTAAAACAAAAATATTAGGTGATAAACAGCGATCAAAGCTCACGTTTATGTACGGCCCGGCTTAGACTGTATTTTGGTAACAGAGTATAATCGACAAGTACTGTAAAAATATTACTTTTGGTTTGTTTTTCATAACCGATTTTAAAGCATTAGATAAAGCCACCTCATCCTGCCTGCATTGATTTAATTTCTATACAATTCACTCTTATGTACAGTTTCATAATCAACTCTTGACGTTTTATTAATTATGTCAATAAATATTGTAATGCGTCTACAGAGGCTTAAAATGATAGGTTTAAGAAACAGGAACCATGTTAATTGATAAAGAAGAGATGTAGAATAAAAACACAAGATAAGTTAATTATTGTTTATAACTAAATTACACATAACCTATATGAACAAAAATCAAGAAATCGATTCACTTACGTTTTGGACCTTTAATTATTTACTCATTGTACAAACTGTTAAGGCAGTTTAGGCAGTGTTTTTGGTACGCTTCAATTTTGGACGGGACTATAACGTCTATAACGATTCATCCGTTAATTTTCGGATAGTATACGGAAGAATAAAAAACTGGTTTTAACAATGAATGAAATTTAATTTTAAAATATGTTTCATCGACATGTAAAGTACATTTAGTAGGTACATTAGTGTAATTCTTTACCATTATATAAGTGCCGGCGTTTCAATCCCGACTTATCCTGAGAGTGTGGGTTGGATTGGGTAATAATCATTTACCTATCCAATACTGGGTAACATCTGTTTCATCTGTGTTATAAAGTATCTCTTAAACAACTCAAGTTTTCTAGCGATCATGATGTCATTATACTAATGGAGGGCTCGCCTTCCTTATTTCATGATTTTCACATTTTCATTATTTAAAGCAATGTCGACTGAAAGAGGTTTGCCTTAAAAGTACACAACGGAATAATTAGCATTATCTAATGTCTTTTCTCCATTTTCATTATAGCAGTCAAGAAATTTAAACTATTTTTTTCCCAAAAAGATCAAGAAAATATTCCCAATTACCTATGTATGCAAAAAACTGTATGTTTACAATTGAAATGTTATACTATAACATAGGTTTCCCGACGTATTAATAAAATACGACATACTATTATCGCCAAGACATTTCATTATGTATCATCATTCCATTCAAAATTGTAGGTGATATTTTTCTAACTAAATATAATTTTATAATTGTTTTTCTAACTTTGTTATTGTTGTTGTCTTTAAGATTACTAAAAATAAAACGTACACCACCATAAAAATATATACTCTGATGGCAATTATGCACCATTCTTTTTTATGTGTGTTTTATGTTGTAGTTATTGATATAATCTTTTTGACATCTGATTAAAATCGTTTATAGCCGATGTTATAAGAGATCAAATT
Organism: Aphrophora alni; assembly: GCA_963513935.1. Lineage (NCBI taxonomy): Eukaryota > Metazoa > Arthropoda > Insecta > Hemiptera > Aphrophoridae > Aphrophora > Aphrophora alni. Next base: position 91,672,364 of record OY740768.1, read on the forward strand.
ACAGTTTATTTTAATACCCACAACCTATGAACCAGTGTTTTGAGGAGAAGTTAATCAACAGCTTTTATTTTGAGTCACAAGAATTTTTTGATGAAACCAGTTTTTATAAAATGGTAATTCTTTGTGTGTCTCCAAAATTTGCCCAGAAACACCAATTCTTGAAGTAGCACAATAACTAATGCTGTCTATGATAACTATGCTGGTTTTGTTGGCATTTTAATGTTATATACATACACTCAATAAAATACTATTGTGTAGTAAAATATAATGTTATGTAAAATTATTAGTTTTCCTTCAATTTGGTTGAACATTGTCTAACCGATCTACGGCTTAGTATCTGCGCATTCTTCAATACGCTATTATATTATTAATAGAGTAGAGTTTCTTATAAGTAAGCTCAAAAAAACCAAACAAAAAAGAAGCAACAATTTAGCTAATGCTATTCAAGTGATATCGCAGGACTGTAAAGATATGCTTAAGTAAAACACTTCTTATTACACTTGATTCAATTATCGTTGGTTGGACCAGTGTTTGAAGCATTAGGAGTGATGATTATTCGAACTAAAATGATTAATTTATGTTTTCTAAAAGTTGAAGCATTTCCGATATTCAAAACTTTACCTTCCATCAATATTAAAATTATCTGCAATTATAAGTTCTTTTCGTAGAATGAAAAATAATTACATGAGAGGTTAATCTTTCGGCCTACAATTTAAAATTCGACCTATTGCTCACTTGCATAAAATGTATATCTTAATATAAGTAAAATGAAAATTTTTTACATGATATCACAAACCGAAGCTAATCGTACTTTTTACTTATATATTTGGTACAAATTGTACATACAATTATGAAATTTTTAGTTGTTGAAAATAAAGATAAGAGGTGGATGACTTCCTACTTAACGACATATAACTTGTGCGACATTTAAACGATCGTAAATGTCATTGCAATTCACTGAAGTCCCTAAAGTCATGCCCTCTTTCTCTACAGCAGCGTGTCTAGTAAAAGTTAGAATAGCTTTAACATTTGTAAAACAATTTAATATCTCCAGTATTTTCGAATTTTTAAAAATTAAAGGAGGACAGATGTCCAAAAATATATTAGAATAGGAGTAATTAATTTTGTTATATTAGCTGAGCATTTATTTGACAGCTATGGTTTCCCATTAACGTTTTGGCAATTTAAATGAAAAGGAGATATGAAAAAGATTTAAAACATTAATTTAAACACTTATTTATAATATAAAGTAAAACAGGTTACTATAAAACCTAACCTAAATAATGAGTAATATGCAAATTATTATAAAATACTAATAAAAGTAAAACTTTTTCCAAGTATATTTTTCAATGCTTATAAAAAACAATTTTATCATAATAAATTTGAAAGATGCTCATTTAGTTGTTATGATTTAGTCTATGATTTAAATGTTTAAATCTCCACATAGCAAAATTTAAAAAACCAATATGCTATATATTGGGTCTACGTTTGAAATATATGCATGTTGGTAAATAATACTTGTGAATTATTTGGCCTCGTCTTTGGTATATTTTTAATTACTTACGTATAAATATTTTATAACTTATATACAATTTACGTACATTTGTCTTGTTTAAACATTGTTGTGCATCCTAGCGTGCGCAGAAAGTTGAAGGTGTCTTTATCTAAATTTTGCACTAGGCACCTTTTTTTTATTAATCCAATGTGATATACTTCGTTTTTATTTATTTCAGAAAGTCTACCTATATAGAGGGCATTAAGTCTCGTCCTCTTCTTGGCATCATGATTAAATTTTTGCAAATGTGAATATAAGTTGGGACGTGATATGATTATTTATTAGTTAACCTTTGACTTCTATCCCACCACAGCGACACGGGTCCTATGTCGTTGATTTTAGATGTTCAAATTTTTTAGGATTTTCCATCCTTTGATCTACAAAGTAGTTTAGACAAGCTTTTATTTTCTCTTTGACTGATGCGTGTTCTGTAGTTATGAGAATTGCTGCTTTATCATATTCCCTGAATAAATGTAAAGAATGCTGTAACTAGCGAATGGTCAATAAATTTGTGGTTTATACTAAAAAGCGTGTTTAAATTATTAATGGAATACCACCAAGCACCCACGGTCTCCAGCATATATATATATATATATATATTTGTGTGTGTGTGTGTGTGTGTGTGTGTGTGTGTTGCAACGCACCCCCCCCCCCCCCGGCAGTGTGAATGGGTCGGGGAAACCTCCTCCCGAGACGTAACGCTGACGCAAGACCCTACGGGACTCACCACTACAACTCTAACGACGTAGAGAATGTTTCTCCTACCGTTTATAAAATCCCGATAAGGCTCTTAATTCTTATGTTACACAAGATTAATTTAATTTTATCAACTTATGCTAACATATGAAATTTTTTTATATATTTGATATATTCACTTCTTATACTGTTACCAGGGGACTTAAATTTAAGAAAAGGCGGAACCAAAATGGTAACAATGTTTGAAAAAGAAAAGTAAAAAAAGAGACAAAGACAAATTTAGTAATTAACAAGGCTCAAGTTTATTGAAACAAAAGAAATTTCGACGTTTCAGATTTTATCATTTACAACTGAGAAAGACATCCTGAGACAAATCATCAATAAAAGCTTATGATTAACAATATTGTAATTAAAAAAAGTTATACGCCCTTAATGTAAAATATTATAATTTAAATTAAAAAAAATTAATCAATAGATTCTGAAAATTTATCCCCCCTTTTTAGTTTATATATTTTATAGTTACAAAATTTAACAAAAGACAATGAGCACAGCTTAACAATTAACAGGATTATAATTAATCAAAAAAAAAAAGATTATACGCCCTTAAATGTAAAAATTACAAAATAAAAAAAAAGATGAAAAGATACTGATATTTATTCCCCCCTTTTTTACTTTATAAGATGATAGTTTTTAAAACAGTTACAGAATTTAACAATAAAAAAATAAATGAGTTTAATGTTTCAAATTCAAGAAATTCATATCAATTGAAAACAAGTTCACCACTAAACTAAAAGTTACATAATATTACTTATTTGGTAAATTTCTTAAATGCTATATTGGCCAATAAATTTATATATATCAGATAAAGAATTTATTATAAAATGACAAGTTTATTTAAAAAAAAAGAGATGAAAATTTTGAATATTAAATTTTATTAATTGACGTCAATTATATTAATTTAGAAAATAACCTCTTGGAGGTTGTTAGGACCGAAAGTTTGCATGCAGGCTCCACCCAATAATTTTTATATATTTTATAATTAACTACACAAGTCTACATCTAAAAGATAGCAAAAAAGGAACATATTCGCTGAAACAATTTAGGCACATATACAAAATGAGTTTAGTTAAAGTTCTGTAAAGTTAGTTTTTTTTTATTAACATCACTTCTGTGCACATGAAACTTTGAAGGTAAGTTGAACAAAACGTGTTTTGTTAACAGGACGAAACATGTCTAGATCTTTATGCAATATGAGGCAAGATTTTCTGTGTTTCTTCTACCAGCGTATTAGCTATAGCAAAAAACATGTTTTTTAGCGTCTGTGCAAAATCAGACATGTTGTAGCATTAATGTTCATTATTAAAGCAATTATCTGGTTATTTGTCAAAATTAAAGAAAATTGATGGTATAACAGAAATTCGTCAAGATTGCAATTAAAAGCTTCTTAGATGATTATAAATCTATTTATATATATTTAGTTTTGTGTAAAACAAAGCTTGTATAAGACTTGCAAAGATCTGCAAAAGTCTGTAAAACGAAATTTTCTGATTTAGAATAGATTTCTCCAATTGTTTTATATTTGACATGTTCAATAAGATATTCTGGTCATTTAATGTTCAAAATTAGTTTGCACCTATTTCACATAATTGTTCAAAACTCAAAATGTGCCTTTGCAAGGTTTTGTAAAGTATGTCTTAACAAAAGAAAATTTTTATAATCATTGAGTTTCAAAAGAACATTGAACATTAAATAAAACATGAAATACATATTTTAAAGAATACATGATAATTAACAAATTATTTTAAAACATTAACAAAATTTAAGGTATGATAAAATCTGTAAAACTGAAATACCTGGAAAATCCTGTCGCAGATCACGTGAGCTTGTGATCGAATGTAAGACATCGTGAGTTATTTTTGATAGACTGGCTAGTTTTAGAATCGGTAGGCTAGCCAGCCGTTGTACTCTGTACTTAGATAGAGACAGATATAGAGAGGGAAGATAAGAGGGACGGCGAGTGGACTGTCGATAACAAAATGCAGATTGATTCTACTGATTGCTACAGCTCTCCCCCCCCGAAAGACGGAGTTGGGGTGGAGTCAGAAAGGGGGCCAGAAGGGCCTCCCACAAAATTTTGAAAAAAGGGACAAGGGCCAGAAGGGCCTCCAAGAAAAGATTGAAGAAAGGGGCCAGAAGGGCCTCCTACAAACTTCTGAAGAAAGGGGCCAGAAGGGCCTCCTACAAAATTTTGAAATCAGGGGCACGTGATAGAAACAACGCTTCATAATGCTTTTATAGTCACCACTCTAGGGTGTAGCCTCCTTCGGCACTTACTTATTAAATTTTGAAATTTCTACAGCGTCTCAGCTCTTCCCACCTATAATTGGGATAAGCCCAGGACAGAAAGAGCTGAAGGATGACGCAAAGGTCGACATTGCTGTGCATGAACTGACTTTGTACACTAAGGTACGTGGGGAAAGGGGTGGAGTGGCACCTCGGGATACCAAGTGGAGGTGACCACTCCGGGGACCAGGGGAGGGAAATGTGCATAGCACATTGGACTTACAGGAAAGGCCGGACTCAGACGGGGGGGAGTATCCTCTGAGCCGACCTTTACATTTAATTACAAAAATAAATAAAAATAAAAGAAAAACTCCTGAAGCCAATACTGGTCAGATCATGCTCAGCGTCGTTATTTTTAAATTCCTCTTCTCCCATACGAAGAAAAATTTAAACTATTCACGGCTCTTGACAATTTCCGTGAGAAAAAAGAATTTTGAAAGGTCTAAACAAATAATCCATTTTTAAAAATAAACAAAGAAGCAGTATGAAACGTTGGGGAGTCAAAATTGTTTTAGTGCCCAAGGCAGGGCATGTGATGTTTGACTTAAGGTCTTATATGTGTATCATGTGCCCCAAAAAAAAAAGGAATTTAATTTAATCAAAAAAATTGTGTAAAAAAAAAAATTTCATCAAAATATGTTGTGATTATAAAAAAAGTGTGAAAGAAGTGTAGCAAAAAAAGAGTGTGGCAAAAGACAGTATAAAAAGGTGACCCACAATGTGAGAAAACCCAACTCCGGTTTTCTCAACCCTAATAAAAAAACTAAATCAGGAAACAAACATGTTGACCTGCTAACTAACAACCAAACAAATTAATCAAGACAAACAGGCCAACCATGTCGTCCTATATACAAAAACTGGGCCCCTATAATTTGGAAAAGAGAAAAAAAAATTTAGTACACAAAGATATTATTCAATGAGTGTTCAACATTTCAATTAACTATTAAACAAGTGCCACCATCTGCATCAACCAGTCCACCGCCATTCTGCGCATTACTCAAGATGATAAAAAAAAACTAAAAATAATTTTCTCTCAAGATGACAAAAAAATTCAAAAGCAAGCTCAGTGTTCTTTAACGAGTCTTCTAATCTCAGCAAATCTACTGCCATTTTAACTGTTGCTGATAATTATTAAAAAAAAATAAACCAAGTAATTTAAAAAAAAAAATTTCTTTTAAGATGATGCAAAAAATGAAAGAGCCAGAGAAAGACTCAAGAATTATATGTAGTGTAGTTGTTGTGTATATGTGTGTGTGTAAGTATGAATTAATACAGACAAGCGAAAGAAAACTCGAGAAAATTTTTGAAGGAAATTTTGAATATTTTTTTTTTTTTTTTTTGTTTCTAACTATTTTTGGGTTTTATTATTTATTTAAATTTTTTTTTTGGAATTCCCGAATGACCCCGCTGTCTGGATCAAATTCAGTGAATGACTAGAGTGAAGTGTATGTGAATATATATATATATATATAAAAAAATATTTAAGCAGACAAAATAATAATAAAAAATAAATTTTATCGAAATTGGTTTAGAAGTTTTTGTGTAAGTGTTTATAAAAATAAATAAATAATAAAAAAAAGAGACTATAGATTTATAGAGATTTAAATATTTAAACTAAAATAAAAAAAAAAAAATTTCATCAGCAACAGTTGTGCAGTATTTGAAAAAGCTGCAAAACATAAAAATGAGCCTTGTTTAACAAAGATAATTTTGAATTTAAATTTAGATAGTTCCAATGCAAAATTTTGAAAATTAACTACGGTTCCAAAATTTAAATTAACAACTCTATAATTTAATTTAACCACACTAGAATCTAGAATCAACGACTTTATAATTTAGAGAAAACCACGCTCTGCTACCAGAAACATGTTACCAGGGGACTTAAATTTAAGAAAAGGCGGAACCAAAATGGTAACAATGTTTGAAAAAGAAAAGTAAAAAAAGAGACAAAGACAAATTTAGTAATTAACAAGGCTCAAGTTTATTGAAACAAAAGAAATTTCGACGTTTCAGATTTTATCATTTACAACTGAGAAAGACATCCTGAGACAAATCATCAATAAAAGCTTATGATTAACAATATTGTAATTAAAAAAAGTTATACGCCCTTAATGTAAAATATTATAATTTAAATAAAAAAAAATTAATCAATAGATTCTGAAAATTTATCCCCCCTTTTTAGTTTATATATTTTATAGTTACAAAATTTAACAAAAGACAATGAGCACAGCTTAACAATTAACAGGATTATAATTAATCCAAAAAAAAAGATTATACGCCCTTAAATGTAAAAATTACAAAATAAAAAAAAATATGAAAAGATACTGATATTTATTCCCCCCTTTTTTACTTTATAAGATGATAGTTTTTAAAACAGTTACAGAATTTAACAATAAAAAAATAAATGAGTTTAATGTTTCAAATTCAAGAAATTCATATCAATTGAAAACAAGTTCACCACTAAACTAAAAGTTACATAATATTACTTATTTGGTAAATTTCTTAAATGCTATATTGGCCAATAAATTTATATATATCAGATAAAGAATTTATTATAAAATGACAAGTTTATTTAAAAAAAAAAGAGATGAAAATTTTGAATATTAAATTTTATTAATTGACGTCAATTATATTAATTTAGAAAATAACCTCTTGGAGGTTGTTAGGACCGAAAGTTTGCATGCAGGCTCCACCCAATAATTTTTATATATTTTATAATTAACTACACAAGTCTACATCTAAAAGATAGCAAAAAAGGAACATATTCGCTGAAACAATTTAGGCACATATACAAAATGAGTTAAGTTAAAGTTCTGTAAAGTTAGTTTTTTTTTATTAACATCACTTCTGTGCACATGAAACTTTGAAGGTAAGTTGAACAAAACGTGTTTTGTTAACAGGACGAAACATGTCTAGATCTTTATGCAATATGAGGCAAGATTTTCTGTGTTTCTTCTACCAGCGTATTAGCTATAGCAAAAAACATGTTTTTTAGCGTCTGTGCAAAATCAGACATGTTGTAGCATTAATGTTCATTATTAAAGCAATTATCTGGTTATTTGTCAAAATTAAAGAAAATTGATGGTATAACAGAAATTCGTCAAGATTGCAATTAAAAGCTTCTTAGATGATTATAAATCTATTTATATATATTTAGTTTTGTGTAAAACAAAGCTTGTATAAGACTTGCAAAGATCTGCAAAAGTCTGTAAAACGAAATTTTCTGATTTAGAATAGATTTCTCCAATTGTTTTATATTTGACATGTTCAATAAGATATTCTGGTCATTTAATGTTCAAAATTAGTTTGCACCTATTTCACATAATTGTTCAAAACTCAAAATGTGCCTTTGCAAGGTTTTGTAAAGTATGTCTTAACAAAAGAAAATTTTTATAATCATTGAGTTTCAAAAGAACATTGAACATTAAATAAAACATGAAATACATATTTTAAAGAATACATGATAATTAACAAATTATTTTAAAACATTAACAAAATTTAAGGTATGATAAAATCTGTAAAACTGAAATACCTGGAAAATCCTGTCGCAGATCACGTGAGCTTGTGATCGAATGTAAGACATCGTGAGTTATTTTTGATAGACTGGCTAGTTTTAGAATCGGTAGGCTAGCCAGCCGTTGTACTCTGTACTTAGATAGAGACAGATATAGAGAGGGAAGATAAGAGGGACGGCGAGTGGACTGTCGATAACAAAATGCAGATTGATTCTACTGATTGCTACAATACTATCTTACCTTTCTTAAAACTCCAGACTCTTCCTCAAAGGGTGTGCCCTTTGGAGCTAAATAATTCATTAAAACAAAATTTGCTCTTTTTTGAATTTAACTTTTTACTGGTGAGCACTTACTTCTTCTTCTTTCTGATTTTAAGAGTTTATTTGAATAGGTTAGTTTCAATCAAAATATTAGACAGTGAAATTTAACAAATTTATTGAAATGTCTACAATTTAATTTTTACTTTAAGAAACAATGGATTTCTTTCAAATCACTTACAACAATTTGTGTCGCCTTTTCTGACAATTTATATTAAATGCTTCTTTCTCAAACAAATTGAAAATTCTCTATACTAAACAATTCTAACATTAACTAAATCTAACAAAATATATTCTTAATCTAATACATGTATTTATGAATCCTTTTATTTATCTGTTTCCAATCTGTTACTTGATTGATTTATTATTTGACTCGAATTTATTTTATTTGATATCTCTTTATTTTAATGACTTTAAAATTGACTTTATTTCTGACTCTACTTTGACTTTAAAACGTTATTAGTTAACTTTGTTGATTTTAATAATTTTGGACGTTATTCAAGTTTATTAAAAAATAAATTTTATTTATTAAAAAAGCTTGATTTATGCAGTACCTTGTTTTTGTGAATTGCACAAGTCCGCTCGTCCTGATTCTGAGAATGTTAGTGGATCTTGGAGATGGTTTCTTAGAGTTGTCTAGAATATCCCGAAGTCCTGTCCTCAATGAATCTGCTGATGACGACAAGTTCTAGAAGAATGTTTGCCGGAGTCCGTAGTGAAGATCTCTTATACTAAGCTGTTGTAGGATGTCACGTTGTCTCCTGCAAGGCCGATCCTTTCTGTGGCCACCGTTAATAACCTGGCGAAGTACTGAACGTTGACAATATATTTTCACGACGATTTCCTCTTCAGTCTTGAGTAAAAGTTGGTGATCTTTCCTGGAGCTGACACTAGACGAGACTGATGAATTAACTTGAGGAAAGTTAACTCGCCAAAGTTTAGGCCATACAGTGTGGCCAACCTTCATTTATTTTTGTTACTATTTTATTTCACAATTTATTTAAGTTTCTTTATTTATTTGTACTACTTATGAACTCTTCTTGGCTTATTCTTACATTATTTGGCTAATTTTTCTATTTTGAATTATCTATTTCTATTATTATTAGTTGTTATTAGTTTAATTGTTTATGGTGGATTTTGGTTAGGGTAGGTATACTTCCCTCTCCATGCGTCGAATGCTTGTCGTGCGCGCGACCTTGGACACACGTTGATTCCTGAAAATCCTAAGTTTTTACTTGCGAATTCTTCTTTTCTTCATATATTCCGTTCGCTTCGCTCGATTTTCTTCTGGGTGATTTCATTTTGAAGCCCTTCTCTTCCTGATGATTTTCCATCTTCATTTGCAGCGATACGACGTATATTTCTTCTCTAATGGGGATTTGAAGATTCCGTAGTTTCTCTGAATTTAGTTTTTTCAATTTTGGAAATTTTTGAATTCTTCTTTTTGTAAGTTGTTCCTCTGATGCTGAAAGTCCCAAAACTGCTTTTCTCTTCTTTCTCGCTTCTGGGTTTCACAAATTACGGCACTTTCTGCATGTTTGGTTATTTATGATTTTATTACTTTATGGTTTTTTATTAAATTTTGATCTCGAGTCTTATTTATTACTAGTTTATCTTATGGTTATGTACTGTTATTATAAGATTTTGGATTTTATTCATTTTAAGAGTTTTTTATGTTTTATGACGTTTTATTATGGCTATAACTTTTTTATTATTATTCTGACGAGTTTATTATCTTATTATTTTATTACTAGGTTTTCCTAGCTCTACACGATGATATTATTTTATTTTTAGTTTTCGGATTTTTGAATTTACAACATTGGATTATACGAGAGTATTCATGTTCAAACCGGAAATCTGGATATTTCTTGTCCAGGCGCGTGGCCTTGGCTTGGTCAAACCTAAATATTCCCTTTAACTTTACATGTGTTTTAAATGTTTTTGTCATTTCTACAATTTTTATTGGATTTAATTGAATAAAATTTTAGAAATTTTAGAATTTGGTTGTTTTCCAAAATTGTTCCTTGTGGACGGTTCAATTAAACCGTTGCAAAGTGTGTGTGTGTGTGTGTGTGTGTGTGTGTGTGTGTGTGTGTGTGTGTGTGTGTGTATGTGTGTGTGTGTGTGTGTGTGTGTGTGTGTGTGTGTGTGTGTGTGTGTGTGTGTGTGTGTGTGTGTGTGTGTGTGTGTGTGTGTTTGTGTGTGTGTGTGTGTGTGTGTGTGTGTGTGTGTGTGTGTGTGTGTGTGTATGTGTGTGTGTGTGTGTGTGTGTGTTGCCACGCTGCCGCTCGCTCCGTTAGTGGGTTCGAGTAGGGTTCTTCTTGCCCCACGTTGGAACGCCACTAGCCACGCTGCGCCTTTCTCTGACTTCACGAATTTAAGATTCTTGTTCCCTTTTTTGGAACACTATTATCACGAACTCTTAAACTCGCTGTACGATCACCACCGACTGGGCGAACCACCTTTCTTTTCAGAGCAAGCGCGGGCAAGACCAAGGTGCTCACTTTTACTTTTTTAAATCAAAGATTTTGCAACTCTTGGCTCTAATAAGTATGAGCTTGTCCTCATAAACTTACCAAATTTTAATTAACGCAAAATTCCCTGAATTTTATCTCAATGCTCGATTATTTAAATCTTTTAAGATTAACTCTCTCTCTCTCCAAGGTCGTGCCTTTTGGGAGAAATCGGCTCTTAAGTTCTGATGATAACTTTTAAAATTTTCAAATTATATTACCAGAGCACATATATAAAATTTATGTTAAAACAAGGTTAATAGCATACACAGAATGGATATATATTAAAAACACAACAAAATTTAGAAATGAATTATTTGTATATTATTTTCTCTTTTGCACAGAAAAATTTTATATTCAAGACTTTTTTAATCACACCAAACAATTTAATTGAACAATAACACAACTATTTATTTATTTGACAAAATTAATTAATGTAATATTTTCTATATCTTAAACAAAATAACAACGCTTGACTTTTCAGACAGAACCACAAACAGTTTTTCCTGTACTGAAAAAGTCGTATTTAAATTATTAATAATTTTCAACACCAAAGCAGAGGTTTAAAAATGAATTTAATTTTTAATAATTCCCCTAATGACGTTATATTTGAAAAGAAGTTAATATTTGCGAATTATTCCTTAAGTATAAGATACCTTCACACTTTAATAGAAGTTCTAGTTGGATTTGGAATTTGTTGTATTATTAGGATGATAGTGATGTGATGTTTTCTATCCAGAGTCTGTAAGCTGCTATGTAGTTGAATGCTGGTCTCGAATTCTTCTAAGTCGCCTTGAAGATCGATTAAAGTTGAAATTATTCTAAGTCCAATTAGTAGAGTGACAGTTGAATCTTCCTCTCAGCTCAGAGTCGGTTGCAGAAGAAACGTCCTTTAAGCGTCGATTCCAAATCAAAAGTAATCGTCTTTCGACGGTTAAATCTCGGTCTCCCTGTCAGTGGGAATTAATCCACTTTTCTGGAGCCAATTTTCCTCCCTTTTTGGGAAAAAGGTATTTTCCATATATTATGTGTTTTCAGGCCCTTTTGGTCTGAAATATTTACACTATATGTTTTATTAGTCCTATTTTTTGACTAATGAATAGTTTTCTTCCTTAATTATTAATTAAAACACCTTTTAATTAATAATTTATAGTATTTTTCCTTTAACGTTATCTTTGATCCATGTTGGCAACATGATGATTCTGACTTTAGACTCTGCTTGAAGATGCGCGCGCCACTTTTCATGTTTTTGCATGAAAATCTCTACTTTTGACGTTTTTTCGTTCAACTCGCTATAACTTTCGAACGCTCGAACCGATTTTAAAGTTCCTTTCGGATTCTTCTTCCTTTCCATCTTGTGGGTCTTGTGGAACTTGATTCATCGCTCTACTGCGCTTCGTTCGCGAGTTATCGCCCTTTTCCTGAAATTTGATTTTTCCCCTTTTCAAATTTTGAGATAAGTCCTTTCTCAAATTTCTTTTGACGAAATCTTGTTCCTCTTCTACTACAACGAAAAACTATGTTTGTACTTTTCCCATAACTCGTTTGGTTGTCGAGTTATTCGCCTTTGAAGTCCTTAAGTTTGTGTCGTATGAGTTTATGTTCATAAAAACCCCCCCATTATATATTATTACTTCTGCTTTGGTGTGTTACCATTTTACATACTAAATACATATAATTATCATGTTACTTTACCCCTTTAACGTTTATTTTACCCGCTTTTGGGCTTTGAAGTTTTACGTTTTGTAATTATTATATCTCCCTTATTTTATTTTCAAATTTGATTCTAAGTACCTATTATTGTGCCCTATTGTGGTCTCTACAATAGTCCTTATTATTATTTTTTAAATGATCCCCCCTTCAACTCAAAAATTCCAAAAAACTCCCCAAGAATGACTTTCTAAGTCCATTCTCACCTGTTAATTATTATTAATTCATATTTTTTATTTGTGATTATTGTTATTTCCCCACTTGGTTATGACTCTACGATTTTTGAATTTTGAATTTATTCTTTTTCCAAATTTTAGGTTTTTGAGCCCTTCTAAAAACTTGAATAACTTTTTTGTTTTATGTGATTTTAAATTTATTTGTTGATATTATTGGTCGGTTGACTCTACTGAATATTTATTTATATTAATAATTTAGTTTCTTAATAAAATAGGAACTAAGGCAGTTTGACTTTTCACGTCCGAACAAGCAAGTTTGCTCTCGAACTGGCGTGACGTCATCGCCCCACCTCGTCCCCACTCTACAAGGTTTAGCGCGGCAATTTAACTTGTTTTAAATGGACTTGAGACGTTTGGCTTTTTCCACACCGTCGCAGTGTGTGTGTGTGTGTGTGTGTGTGTGTGTGTGTGTGTGTGTGTGTGTGTGTGTGTGTGTGTGTGTGTGTGTGTGTGTGTGTGTGTGTGTGTTAAAATCATTTTAAATATAACTTCATTTGGGAAATTAACAATAATTAAATCCATTAATATAATCTCTGCTTTGGTGTTATAAATATTTAATAAATAAATAGGACTATTTCAGTACAGGAAAAACTATCTGTAGTTCTGGCTGAAATAGTCTAGCGTTTTTATTTGTCTTAGGATATAAGAAATATTCTCTGTTGATTTTTGTGAAATATTTTAATTGTTTTGTTTTTTAATCTTGTTGTGATACAAAGTTTTTAAATTGGTTTCAAATTGTTTTTAAAGAGAAATTATATACGCAATTCGTTTCTCAAATTTGTTGTGTTTTCTATTTACCCATTCTGTATATGCATATATCCTTGTTTATGATAAATGTTTTATGTGTGCTCTGGTTAAATATAGTTTAAAATTTTAAAGAAATTATCATCAGAACTTAAGAGCCGCTTTCTTCAAAAAGACACTTCCCCAGAGAAAGAGAATGTTAATTAAGAGAAATAGTTAAATTATCGAGCATTGAAATAAAATTCAGGAAATTTTGGGTATATTAAAAGGTTGTAATTTTATGAGGACAAGCTCATACTTACAAAAGCCAAGTAGTGCAATATCTTTGATTGAAGAAAAAGTAAAAGTGAACATCTTGGTCTTGTCCGCGTTAGTTTAAGCTGAAGGTGAGAACCCGTGCCCGCAGAGGGTTGTACAGCGAGGAGGGCGTACGCGGCAACACACACACACACACACACAAACGCTCAAACACTGACGCAAAAATATACGGATATATCTCGATATGGGTAACGAATATCGGTGCGATAACGACGCACCTTACCCGAAATTATATAGTTGATACCAAACTTGACCCTGTCATTTCAGACATACCGAAAGTTGAACCGGAAGTAGGTATACTTTGATTGAAGACAGCATTTTCAAAATGAGAGTATATCAGGATGTCGGCAATTCATGGAAATTGACGCTAATGGTAATCAGAAAAACACCGTCGTTCCCAATTTTTAAAGCCACATCTGATATAGATACAAACGAAAAAAATATTTTTGTAGCACTTAGAAGTATCCCTCCTTGACATACGTAGCCACGAGCGATTTAGTTTGGTTCACGATAAAAATGCGACTTTTCTATATGGCGACAAACGATATCTAGTTTTGCCATTCTGTCCTGATAAACCCGAAAACAAATGTTTTCACACCTAACACGAACTTTCACATATTTTAAATATTTGATTTTAATTGAATATTTAAAAATAATTTAACTAACATACATATGCAAAAAATATATATACATATAAAAAGCAACAAATATACAGGGTGTATCAGAGCGGGTGGCCGGCTTGTATAGCATTAAAACGATTATACTTAGACATTTAGTTTAAACTGATAACCCCCTATTTCGACCCCAAGGAATTCAGGAAAAATGTTTTTAACCCTCTAAAATGCCCCAAAAGGGTATTTTTTGGGGGTGGGTGTTGGTTTTTGGGTAATTTTCAAATGTAAAGGTAGGTCGTGTTGTACCTCATTTTATAGGTCTCGATACACTGATCATTGAAAACAAATTGTTTTCATTTATCTTGCACCGTCAATACAGGGTGGCCCGAAACATCATAAAAACTTAAGTTTACACATCTTTTTACATCTGTCATAAACATTTGTTTTAACAGCTACAATTTTTAAAGTACATTGACAAAGATGTGACCTTTCAAACTATACCTAATTTTGGTAGGTTTTCTCACATTTTTAGCAAGTTTCAAAATTTACAACTTTTAGAAGTTTTAAAAGTCAATATCTCAAAATTTTCAAATTGCAATGTGGGTCATCTTACATATCAAATTGAAGCCCTTACAATTATCAACATTTTTCATATTTTAATTTTTTTCATTTCTCTATAAGCTTAAAATTTACAGAAAAATATTGTTTTTCTTAGAATTACTGAGTTTTTGTGTACGTTATAAGTAGGCTTAAAAAATAACTGCTCACCGGGTAATTCCCTGGAACAGCTTACAGGTGTTCAAATTGTCGTCCATTTTGTTCCATACACAAATCAACACAGGTTGGAAAGGAATCAACTACTCTCATTACTTCCTCTGTTTTTGGGCCAGAGAACAGCTCCAAGAATATCCCCTTTTTCCCCGTAAAGTGTTGTGGTGCGATGAAGCTACTTTTCGAAGTAATGTAGAGGTTAACCGTCACAATATACGGTATTGGGCATTCGAAAACCCCCATCGGATGAGGGAGGTTGACAAAAAAAGATATTGGTCTAAACACTTGGTGTGGAATCATAGGTAATATAATAATCGGGCCTCATTTCTTCGAAGGTAATTTGAATGGAAATATGTACAATCATTTTTTGTTAGAAATCTTACCTAATTTGCTACAACAAGTTCCACAAGAAATTAAAAATACTATGTGGTTCTTACATGATGGTGCGCCTGCACACTAAGCAATTGCAGTTCGTCAAACTTTGGACAGCAATTTCCTGGGCGATGGATAGTAAGAGGAGGCCCAACAAACTTTCCTCCGAGGTCACCTGATCTAACATGTATGGACTTCTATTTATGGGGAAGACTCAAAGAAATTGTGTACAGAAATCGGCCTACTACAAGAGAAGAAATGCAAGATACAATTAGAAATGCAGTGGGGTCGATAAAAACAGAGGAAGTACTGCGAGCAGTTGATTCCTTTCCAACCCGTGTTGATTTTTGTATGGAACAAAATGGACGACAATTTGAACACCTGTAAGCTGTTCCAGGGAATTAACCGGTGAGCAGTTATTTTTTAAGCCTACTTATAACGTACACAAAAACTCAGTAATTCTAAGAAAAACAATATTTTTCTGTAAATTTTAAGCCAATAGAGAAATGAAAAAAATAAAAATATGAAAATGTTGATAATTGTAAGGGCTTCAATTTGATATGTAAGATGACCCACATTGCAATTTGAAAATTTTGAGATATTGACTTTTAAAACTTCTAAAAGTTGTAAATTTTGAAACCTGCTAAAAATGTGAGAAAACCTACCAAAATTAGGTATAGTTTGAAAGGTCACATCTTTGTCAATGTACTTTATAAATTGTAGCTGTTAAAACAAATATTTATGACAGATGTAAAAAGATGTGTAAACTTAAGTTTTCATGATGTTTCGGGCCACCCTGTATTGACGGTGCAAGATAAATGAAAACAATTTGTTTTCAATGATCAGTGTACCGAGACCTTTAAAATGAGGTACAACACGACCTACCTTTACATTTGAAAATTTCCCAAAAACCAACCCCCACCCCCAAAAAATACCCTTTTGGGGCATTTTAGAGGGTTGAAAACATTTTCCCTGAATTCCTTGGGGTCGAAATAGGGGGTTATCAGTTTAAACTAAATGTCTAAGTATACTCGTTTCAATGCTATACAAGCCGGCCACCCGCTCTGATACACCCTGTATATATATATATATATATATATATATATATATATATATATATATATATATATATATATATATATATATATATATATATATATATTGCATTGCTGTTTATTATTCTTTAAATTTATTAATCTATTTTTTTTACGAATTGCTTGAATTTTTGGCCCCTTTAATTAAAATTCATCCATATCATATTATTTTTATGTAAATAAATTTGGCTAATAAATTTGCATTTTTCTGAAAAAAATTATTTAGATATAAAGAAAAATAAGAAACAAAATAAAATATGTTTTGTTTAATTAAGATATAAAATAACAACTTGATAAAAATAGATTTCTTGATGTTTTGTTATCTTTGAATACCTGCAAATATAAATACAGGAACAATCATAATTTGAAATATATATATATATATATATATATATATATATATATATATATATATTTCAAATATATATTTATATATTATATATTATATATATATATATATATATAATATATATAATATAATTATATATAATATATATAATATATTATATATTTAATAATAAATATATATATATATATATTGTGATTTGTGAATCTTGATCACTGCTGCAAGATATATTTTCAAAATTGACCAGATCATTTGTAGAATTCTGTATATTTTGTCATCCCTACACGTTGGCCAAATATATTGTTACTCCAATAACCAAGAGGTTTAATATTTTTCATTATTTGTATTATGATCGGTGTTTAGTATTAACGGAAATATCTTGAGGAAATATAACTGGTGTGGTCTGGAAGAACAACATGATATCTAAGGTCAAGGAAACAGAAATAAACTAAACAAAATGAAATGTGTGACACGATCACGCATCAAAGAAAATAAGAATGAAAGAGAATTGTGAAGGTTGTTGCGGGGGAGAGCGGAAGTAATTACTTGTCTTTGTTCGTTTGTATGTCTGTCAGTGTCAGAGTACTGTATTTGTTAAATCTGTGCAAATTGTGTTTTACATGACATGACTTCCTGAAAAATTATTTAATTCAGATTTGTTAACCGTATCACTCCTTATTTGCGCAATGATTAACGGAAAGGAATTTATTGCAATATTCCCAATGACATAAATTTTGTAACTATTATTTAGCATAAACGCAAAGGTGTTGAAATAGGAAAGTAGTTTTGGTATAGTTGAGATGCATATTGGACAATTACTTGCACATATTACATACGTTAATTTACTTAATTTTCTTTTCATTTTTTAAATTATTAAATGGAAGCAGAACATTTCTTTCCACGACATATGCTTTGGTAACTATTCGTACAAGTGTATGGTTTTGCCCAATCTATGTTCTATATTTGTGATAGCAAATGGGGTAATATTATTTTTTTATATTAATATTATTATTATGTTTACATTTTTATTGCATTGTTTTGTAATTTAATTATTGTTATTTATGATTCTGTTATATTACTTGTACTTGAAATGAGATAAATAATTAAACTGACCTATGTGTTTACGCACCCATTTATACAGAATAAAATATTCATGCTGGACACCATTGTGACAAAACAGTCACACAAAATTTAAATGGAAAACCTTCATTACTTTATTATGTCACTTGAATTATAGTTATCCAAATTTGGAAAAGTCACCACCGTATTCAAATACAGTGGCTAGATCCATTTGTTTTATAGCAATACAATATTTTACACAGGGAATGGATTTTTAAGACTGTTTATTCCTGGATTTGTTTTATTATCTCCAGTGATTAAAATCCACGAACCATGACAATTTAAAATCTAATATATAGTTAAATTTTTTTATTGTTTCAATGGTTTTTATAATTTCAATTTGTGTTAAAAATAAAATAGTCTACTGTAAATGAAACTACAAGCTATTTGAATGGTCAAAAGTGTATTTTAATAAATAATTTTATTTATAGTTTATACTATGAAATTATCAGCCTTTTCCAAACTAATATTAAAAGGATTTCAAACTATTGATTTTAGGATTGCTGAATACATGCCATTTATTAGATAGCGTTGTAAGAGATACAACTTTTTTAGTATAAAGCCTATAAGTGAAATAATGTGATACAATAAACGTCTAACCCTTCAAGTAAGTAGCCTGTCTAACTTATGTTATGTTGACAATTTAAAAATTCAAATTGAAGATAAATATTTACTATTACTCATTGAATCGAGTAAATAATAAATATAAAATCATAGTCTACAGATTCTAAACTGTTTCTTATATATATAAAAAAAAATACTCTAGAATAATAAAAATACATAAAACTACACGTTCTATTAAAAAAACACTGCAGGCCTTATAGTATTAAAGAAAAGGAAGTTGGCGGCCATATCGGAAAATATGGCTGCAACTTTTAGAAATTTGGATGACGTAATTTTACTCCCATAAATATATTGTTCAATGCCTATTATGTACCACAGATATCGTTTAAAATTTTAAGATTGGATCTCTCTTGTAAAAGAAAATGAATTAGATTTCATTAATTTAATCATTGTCTTGTTATATATATATATATATATATATATATATATATATATATATATATATATATATATATATATATATATATATATAATGATTTCCTACAGTAAAATTCTATCATCTACCGTCTTATAACATGGGCGTTAAAATCTCCACCAATAAGCATTCAGAAGAAGATTTGAGCCGCAAAGTTGCAGCAGTGGCTAAAGCTCTTTTGAACGTTATTGCTGTAAAATCAATCATGTGTTAAGCTGAAAGGGGGGAAAGGAGGGAAGGCTTTATAGCTTAAGTCCGACGTGCCTTAGAGAAATGTTTATCCCAGTTACCAATCTCTGACAATTTCTGTTCAAGACATTATTAACAGGGAATTGGTTATAACATAACAAGATAAAACACATTAGGACTTATAAAATGTTTGTAAGAAATTAATAAATATTTCAAATATGAGTATAACTGTAGTTAATAATCTAGATTTGTTTTTAAAAATCTAGAAATTTATGCAAGACTAGATTCAAATATGTTGTTATTATTTTATACTAATAATTTAGACTTAAATGTTCAAAACCATAACAAAAAATAAACAAATATATAAATTGAACAAAAATATTAAAACAAGTATAAAAGTAGTATCCATAAATTTCCAAATTTTAGCAAATATACACACATCATATATCCAACGACTAATGTTTTGAAATTGATATGTAAATGGCAACAATAATTTGTATACATTTGTACTTTTCTATGTATAGGTCTCTTTTAAAGGAAATATGAGTTACATATGAGAAATTGTAAGTATAGAAATACATTTCATTTCTCAAATGTTTTTTCTGAATATATTTTGGTATTATCTCAAAATTTATTATTATATTTTGTCAATGAATCAATGATTTGGTTAACACAAATGAAACCAAAAATATAAATTGGACTAAGAAATTTGGTGTAACAAATGTTTCTTTTAAATGTTATACATTTGTTATAAAAGACATAATTTCTCAAAAAGTGTTCTAACGATTGGGACAAAGCTATCATTAAAATGTATATTGTGTAATACCCAGACCTACATCTCAATTTAAATTAAATTAAAGTTAAAGAATAATTAACCAAAACCTATAATTAATCGTGAATAAGTCTCTAAAAACTCCATTTTAGTCAAATACTATTTACTGTTAGAACAAGTTTATGCACACGTCAAGGAACTCAATGGTTATTTAATATTAATTATATGGATTGGTATCAATTAATATTATTTATGTGACAGTTTGTCTTACGTTTACATATGCCTGTTCTACATCTCAAACAAGTGGCCATATTAATCATATCTAGAGGATACAGTTTCATATTTCATAACTAAAAGTTTGGGGTTAACTAACTTTGGTTAAAACTAAAAAAATTCCAAAAATAGTGTTGTTGCATAAAATCTAATATCTTAAAATTGCTTTACGATCGATCAAACATGGGCTAAATTTAACGTTTATTACCTAATCCAATGTGGTCACCTCCTAGGAGTATAAAATAATGGTTCTGGAAAATTAGTTAGAAAAAAAAAAGATTTTTTACAGTAGTTATTAAAAAAATTATTGCAAACAAATATACTCATGAGAGGTTTATTTAACAAAATTGATACAAGCTAATGTTTTTAAAATTTTATTTTTTTCATTCACAGACAGTTGACATCGTGTCGCTGTTAGTATAACTTCTTTTCTATTTAATAGGAAATACATGAACTAAAATTCAGTAATTAAAAAATTATATCTGATTTTTAGAAATAGTATATCTTATAGTGCCTATGTGTCGGTGAGAGGCAGTACATTATTTTCATTTTTTTTTAAAATCTTATTAGTACATATGTAGACACTATGGGAGCGTTTGAAAGTATTAAAAAGTAACCAAATATTCTCAATACACAGTTTGACCAATAATAAAACAAATAAAGCTTAAGAATAAGAACATTGCATTTTAATCAATAATTAATTAAATAATGACCACACTAACGTTATTCCTATGGTGGGATTTACAAACAAATTCAAGTTGATCCATTACATCTTCTGACAAATTAAATTACAGTTCAATAATAAGGCAAGACGGACTTGAAGAATTGGTAGAAATAAACGACATCGGTTAGTGAAGGTTTAATGGTGTATCCATGAAACATTTGAAGGTATCTTAACAAATGGGTTTATTCAAAGTGCAACTATTATGTACATTACGAAAACGGATATCTATCTGACGCTTCACATTATTATATTGTGTTCTCTTTCTAAAAGCGATTTTATTTATTGATTGTGTTTCATGAATATTGTGAAAAAGATATTTGAAATGAAATAATTTAGGTCTATTTTTTTTTAAAACATAGCTTATTAATCGAATGAAAGAAGGTCCTATTACTCTCAATTTTAAAATTTCGTCTGATTTTTTTAATTTTTGTTAGAAATTTATACAACTAAACCCTTACACATTGGTTTTCCAAATTCAGGATTGAATATATCTGATACTAAGCTTACCTGTTTATATACTAGTTTTTTGATTTCCTGTTTTAAACTGGAGCCTGCTCAAAATATTTACTAGAGCGTTTTAAGGAATTATTGCGGATGCTCCAGCCATAAAATCAGCTCTTACATGATCTAATAAATATATTACGTTTGGACAAGTCGTAATGAACAGTTGTAAAAATCTATCAACTTAAATGAAAAAAAAAAAATATGCAAAATATAAACTCTGGTATATTCGTAATATGAAATGTCAGATATTATGTAGCTGTTCCACCATATTAACACCCTGTTATGGCCCTTAAACATTCACCTCTGAGTTATGGAATGATATTATAGTGTAATTCATGAATTCGAAAGGTGGAAAGTGTTTCTATTTTACAAAAGAGTGCAGCACGACTGGTTTTCAAAAATAAATAGAACTAAATCAAGCTAATATTCTTTTCTGCCGCCTGTGTTATTGTCATTTTCAAGTATGTACGTTCTGGAATGTACATTGAATTTAAATATCGCCTCATTCTGAATAAGTATGGTACAAGAATAAGTAGCCATTTACCTTTAGGCTAAGTAAGTTTAAAAAGTTAAGAGCAGAACCTCGAGTGTTTTTGTTCAATAAACTCTTGAAAAAAATACAAAACATTGAAATTATGAAGAGTTGAAGGGCTGGTGACAACTTTTCACTGCCATAAGGGGTGTCTGTAGCTGAATACATTTCTAACTATTACTGGGGGCTTTGTTATTGTGGCTATTTTATTTCCTGTATTTTATGTGTAATGGTTGAAGTTTATTATTATTTTATTGAATTGTATAGTAGTTTTATGCATTTTTACCTTCTGTAACTGTATACTCGTATTTACTTTAATAATATTATAGTATATAGTAATAAATGTTTGAACATTTATAATACAAAAAAGATTTATGCTACAAGCAAAGAATCTAATAAAATGAATTAAATGAAACCGACTATTTAATAAATTTAATTAAATTAAATTAATTTTTTCTATCGTACGTACATGTATTATATATATATATATATATATATATATATATATATATATGTTAAAGAAAGAATTTAATCAGAAGTACAGTATTTATCAACATCATTAACGACAGAGATAATAAAAAAATTGAGTTGAACACTACTTGTACATACTATATTATGAATGCTATGTTTAGTGCGGGCATAGTAATTTGTTATTTTCAAAACAGTATAAGCCTGACCTAGACTAAGTAATGAAAACGTTAAGCTGGTAGTTAACTTGACGGTGTGGCTAAGTGATTAGACCAGTTATTTATGTTAATGTGAGATCACAACCTTACAGTAAAGGCAGTACTAATAATGATGTTGATACATAACAGTGAGAAAGTATTATAAAGATTTACCATATGAATACAAAAGTAGGCAAGTAGACGATATATCTCATTATTATTTTCTGGATAATACTTCTTACGGTTACCAAAAATCCATCCCCCAATCCATATTCTTGATTTTTTCCCCTCTTACTTGTAAAAAAGCTCCATTATAAAGTTTCCTCATATTTTTTATTTAGTTACATATTTTTATCTTTAATGTAAAGATTCAGACGTGTTCCTTTAAAAAATCAATAAAAAAAAGTTGTAATATTTTCTATAGATTTAAGTTTTAATACTCCACTTCTGCTTTACTTTATCCAAACAATAAAAAAGTTATAAGAATTTTGTTGCATGTTATTTGTTTATATATATATATATATATATATATATATATATATATATATATATATATATATATTATATACAGCATTGCAGCAAGCTGTGTTACGTTTTTTAAAATAGAAAAATAATTGAAGAGTGTTCAATGATCTTTTTATGCTTTACTGAATTACAATAAATTATAAACAGTATTCTGATTGATTCGCTAATATTCTTATATGAGGATTGCTGCTAAATGAACCACTATTTTTTGTACTTTTGACAAAATAACGATTATAATATTTAGCGATTTAGGTAGTATAAAACGTAAATTATAAAATAAATTTAAATTTAATACTTAATCTATCTACATTGTCTTTAGTATTAAAAAAATAAAAAATCTTAAATGTAAATTCTACCATAATTAATGTATTATCATGACAAATATTTATTTTTATAAATTTGTGTCAAGATTTATCCTGGGCAATTAATCGTGGAATTGTGTGTTTCGTTGTAATAATTGGATTCTAGTGACAATTGTGTAATAAAAGTTCACTGCAATAACGGTTGATTATTTCACCAGCAATGTCAATTAGTTAAAACTCGTTCTGTCAAATGTCAGTATCATCATTGATCCCAATCAACTGATTAGTGTTTTTATAAAATAAAAAGTCGACTCAATATCAAAATGACGTATTTGGGTTATACAATTACTTGGCAATATAGGGCGGAGTAAATAAAGTTTTATAATATTATGTTTTGAAAAAGCATTAATCTAGCATCAAATATTACTAGGGGAACTGTGCTTATTTTGAGTGATCTTTCAAAATATGTAATTCAATTTTTTTAAATAACAGAATTTATTTTTTAAATCTTGTGAAAACTACTTTTAAAAAATAAATAATTGAATTCATATTAGCGATATAAACCAGAAACCAAGCTTCCTAATCTACAAAAACAAACAAACAATCTAACTAACTTAAAACATTTGACTGAAAGTGATTCTTATTTGTCTCTACAATTATACATTAAAATGATTAAGATTTTGCCATAGTCAGTAGTGACAAGTTTGCGAGAGAGAGAGAGAGAGAGAGAGAGAGAGAGAGAGAGAGAGAGAGAGAGAGAGAGAGAGAGAGAGAGAGAGAGAGAGAGAGAGAGAGAGAGAGAGAGAGAGAGAGAGAGAGAGAGAGAGAGAGAGAGAGAGAGAGAGAGAGAGAGAGAGAGAGAGAGAGAGAGAGAGAGAGAGAGAGAGAGAGCGAGCGCAGAAAGTGACTCCTTATATATATATATATATATATATATATATATATATATATATATATATATATATATATATATATATATATATATATGTATATATATATATGTATATATATATATATATTTATATGTGTGTGTGTATGTGTGTGTGTGTTTTTATTTAAGGGAGGAAGTTAGGTTCCTCATACGAAAGAATATCTGTTGTAAAGAGAAATTAAAATAAATATTTCTTAATGAAACTTCCTTACTTAATTTCGGTAGAATATATAATTAGGTGAAGTTTTACAATATTTGTTTACATAGATACCGTAAATAAGATTGTAGGAAGAGAGACCCTGAGCGAAAGTCTATCCAATTTGGAAGACATGTGATGAATTACTGACAGTGATAATGTCTAGAAGAGGATAGAAGTTTTATTACCAATATTAATATGTATTGATGTCCCCTAAAACAAAAAATAAAAACATGACTGTATGATGCCATAAGACGCACGTGAACATTCTCTCTACAAAACTGTGACAAATAGGATATTTTTTTGTTAGGGGGGGATACAAAAACATAAGACTCTGACGACAATATTTAAATACACCTCACCTTCAATATGTATAGCCTCAGACCTAGCTCATCCATTTAAGTTAGTGCATTAGAAACAGGAGAGAAAAGGAAAGAAAGAATTTCATATTTTTTCTTCAAGAGTTGGGACTGTCCGTTATTTTATATAACCTAACGTCATTATAGAACTTTTAATCAATTGAAAATACAAAATTAAAAATGTAGGTGACAAAAAGATGAGAGAAACAAAGAGAAAATATTTGAACATTTAAAATGTTATCGAGCACATTGTAACTTAAACAAATTTATAATTTATATCCAAGTATATAGATTTAAACAAGACCAGAATGTCCAAATTTATTCACCAATATAGGTAATGGTAAACCTAGTGAGTTTAGCAGTGAAACCATGCCCTCGTTTTCAATACGAAATTTCTATTTACCTACCTTTTTCTTGTAAACGACGACACTAACAACATCCGGGTCTAAAATGTCTTAGATAGATTTTAGTAGAGCATACAAGTATGATAAATGAAGTTTTATGTTAATTACAGTGTTTGCGGCTTAATTAGGTTTAGAATATAAATTATTTTCTATTATTATTGTGGTATAAATGTATTGTTATTTAATGGTTGAATTCGAATATGTAGTTCTTAAAAGTTAGGATTGAACATTTTAAATATAATAAATGTGTAAGTTATATGTTGCTTTTTAGTTTAACAGCTAATACCCCAATACAAGGGTTTATATGTTATATTAATTGGTTTTATTTTGAAAAAAGTAATATCATATTCACGGCGTCAAAGGGTTTAGTTACGACAATAAAAGTAATCAACATTCTGTTTTCGTTGCCAATTTTGCTTCTAATCTGATAGAAGATCAAATGATAGGTTTGATTGACATTTCTGTTTGTCATTCAATATGTTTGTCGGTCTATCATATCAGTTTATGTAAATTTCGTATTGTTCTTGTACATCCGTATATTTACTCATATGACAGAATTGCAATATTTCCATGTTTTTCTGTATGTCCGTATATGTATGGTTGTATTTTATCTAGTGTTCAGCGAAAGTTGATCTTATTGTTGTGGTTGAGTATTTGGGAATTGGGAATATGTTACTTAAACCTTTGTTGAAAAGATCATCCCGTTTGTCCGATATAAAATTTATTACAATCACTACAATTTAGTTTGTAAATTCCACTTCTTGTGTAATTACCGGCTTTTGTTAATATTGGTTTCAGTATTCTGCTTGCTATTTTCTGTTATATAAGCTATATATATTCTATGTTCGTATACAAGTTTCCGAACATTTTTATCAATATATTGATTAACCGGTACAACGGTGTATTTGTTAGTATTCTCTTGCTTGGTTTTTTTTTTTTTTTTTTTTTTTTTTTTTTTTTTTTTTTTTTTGCTGGTACCTCTTTTTCTTGCTTTCGGATTATTTTGTCAATTAGTTCAACCTCAAAACCATAGTTTATGGCTATGTGTTTCATGTTGTTTGTCTTCCATTCTCATTTCAATATTCTTCATACTATTTAACGTAACCGTTAAAAGCGGCCATTTTGGTGTTAAATAGGAAGATATGAGGCGTTAAGTATTATATGGTCCGTCTGTAATATTAAAAAAAAAAATATTTATCAATTGTAATCGTCAGGTCCAAGATATCTCTACCTCACATGTGTATTTTAGTTTTGGGTATAAGCCGTTTAAGTATTTATAGAATTTGTTTATTTGTATTTCAGTTACTGAGAACAATCAAATAGTGTCGTCCCCGTATCTATAATATTACACTATTTTCTTGTAGTGTAGGTTGCAATTATATGATATATTGTTTTCAATATGATTTAGGAATATTTCAGTTATATATTATATAACAGTGAATTCAGTGTGAGGTCGTTACTGAACGAACATGGAATAAATCTAGCTTACAGGACCGACGAGGTATAATGTTACCGAAAAGAAACACGTGACAATAGCTCAATAACGAAACGGCCGTATTTAAACCAAAAATAAGTAGACGAGCAGACGTAATTATCTTATATCATCTTATGCAAACTAATTTTAGGTCACTGAGAGAGCGTTGTCAGTTTAGATAATAAGTCCTAAACACTATTACAAGGTTTGATTGTGAATATTGTAAGTCCTAAAAATTATGTTCCTCGATACACATTAAAACATTGTTGTGCTATTCAACCACGCTTCTATTAAATTATGCAGATTGCATAAGTTCTAAATACAATTTAATCGAAGCGCATAAACAGCTCACTATATGTTGATGAACCCACTGCTTATTTCATTAGATCCGTACATAGTTTAACACGCTTATTA
Organism: Aphrophora alni; assembly: GCA_963513935.1. Taxonomy (NCBI): domain Eukaryota; kingdom Metazoa; phylum Arthropoda; class Insecta; order Hemiptera; family Aphrophoridae; genus Aphrophora; species Aphrophora alni. The sequence continues at coordinate 91,699,930 of OY740768.1, forward strand.
TATTCTAGTTAATAAAATATTGTTTAATTAGGGAAATATTTGTCACACTTGATGTCGCCAAATATGCAAACCAATTTGCCATTAATATTTTACCATCCGACTAAATGTGAATAACAGTAATCATATTTATTTCTGAAATAAATAAAAAATTAGGTACTTGAAATATTATGAAGTATCAGATTATGGATATGAATTAAATTACCTTATTTCTAAAGAGTATATTATTTGTATATATTATATATGCTATTCTCGACTCAGTTTTCCAGTTAAAGCACATGAGATAATAAATTGTTACTTTATTATTATATTAAACAAATATTGCTAGGGGAATATGCTCTAGATCAAATCATTAATTATAATGTATCTTGGTCATGTTTAAAATTCTCATAAATGTCACATTATAAGAGATTCTAACTAGCCTACTAAATAAACTAAATTTTATATCTTCACCGAAAAAAATAAAATATATAACAATGTGGATAATATTTTTTAAATAAAAATATAGCATATATAATTTATTTTACTTACATATACCTACACATATATACTAACACACCAGAACCCCAAGGTACGTAGATACTTAGATCAGTCTATATGCAGTCACAATCAAATAACATAAATAAGTCTTATCTGCAACCATATATAATCGTCGATATATATTATATTGTTGTTTAAACTAATGAGGATATTTTAGAATAAAAACATAACTAATTATTTTTACAATTAAATTTAACAAAGAAAAATAAATTGATGAAGCACTAAATACGGATAATATATCGTACGTCATAATGTGATAAAATGGAATAAAAAAGGACGCAGATAAAAATTTAAAAAAACACAATTTAAACTAATATAGTTCAATATTGAAATGTTAAGTTCCAGGTGTGGTGACGTGTTGTTGGTATCTTTCACAGAAACAGATCCAGTGATAGCTTCTGTAGAATATCTAGTTCTCTTAGTCTCTTGGTCCTTATCGCTGGACTCGTTTTCACCGACACGGTTCCATCTTTTATTTACACAAAAGCCTGTTTGTTTATTTTAACTATTCAAGAATTCGGTTACACATACCTGTGTTGTATTTTGTGAGGTGCTCTTTGAAAAAAAAAAAAAACAAAACAAAAAAAAGAACAAAAAAAACGAATGGTCTTGAAACATAATGTGAATCTATAGGACCTACAAAGACTTCTGTTATTTTCTCCAGACTATTATATATACTCGTAAACGAAAATTACAATATTTTAATACTGTATATATGTCAATTATGTAAATGGTAAACAACATAGTATGATAGCCCATTACTTGCTTTGCGCATACCAAATGTACTCTTTAATGCACAATCACATTGGGTTCTTTAAGACATATATAACTGACAGCATGCATTGAATTTAGGAATGAAATCAAATTCTTTAATGTTATTAGGAACAACGAATCTGTCAGTCTGCAATATTTTATAGTTTATGGCAAGGTGCACGCTTTTGTTTTCATTTTACAAAATATTTCCGTTGTGAATGGTATAGTGAACATAAAATGATAGTTCTTTATTTTTCGAAATTTTACGCAAATCTGTAATAATCTGTAAAATTAACAGTTAAAGGTAATGTTATTCAAGACAGAAAGTGAAGGACACTATTTGACAACTGAAAATGACAGGGAGATGATATTTTTCTATGAGCTCATTAATATCGCAAAACAAGGAAAATGTTACAGAGCGAAGGACTAAAGAAGTAAATACGATTTAAAGAATATTTTTTTTACTTACTGTACAGCCTTACTGTGATATGTGTGTGACAGGGGTACCGAGTTGAGTTTTTATTGTTTTCCATGTAATCTTTGGTTTCATACGTCTTTCTTATTAGGTCACTCTTAAGCAACTCATGTTCTCTTTTTATTCTGGGCTGTTATAGTATTCTAGGCTCAGGGATCAAAAATTTACGTTCTCCAAAAAAATTGCAACATGGTTTTCTTCTTTATATATATTTTTGTATTATTTATCACTATCGTTCAATGCAATGATCACCATTAAACTGCAAAGGAAATCATTCTAACTTACAGCCTAAGATACTGTGAAATGATTGACAATAAAATACAGCAAATAACTCACGGTTTTATTAAATTTGTTTTGGAAATTGATATTATCTAACCTAATTATAAACCAAATAATTCACCAATATAATATTTTAATAAATAGAGACAATGAAAAATAAAGTTTATTTATGTTATTAAAAAATTAAGTGGAAATAGTTTTGTAACATCTTACCTGTTAGAGTATTATTATTTTTTTTTAATTGATTTGACTTTTGTTTCATTATTAAACATAATTACTGTTAATGATTATATCATTATAAGAAAGAAATATATTTTCTTTCTGTAATATGACATATCTGCCTAATGAAATATATATCAGATTTTATGAATTTACAGACAATAAAAAATTTTCTGTGTGACAAACAAGAACTCCATTAACAGTTTTTATACTGTACACTCACAAATATAGCCTAAACGTATTTATACCATAACTAGAGATTATTACTAAGATATGCTACTGATAATTAAAAGTTATTATTTATCAACGTTGTAATAATAGAAATAATATTGCCTATAATAAAACCAATAGAAATATTATTTCCACCCACTCCATTAAGAGATAATCTAAAATAGCTATAATACATCCGTGTTCACAACCGGATATTAGTAGATCTCATTATTTATACAAAGACTTACTTCAAAGATTACCACAAAAAATAATTCACAAATTCTATGACTACGACAATGGAAAAATGAAAAAAATAACTATTTAACTCAAATAAAATCTATGTAGGTATGCTTAGTTATGATATGTCCCACTTTGATTCTTGCCAAATAGGGATGTAAATGGCGTGTGTAAAAGGATTTTCTAGCTCTATGAAAATCCATTTAATTTGGAGAATCCGCAATAAATACCTGTAATTGGAAATTCTGGAGGCCTGTGTCCCCAGTCACTCTTTTCGCTAATCAGTACTACAGCGACCTTGTAATCTTTTAATAAATATTGTCGAATTTGGACAAATCACATTTAATTTAGTGTCCATTGTACTGTAACATCCAAATTCAAAACATCAAATTCGTAAATAAATTCATTCACTCGTTCTTCCATATATTCAACTTCCGTCCCTTGACAGATGCTGGCACCTGGCGACCTTCTCCAAAACTAAGCATCGCATGACATCTAAGTACAAAGTACAACGGCTGGTCAGCCTAGCTGTTCTAATACCCGTTGTCAGTCTACCTGTAATCACTCACAATGTTCTGCATTCTTTCATAGCTCCGTTAGATATAATTTTTTGTTCTCAAAACTTACATCTCAGTTCTTAAACGATATGTTAATCTACAGTTTTGTGCGTTTTAGTTTTCAAAATGTTAAATAAATTTTTGTTTTCACGGCACAAGCTGACGTGAACTGCGACAGGATTTTCCAGGTATTCAGCTTTACAGATTTTATCATATCTTAAATTTTGTTAATGTTTTAAAATAATTTGTTAATTATCATGTATTCTTTAAAATATGTATTTCATGTTTTATTTAATATTCTATGTTCTTTTTGAAACCGAATGATTATAAAAATTTTCTTTTCTTAAAACATACTTTACAAAACCTTGCAAAGGCACATTTTAAGTTTTGAACAATTATGTGAAATAGGTGCAAACTAATGTTGAACATTAAATGATCAGAATATCTTATTGAACATGTCAAATATAAAACAATTAGAGAAATCTCTTCTAAATCAGAAAATTTCGTTTTACAGACTTTTGCAGATTTTTACAAGTCTTATACAAGCTTTGTTTTAAACAAAACTAAATATATATAAATAGATTTATAGTCATATAAGAAGCTTTTAATTATAATCTTAACGAATTTCTGTGATGCAATCAATTTTCTTTAATTTTGACAAATAACCAGATATTTTCTTCAATAAAGAACATTAATGCTACAACATGTCTGATTTTGCACAGACGCTAAAAAACGTGTTTTTTTTGCCATAGCTAATACGCTGGTAGGAGAAACCCAGCAATTCTTGCCTCACATTGCATAGACCAGCTAAAGATCTTAACATGTTTCGTCCTGTTTGCAAAACACGTTTTGTTTAATATACCTTCAGAGTTTCATGTGCACAAAAGTGATGTTAATAAAAAAAAAACTGACTTTACAGAACTTTAACTAAACTCATATTGTATATGCGCCTAAATTGCTTCAGCGAATATGTGTTTCTTAAAGCTATCTTTAGATGTAGACTTGTGTAGTTATTTGTAAATTATATAACAAATCATTGGGTGGAGCCTGCATGCAAACTTTCGGTCCTAACAACCTCCAAGAGGTTATTTTCTAAATTAATATAATTGACGTCAATTAATAAAATTTCAATCTTCAAAATTTCATTTCTTTTTAATAAACTTCTCATTTTTATAATAAAATCTTGTATTTAAAATATATAAACTTATTGGCCAATATAGCACTTAAGAAATTTATCAAACAAGTAATATTATGTAATTTTTAGTCTAGTGATGAACCTGATTACAATTGATATGAATTTTTGAATTTAAAACATCAAACTCATTTATAATTTTTTTTATTGTTAAATTCTGTAAGTGTTTAAAAACTATCATCTCATAAAGTAAAAGGGGGGGGGGGAATAAATATCAGTATCTTTTCATCTTTTTTTTTATTTTGTAATTTTTACATTAAGGGCGTATAATCTTTTTTTTTTTGGATTAATTATAATCCTGTTAATTATTAAGCTGTGCTTATTGTCTTTTTTTTTATTGTTAAATTTTGTAACTATAAATATATATAAACTAAAAGGGGGGATAAATTTTCAGAATCTATTGATTAATTTTTTTTTAAAATTATTATATGTTACATTAAGGGCGTATAACTTTTATCAATTATAATATTGTTAATCATAAGCTGTTTATGATGATTTGTCTCAGGATGTCTTTCTAAGTTGTAAATGATAAAATCTGAACCGTCGAAATTTCTTTTGTTTAAATAAATTTGAGCCTTGTTAATTACTAAATTTGTCTTTGTCTTTTTTATTTTATTTTTCTTTTCAAACATTGTTACCATTTGGTTCCGCCTTTCTTAAATTTAAGTCCCCTGGTAACAGTACCACGAAGAGCTCTCATGGACAATGAAAATTTCCAATGAAGTGCACTTTAGTGTGTATCGAAATAATAAAACCTTGCATCGTTAATCACTACACGTTAAAATCAGCAAATATAGAGTTATGTACAATTTAAAGATTGATAATTTAACTTTTTGAAAATGCGTTATTTAATTGTTTGTAAGTAATTACAAAATAAGCGATAAAATTTAAATACATATGTTTTGTAAATTAAATGATTCTAAAATAAATAATTCATACTATTCACTATTTAATATTCGCTACCGCTTACGAAGTAAAATAGGTTACTTTATATTCATATTATTCACGTAAATACCCACAAATATATAAAGACGAGTCTGAAAAATCGTAAACTAAACTGTTTTATGTATTTCCAACATGACCTCAGTAATAAACCTTTATTATAATCATGTTTATAACTTATATGCATTTATTTTAATACTTAGTTTTATAACCTCTTCTAAACGACGATAACAGTTAGTTATGTAATCTAATCTTGGAGAGGTTTATATGACATATTATTGTTTACGTTCTTTTTCACAATTTCTTGAACATATATTGCACATAAATTAAATGTTAATGAACAAGAGGAATAAAAGTTCCTTCATATTATTTCATATAAATTTTAGTGTTTGCATAATAACCAAATTTAACATTAATGTTCAATTATTAAATGTATATTGAAATTATGTTACATCGGTCTTATAGCCATTAGCTCTAACGAACAGTAGTAAATGAAGTGGCAACATTATTATAATATTGTTACTAAAATAGCAAACTAATATTGACCTCCGGCGCCCTTGTCATTTTGTATTGTACCGAATCAAGGACATAAAACTAAAGGACATAAAACATAAAACACCTCAAATCTTATGGCTGTGCCGTTTTATAATCAATGGTTGCGGGCGCAAGTAGCCATTTAACGAAGGGATTTAGAGAGGACCCCCTTTCATGACCTACAAAACAAAACCAAGTGCGCCTACTAAATATTCTTTACGTAGTTTTACAATTATTGACAATAGTATTGCTACTCTTTAAAGTGTTAATTGTTTCTAATATTATCGCCTATATTATTTCTCTTGTATATATATATATATATATATATATATATATTATTTTTTTATTGTACAATGATCTTTAGTAGAAATTGTTTTAAAAAATGAGCAGTTGAGTGGACTTCTAGATACATTTGAATTTTTTTATAGATATTGCCTTTGTTTGGGATTGAAGACATAAACCAAATTTTTATATGATTTAATAAAGTTGGTAATAAAAGCATTTTCTGAGATAAAGGACTTTTTAAATTCCAGATATATTTCAAAAACGTATAATTGCAAATGGTAAACAACTTGAACACTTAAAGACATTATATTTTGTGTGACGTGTTATTTATTATTTTACTTATGGACAAAACGTTTATTATTGCAAGGAACGTACAATATGTGGTACAATTATGTTTGAATGTATAATTTTTGAATGGTTTTTTCTGTACAGTTACCAATTATGTCCCTTTTTACTTGATTCATCTTTTGAATGGGAATCGAATTGTAATATTTCAAATTCTCTAAATGCTTGAATTGAAACAGAAAATTTGATATCTATTCAAAAAGCGAAATGAATATATGCACTTTCACAAGAGTTTCTTTTCTAAGTAATTGGAATATATATGTACGAATTAAGAAGATAATGGTTATATTACTATTAAAACTGTCAGTTTAGGTCAAAACGTTGCGAAATGTAGGATATTTTAATCGTAGATTGTTTCGTTTGATCAATTTATGTATTCTTTATAGTTAGAGAGAGTAAAGTCTCTTCAAAATTTAAATATTTGACATGCATGTTTTATTTCTGAAACCATAAATGGATAAAAAAAAAGCACATAAGGTAAGAACTCACATGGGCAAATTGATTACACTCATAAGATCAAAATCTCTGAATATTATATTTCCTAACACTACAGTTCTTCAACTGATATGATTTGTTTTATATTATACGACCTTATACGTAAAAATTCAGTACAAATGTTTAATCTTTATTTAATAATATACTTCATTTCTTTCTTTCTATACAATGATATATTTTTTTTAAAATTGTTATTTAAATAATAAAATCAAAAATTGGAATTGAAATAAACAATTAAAACGGTTGTAAAATAAAATTTTAAATCAAATCAAATAGGTAGATTTTAAATTTTACAACCTTTTTGAAAATTTTTACCTTCCATAGTCATAGTTTCGCTCTATTTTTTTCAGAAATGAATATTTTAAATCCGAATAAATAATATTTGTTAGTATTTACAGTACACAAATTGTATTTATAAAGTTTTTCTAAAAAAATAACCAACAACGTTATGTTATAGTCGTTATTTTTGTCTATATTTTAGGTATTTATTAATTTGACATATTTTTTATTTCATTGCAAAAGTGATATTGTAGTTTTAAAAATCTTCCTAAGCTACACGATTATTAACATTATTATACTATGTATAGAAGTTATTTCTAATGTAGTATGAACAAGTTATTTAACTTCTACAGGAATGACTGCAAAAAACAAAAACTCGAATACGAAGATTAGTCAGATTGGACTAGTTTTTTATAAATGGAACCATTTTACAAACCCAAATGCCAACCCGTTTCCTTAGTTTTCGTAAACAATAATTATAATATTTAAACTTATAATTTTACTTTCTCAAGAATACATCGTACGTAGAATGTTTGTTACATGATAAATCAATGTATCTTTATACAATGTGATAATTATATATATTTATATTATATTTATATAGAAATGAGATTTTATAAGGAATAAATAAATACAATATATAGAATTCCATTTTTTTTAAATTGACTTGCATTTTGTGGTTTGTAAAATAAGATAGTATAATATTTTAAAATTATTTTGACCGATAAGGGTAGTTCAATACTTGAAGTGCGTTTGATATTCCTTCGAAAGTTAACGACTTAGATATCTATCTGTATAATAACCGATGTTTAATTCGAAATGTCAAATGTCAGTAATGTTGGCAGGAATGATAGCGTGCCTACACATTCTATAGAATGATAGACAGACAGGCAAGCAGTCATGCTGTCATCATTTATAAAATGGTCTTAATGATTTTCCAAAAGGTCAAAACATCGAGAACAGTAGACAAAACTGAAATTTTCTAAATATAAAACACTTATGAAGTATGAAATTACAAATATAAATCTATTTTAACTAATATTAATCTTTTTTGAATGATATGAGATATTAACCATGGCATAAATTTAAATTTCTAGAAAAAAAATTTATTAATACAGGAAGGACAAAAGTTAAATAACATGTAGTTTGTGCCACTATATGTAATAGTTTACTCTGTGGCGTACTGCAATTGTGATTTGTGGATTTCTTTTAAAAATGATCGTCATTGGTTGAGATTTGATAGAAACCATTTGTATTTTTGCGTTTAACAGTATTTTCTCTACAATGGAGTTGAAAAACGAAAGTATATTGTATTAAGTTTTAGACAATTGATTTATTCAAATTTGGAAACATTTCGGAACTTTTCAGTATTAAGTAGAAATAAAATAATGGCGGACCACTTTGAGTGCCACTGAAATATTTCAAAATTGAAAAAAATTGTCACGCATCTAAAATACAAAGACTAAGTCAAAAATGCCACAGTTATACACGAAGATATGCAGAAACTAAGGGAGCTCATGCTACATGTAAAAGTAAATAAAATGTATATAAATTAGGTCCGGAAATGCTTCGTTAGCGTGTTATGTCTGACGAAAGATTTCGCCCTAGGTTAAAATTTTCTACCCTGGGTTAAATAAGGGTATCCTGGAATTTTGGGAAGGTAAATTAAAAGGCAAATTAAATTGTTTCTTATTTTTATTAACCTGCCAAATTGAATAAAACAGGTCCCAGAACTGCGAGTTAAGTAGTTTCTGATAAAACTAGTAAGTAAAATTCAAAACTTGAAGTAAAAAAAAAAACTTTTTTTTTCTTTTTACATTTGACCAACAATAACTTTTTTTTTTTTTTTTTTTTTAAATTAACAGATCAAATTTTACAATAACAATTTTAGAAAATGTAATTTTAAACAAAACGGTGCAAATAAGATATACAGAAAGTAGATAGATGATTAAATTAATTTTTATTTATAACAGTGCAATGAAAACAGAAAAAACCCTAACCTAAACCTATTCAATAAAATTACAGTAAATTCTCAAAAGTGACTCTAACAACTTTATTTCCTTATCACCATTTTGGTCCCTAAATTTCTACATTATTTCATCCTTTTAATTGTCACTTCCGGTATTACTTAGTTCTCCCTTTTAATTTTTATCTCTCCATCTATTTACTTACCTATTTTTAATTTCTTCCTTATTAATTATTTGCTTGTTTTTCCCTATATTAGTTTTATTGTTTCCATTCTTCCATTCCCTTGGCTAACCTTAGATTTTACAGTCAATTCCTTTCTTGATTTATTTTAGTAAAGCCTGTTTATCGTGCTTTCACCAGTTTTAGCAGCCATTTTGAAACTGAGGATTGTTGATAGTTTCCGATTTCGTACTCAATCTTATTGAGCAAATATTTCCAGGTTTAACGTTATTTTTGCTTTCAATCCAGATAACATTAAAGCCGTTTTATCACGTTTTAAAGATTTTGAGCTAGCATTTTGAAACTGAGAAATGGTTTAGTTTCCGATTACTTGCTCATTCCTAATTTAGTTTTGTATTTCACTATCATATCCTTTAATTATTGCTCTTTAAACTGATATTACATTATTAATTTTAAGTTTTAAATCATCTTTATTTATTATTTGTTTATAAATTATTTGAAATATTACAAAATTTCATTCTATGTTTATATTCAAGTCTTAGTATCAAAAAATACATTACGTGCAAATACTACTACATTTCAAATTATGTACTTTTAAAAATATTGCACTTTAAATTTCTCCTTTTAATAATATATCTAACATTATTTCACTACTAACCATTTGACTCTCTTTATTGGCTACGGTAGCTACTTCCATATTATATACCCTAAATCAAATTAGTTCTGTATGAATAACAATTGTGCACCAGTGTTATTTTGTATTTCTAATAGTTATTCTCAATCTTAACTTAAATTTCAGGTCAAATTAGCAGTGTCTTGTTAATGATGTGTTTCATATTTTGTTCCTAATATAATATGCTTCTAACATCGTATTTTAAGCTACAAATTGTACAATTTAATTTACATTTACACTTGTCATGTTAATATTCTTTTTTTCTTAAAATTTTATCTGTTTTCAATTTCCTGAATTTTAGGATGTGTTTTTTTAATTTTATTGATTTATATTTATTTTAGGTATGTCGTTTTTGATAATATTTTCATTGGCATGATGGAGGAATCTCTTCATTCAACATACTTGAGTTATTGGATATGTTAGTATTTTGATTTATTGGGTGGTTCGAGTGGGATAGTATGGCATGTGATAAGGAAAGACATGTGACATATTTCCTTCTCCTATATTTGATTGAATTTGAACTTATTTCTGGGTCGCCAACCTGTTTAAAGTTTGGTGGTAAGGGACCCTTTGATTTCCTAAAATCTCCTTCCTCGTTGTACACTATATCCACAACGATTTGTATTGCTTTACTAAAATTTATCATTATTTTATATATTAAAAATTTCTGAGCTCTAGGTTCGCCGCTTTTTCATACATTCTAAAGAAATACCGAAACAAATTTTTATTGCTCTTTCTGATGTATATAATTGTTTCATTATTTTGTGTGTAGCCTCAAAAACCCAGTATATTTTGATTGGGTGACATTACCTTTAACTGTATGCCACATTCCTTGGCATTAACCAATGTAAATGGTTCTGATAATCAAAATTTTTCCATTTCATCTAAATTATAAGTAATTACTTTTAAGTGTTCTTTTACTCTTTATTTAAAAAAAAAAACATATGGCATCTTCTCCCTCTTAAATTTCAGTCATAATTCTCAAATTTAAAATATGTGTAACAAATTTACTTTAATAACAACCACCAATTAATTGCCTAGATCATAATATATATTGCCTATAATATATGTTTATAATCAAGTTAAATATGTGTCATATTTATAATAAAATCTTAAATATGTACTGGTGTTAAGTTTTATTTATTTGTCTTACGTAAATTAAACCCTATCACAGACCAACAGAGTCAATTAAAGCACTTACACAGTTGGGCGACACCTCATTTTTCAGACTATTTATAGAATGTGCAGTGAAGAAAATATATAAGCTAAAATTTTTTATTACATCTTTTCAAATGAAAATGTTAGAGAGGATAACAAAGTAGTTATTCACTGCTACTTGCCCAGACTACTTGTTTCTAACGAAACTCACGAGGACGTATATATATATATATCTTTAAGACATTATAAAACCTCAGTGAATTATGAATATTCTATGTACGTGTTATTGTTAAGTGAAATCATAATCAACAAATTCGTTTAATATGTTATTAAATTCGAGAAACAGTAAATTTTATTAAAATCTCTCAGGACATATTGCAGTTAGTTTAGGATTGTAATTCGAATAGATAGATTGCTTTTTCATAGTGTACTTTTAAAATCTACCTAACAAAAAATTTGTCACACGCAGCAATTGAAAAAATAAGGTATGCACGCCTTATCCTAACCTAACTCCTACTCTAACGTAAGATTACTCCATCACTAGCTATTGAGCGTTGACGGTTGATGGCTCAATTCGTTTTAAGGTAAATCTACCCTTCATATTATACACTAATTCATATGAAGTAGCGCAAATATATACAAGTTATATGAAATTTGTGTCAAGAAATGAAATAAATCTCAAAAATGAAATAGATTAAAACTTGCTTATATATAAACACAAGTTATAATAGCAAATCAATTTTAATTCGTAATAATAAAAATCAAAATTCATAAATGTAAGTAAAACATTTGTATATTTTTTATTATATTGAAACTTTTTCTTCGACTTTATTACATATACAGTATTACAAAAAAAAAAGTTTTCCTATTCTAGTATAAATCGTAAAGAAAATTTGTTGATGAGATAACAACAAATATTACTTTTAGCTAGTTATTACAGTGTGTTGTCATCATTTGCTATTCAATACATGTTTTTTTCCCTACTAAATAATTCTAAGTAAAACAATCATTTCTAGTAAATCTTATTGTGAATAAAAGTAAATATAAAATGATAAATAGGATAGACAATGTTGGAAATAGATTACTTGGGAAAGTAGACAGTAAATCAGAAAGGTCGATTTCACCTCCCTTCAATTTCGGGATTCGATTACATTTCAATCAGTTGACAAATAGATTGATCAGATTCAGCACAGGGAGTTTATACGGGAAATCCTGATTTTTTTATTTACACAACAGGAAATTCTATGTTATGTGTAAAATATGGAAAACAAATTTATTGTTTCATATTTCTTGTTACTAGTTATGATATTTTGATAAATTTTTGTTACTTCTATAAACGGTGTTTTTCTAATTTGAAAAATAATACTTTTAATCTATAATTATTTATTTTGCCATTTACGTACGTCAGTCGAAAGTATTAGGCCGTTTGGGAGAGAAATAATAACGTAACAATTACCTTGAACATTTAACCAATTCCTTCAATAAACCACTCATTTTTTATAAAACAAAATATTATTAAAAATTAAAATAATAATCTTATTAAGACTTATTCCTTTCGTTTCAAGTTACAATTAATCAAGTACACAGTTCAAGTCACAAAGAAAGAAAACAGTTAAATGAATAATACACATTGTATAACGACGACCTACAGCCCAATATTCGATCGAAAATTTACCTATATAGTATCTATTTTAAAAGTAGATCACTTGGTAAAAGCTTATGCTTTCAAGTAGGCCTACTGGCTTCTCTAGTTCGAATCTCTGTGAGTGTAGTACATATATTGTAACTTTATCAAAAGTTTAGGTTGGGGACGAGATGTTCATTACGTCTAAAGTGTATCATTGAACTATTAATATCTATGAACATGCCCAGTACTAATTACGTTGTATAGGCCGAGGAAAGATATTTACTCAAGTTATATTAGGTAAATATGTAATTTTGGTATAATGTTATTGCAATTCATTCATTGGTTAATGTCGAATTAGTTTCCTCTTTTCCTAACATAACTTCTAATGTCATTTTAATTGAACAATATAACAAATAGAATCTCCATGATTAAAGACTTTCTTAAACATTCAACCCTTAAATGTTAGATAACATTGTAAGACTTGTTTGAAAGTTAGAAAATCCTGTGTTGTGTAAGCAATGAATTACGTCGTGAATGGAACTGTTTCTGGTAGTATTGATACGTCTAATTACCAAGGAATCACTACAGCTTAAACCGTAATTTTATTTTCCTTGAAATTTTGCAAAAATTGATGCGTCCTTATGCTTTAGTCTTCAAAATTATTTCAACATAATAATATATTTTTTTTAATTAGTATTTTCTAATAAGATGTGGCAAAAATAATCCGAAAAAAAAAACTGGTGCATTTTGTGTTGACTTTTAACAATGAATTTATTAATACTAAGGACATGTGTGAATGTAAAACTAGTAATACAGAGAATAAAATGAAATATGTAGTTACAACTTAAAAATATTTAACCCGGAATGAAGTGTATGACACGCCTACACTTCAAAGGAACACTAATTAAAGAGACTTTTAAAGTTTATATCAGTTGACTCTTCAGAAGTAATTAATATTGTCTTTTGTCTTCTATCTGTCTGTAGGAGATAATAAATTTGTAAAATCTGTGAAAATTGTGTTTTACACGGCATAACTCACTGAAACAGAAACTAACTTGAAATATATTAATTTTGTCACTGCGCTTAGAAAATATCAATAGAAAATAACTTCACAATCTCCAAAAAATAATAAATTAAAACAATCTCCTATCCTTTCTCTCAAAACAATAATAATTACAATGTATATAAATAAACTAATTATCATTACATTTACATACATAAGTCTGTAAACAGAATATAAAATGTATTCTTTAATTTTAGGCTTATCGTGTTTTATTGTAGGACATTGTAAGACGTTGAAATGTTACCGGAAAGGATTAGTACCAGTTATTTACAAAGTGGGATATTAAAGATGTATTTTCCAAACCCTCTACACACTCAGTACAGGACAGAGTTTCAAACATGGTTTTATATTTTGTAATTAAGATTATTGATAATATATTTGTTAATTGTTGTCACAGCGAAGTAAGGTTATACGTAACTCTCCTATTTGCTATTTCGTCTGTATTTTTATTTGTGTGTTTATAGAGAGCATTTATCGAAATCATTTTTTATTTTCAAAGAGGTCCCACGATATATGTAAGAAGATCTTTATTATTAAAAAAAAAAATTGGTCATTTAAAAAGGTTATTGCGCTGTTTTATGATATAATTGAAGCTGATAGGAATGTAGCTCTGGGTCTGAAGAGGGTATAAAGAACAGTCGTACGAAACATAACATATTTGAGCTGTTTACTAAAACATTACTAGGTGAACTTTTTATCAGACCAAAAAATAATATCTTCTTCAACCACTACTTTTTTATGTTTTCAATTTTATGCACAGACTATAAGAACTAGTGATTATATTAAATAAGTGCCATAATAATGTTGTAACGTATGTTATAAGACGATTAAATAACCTTATACATGCAGTTAGGAAGTTTTGTTTCCTATTATATCTAAAAACATGATATGACATCTGTATGTGTATTATTATGAATTAGTGTTAAATGTAAACAGTAATCTGATCATTTACTCTTGCAACAACGAACTGGTTACTATTCCCAGAATTGTATGCAAATAATTAGGTTTAATACTAATTATTATTATATGAGTAGTAACTGATCATAAATATTTAGATAAATAAATATTTTTCAAAATTGCATTTTATTTATGCTTGTATTTATAAATATTATAAAATATTTTAGATTGTGTTAAATCAGCTAACATTCCTAATAGATGATGTAAATTTCCAACAATTACATATTTTTTTTTATTTGTAACAGTTAGTGTAATGTGTTTTAAAACTGACTAAATATAAAACAAGTTTGTTTCAACATAAAATTATCTCAAGCGAAAATCTTTTTTTTTTCAATGAAATCAATATTTAAATTTCTTTTAGTAAACAATTATTTTGTAACTTCCTGGCACATCTACGTATTTTAGAAAAAAAAATTACTTAATTATTTTTCTATCAATTGGTGTCTTGTAAAATTGCTGCGTGTACGTGGATTTATGTGGATTTAAACTATTATTTTTGGGAATAGGGTGATATATTAGTTTTTATTTTTATTTTTATTATTTTTTTTTTTTTATTTTTTTTTTTTTAATCTCGTAAGACCTTAAGTTTCACAAGTGGGGTATTTCATTTAAATATTTAAGTTTTCCCAATGCCCTGTCTCAATCATTATTGGGAGACAATTCTAAAAAACTAACGAAAAAGA
The DNA here is from genome assembly GCA_963513935.1 of Aphrophora alni. Lineage (NCBI taxonomy): Eukaryota > Metazoa > Arthropoda > Insecta > Hemiptera > Aphrophoridae > Aphrophora > Aphrophora alni. The sequence continues at coordinate 91,715,578 of OY740768.1, forward strand.
AGAACATTGATGTATTTGGTTTTAGGTCTATATATATCCCCAACGCAAATTTGTGTCACAAATTAGAGGACTCATTTAACACTCTTTGTAGGAAAAACAAACTTGTTATTACCCCCCCCCCCCCTCTGATAAAAGAAAGAAGATTAAGATAATGCTAACTCCTATATAGTATCTTGTGGGATAAACTCTCAACGTATTTTTTTATTGGATTATGGGAATTTTTTTTATTATTTTTTTCTAGTTACCAAACAATACTGTCTTATTGTTTTATGATTTTGATATAAGTGTTAAAATCAACAATACTTAAACAATCTAAAACCTAATTGTTGTTGTGGAATAAAAATACAAAATTTTAATAAATACAAAAGTGTGTAGGCTATTGATTCGTAATAGCATATAGAAACGAGCTGATTATTAAATAATACTTTACTTGATCATAGATTGAAATCATTCATTTGATTCGGTGATATATATATAGTTTTAAATTTTGTATCACTTTAAACAATTCATTGTACACATAGTGTAAATATTCTCTGTCTCATAAAGTTAGAATAAAGGGCATGAAAAGAACTCTTAAAATACAACTGTGTATTTAATAGTATTGTGTTTGTTTATTCATAAATTACATATTTACTTCTTTAAACAAACAACAAAAAACAGGAACAAAACCATGGTAAATGTTACATTTTGAGTATTGAGTATTTAATTAATGCTAAGGCACTTCCTTTCAAAATATGGTAAAACAAATTATATTTGTATGAGTTTTGGAAATAACTGCATTTTATACACAATTTTCCTCTCTGTATTTATCTCTAATACGGAACTATTTAAAGACTCAGGATAAAATCAGTCATTGGAAAGCGGAGATAAATAAATATACATACCAAAAAATTGCCTTACCTTGTCCCAGGATTATTAAGGTCTTCGAGCATAAATAAACTATATCTATAAAGTGGAAGATTATGTTATATTAAATTTTGTCTTAAGGTTATATTTACGGTAAACCATGAATCTCTACATCATGGACTCTTATAAAATCAAGTGATAAGTTTTTGTAACTATTTATAATCACAGTTAAATTTTATATATTTATTTAAATTGTAATAAATTAAGATATACGAGCACTATATGGTATGGTCTACTATAGGAAGTTGTTAATAATCTCTGTAATGTTAGTTTTTCTTGATTTTCTTTTTAAATGATTAACCAGGTTAACTGGTAATTGCATAATTTTATTTCCAAAGTCTATACTGAAAATAATCTTTTAATCTTCTTTAAACAAAAAATTAGAAATCCCAACAATATTTCAATGATATTCAAGAATGCCCTTTAAACATAAATTTCCACTGTACATAGCTGGAGTTCAGAATCCCAGGACCAAGTCTGTCACACACTTAAGAAACTTCACATAATATATCTGCGAGAACAGAGCGAAACCGTAAAAGATAGATAGCGGAAATATAGATAGAACTACAATCGTAAATATCAGGCAGGAGACTGACTCAATCCTTTACCCCAGCTTAGTACAGTAATTACAGACCATTTTTAAACTTTAAACTTTAGGTGGCAGGAACAACTGCTATATTTTATACTGTCTTAATTATTATTTTTATTTGTATACATCCCTCACATAATTATTTGGAAGATACTAGCTGGTTTCATGTTTGGAGTTACTGAATTGTGTTTAAATTTGTTATAAAATAATGTATATTTTTTATTAGGCTTTAAAGTTGTGATACATAAATAAAATATCCGTATCATGGTAACTAAATTATAAACTGATCCTGGTTTAATTATATTTGATATACCATTTTTGCCGTTTTCATTTATTTACGAACTAAAACGTGTACTATTTATTATTAGACGTTCGTAAATACGTTATTACGTTATGTACGTTATTATACATTTTAGCTTAAGGTTCTTTGAAACTTGGATCGATAATGTATGCCTCAATATTTTTGCGTGTGTTTATTTATTTTATTTTCTGAATAGTTGTCAATCAACCAGTCAATGCACAGTTCCAAGAATGGCGGTTCTTTTACTAAGATAGAACCTGCATTAAAATTGAATAAACAAACAAATTGTGCGAACTAGCGATAACTAGCTAAACAATATTGAAGTCTCAAAATCGATTAATATTGAAAAACCATACTATATTCGACTCAAGAAATGTAGGCTTTTTGGGTTACGACGAATATGCACAGTAACGTTTGTGAATCTATTGTCAGTCCTGTTAATGTTATAATAGGTACGATACATTACTGTACATCATGATGTGTAAATCAAAGGACACAATTTTGGGATATAATTGTACAAATTCGTCATAACCCAAATAAGCCTTAATTCCTTGTGTCTAAAAGTGTCACTTACTTCAATAGTAATGGATCATTTGTTATCCTTTCGCTGTATTCAAATATCTAATCTTTTTTAAATTATTCTAAGTTCCCATAATTTACTAGCAAATTAAATCTTATTATTAAATTTTCAATGCGTAACTTCCCTTAAAAGCTTTCCTAACATAACATCAATATGAAATGTCAAGAGCCTTTCCCTCCACTTGTGTAAAGATGTCAGAACAGGTATGCCCTAAAGGTATACAGTTTGCTGTAAATGTCTATAGTATTTTAAAGTACGCCTAATTTATATTATGGACCCGGAGTGTTATTTCCCATTGTGGTATCCTTTCTGATAGTACTTTCTTACCTATTTGGATCTGCTGATGTAAGCTGAGTGAAATCATTTTTAAGGCTGTATTAAATGTTATTGCATTATTTGGTAGTGGAGTATTTATGTAAAGGATAAACGGTACTTATTGTCAAAAAATATTTGGGTAATAGTATATAACATAGGAATTAGAAACACAAATAAGTCCAGGTCTCTCTGATTTTTACGTGTAATCAAAAGCTTCCTACCATAACTGCAATATATAAATGGATAGTATTTTATCTATAGTTTCACAATATCACGTTTTGTATTTATAGCAGAATGTGTGTATTAGGACAAAACAAAACAACTAAACTAATAACTATTCTTAGTTTACTTATTGTTTATTCACGAATATGTCTCTCATTAGTATTACGTCATGCCTTTGATGATTTCGAATAATAATTACAATTGAGGGATACTGTTATACCATGATGTTTACTTTACCGATTGCTGTTAAAAATATTTAGTCCTACGAAAAATTAACTATCGAAATAATCGCTATTAGAAAATAGAAAGTGAAAAGGAATTTTAAATGCATTTTGACTGTTCTGAAACACAAGATACACTGTGTACCGAGAACTGTAATCATGATCAATATAAGAACTATTTAGGTTTCTTGCCACAGCCAGACCAAGTAATTATATCTTGCTACCAATGAGATATATATTTATTGACAGAGTATATATCTGATTTTAACGTAAAGAATGGTCGTTTATTGTTGCTACATTTTTCCTAGATATTGTAAGATATTAGTCTAGCTTTCCTCGCGGTTAAACTTGCGTTTAAATCGATATTTGTGTAAATTTCTGTATTTTTTTTTCAGCTTAGCTCTCGTAAAAAAGACTAGTTAAAAGGTTTAGTGTGTGAAGCTCAGAATAGCGTAGAATATATGCTGATTTCAACTTTTGACAATTCAGTAAATTAAAATTACTTTAGTAAATATATTTTTTTAAACTTTGCAAAAGTAGGCTACGATAAAATATGAAAAGTAATAATAGAAAAGTTCTTTGTGTAGCAATAATTTAAAATTATCATTAGTTAGTAGATATTGCTGCTAGAAGTCACAATAAATGTATTTGAGAAGCATGGATTCCGATGATCAACACCAACTAACTTGGTTTGACTAAAGTTATAATACGGCGGCTTTAAAGATAAAATCTCCTATTACTTTGAAACCTCAAAATATTTTTGTAAATCAAAACAATTTTTAATTTTACTCCAAATAAAAAAGTTGTTATTGATAAAAATGTATATATATTGTTTCCGAAATGACAAAAATATGCGGAAGAAATTATATTTGCTCTAAATTAGTATCAAACAACTTTTAATTGTTGCAATGATTTTGAAATAAGTTTTCAGTCTCAATTGCCGTTTATAACAATAAATAATTGCGTCACTGAGAATATTTACGTTGTCGCTGAATTTATATTAATATATGTTAACCTTCTCATAAAAGATTTCTTTCTCACTTTTTATCAGCAACACATCTTTATAACTTGTAATGGACATCACTTATTTCAAAAACGTTTCCTTCTAAATCATCAATAAAATCATATAGCATCTTGGTACAGATTATATTTGTGTAGTCACTGAACATTATAAGAGAATTATTAAAGTAAAAATAGGAAAACATGAATAATATAATGTTCATAAGACAATTGTGATTGTAACTCGGAAACTAATTCATCAATTTCTAAAATCAGTTCCAAGTACCGTTGCAATTATATACCATATATTTGCAGAAATAAAAAATATATATATAACATTTGGTGTTGGTATTACCCTATGAGACAAATATTAACTTAGGAATATCTTATCCAATTTAAATTGTCCACAAACGAAATCTAACTATGGAACATCCCACTATAAGCAAGAAAACTACTTGACAATAACAACAGCTGTTCATGAGTTATTTGCTCGCAAATATACATACAGACAAGATTTACATTCGTTTTTGTTGAGATTGTCCCAAAACGTGACAGCAAAATCGAAGTAAAATGGGTGGTATATCTATAAAATGGGCACTAAGTTATATCGTAAAACATTTGCCAAAATCTACATTGCAACATCTTTAGTGTAAACTACTCTAAATATTTTTAAACTACTACCTAATTATTTTTATATAAATTCAGTGCACGTAATATCGTATTTCTTAAGTTTTTACTTTTTCACTATAAAGAAGTATTAATTAAAGTAATAAAGTACTATTAACTTTATCTACGTTAAAAAAAAAAAGAAAAAAAGTTGATAGTGAGCATGAAAATATGGCCGCATTCTGTCAGAATATATATATAATTGTTTATATATAAATATATTATATTGTTTATATATAATTTATTCAGCTAACTACATAGAAATTTATCTGCTAATTAACAGCGGATGTACTAGAAGACATCACTTTAACACTTAAATAATTCGGCGTTAAGTTGTGTTTCAAACATTCATTATTAAACCAAAGATGTTGGTTTGTCATACCTTGTTTTAGTTTTATTTTATTTTTTAAAAGAACTGCTAATCGGGCTACATTAGCCTTTTTAATCATATTAATTTTAACAGAAATTCCTTGTTAAAACTCCTTATTCAAGAAATAAATAAAGCAATAAAGCTAAAGTTTCAAAATTATTATAAACAATATTACAATATTTTATTATTCGGTTAAGATCATATAACTTTCTATTAAATAAGTTAGTGTAAACATAATAATGTTTAGTTTTAAAGGCATAATAGGTAACTTCGAAGCTGATAAAGGACTTGCTAATGTTACTTTGGCTCTAATACTCTTGTGAGAGTTAATTGAATTCGCGGATACGTTCTCCCTAATACACTTTGTCCCTAAGACTTACATTAACTTAGTGTGTAAGCATTTCTAAAGATCTATTAAGCTCTCGGTATCTGTGAGATGCTGGGTAATTGCTCCTTTATTCTACAATGGTTTGAATATTCTACATCGCTTAACATAAACAATGTATACACACTCATAGAAAGCAAATTAAATAGAATTGTAAATAATAAATATTTTAATAATATTCCTGGCGTACAATAAATCTTATCCCAATACAATAATTATATGTGTTATTATTTTGTAAAATAGCATGCGTTTATGACTTTGGCAATACTAGTTATGAATGACAGATATTCTTAAGTTGATAGTGCATAGTTATTTGTAGTTAAGTTTTTCAGTAGTATAGATGTGTAATGTAGGCTAGTAATTTGTAAATGTATAATTTAAACAATAAACTAACGGGTTATTTTCCTCAAAATCTAATAAAAGTATGATATAATTGTTGTTATAAAACAACAGTAAGATCATTGTGAATTTGCATAATTAAGAAAAACATGTCCCATTTAAAACATTTTGACACTATTTAACGATTACTCGATTTCCAAGAAACTGTAATTATAGACCAAACCATAAAAAAACATTTTCTACTGCTTTTTAATAAATAGCATAAAAATCAATCTTAAGATAATTAGCACTAATAATTGATATTTTGTCTAATGAATTTTTAAATTGAATATATTATACAAGTCCATAAAATTTGTGTTCAATCTGACTATTACGTTAAATCAGGCAACAACGATAACGAAATCTGACTCGTATTACTTACACTGGGTTTACTATTTAGTCCAATTTATATTGTATGTGAAGGAAACTTACTCCCTATTAACTACATAGACATCTTTAAAAATATCGCATGGTTAATTCACAATATGTAGAAATGGGTATAATCCTTCCACATGGGTATTTCCTCCATGAAAAATAAATTGGTGTAACTTAAATATTTACAAAATATAATACTTGTTATTTCTCTTAATTATTGAACACTTTTTTTATTATTTACTGGTTAGTAATATTTTTTGGACGTTAAATAGATGTGTTTAACTCATGTTAATATGGTATATACCATGTAACTATATATAATGTAAAATATTTTTACATTAAGGAACATATATACCATGTTTATATACAGGTATTATGTGTAACTTTTACTACAAAGTATAGAAGTTTTTAATATTTTCAAAAATGAAATAAAATGTTTTGAAATTGAAATGTTATATCAATCGTATTGCACTACCATTATATTATTAATAATTTACATTTCATTAATTCGTTGAACTAATTGGGAAAGAAGTTATACTAATTATTGGGAACATGACGTAATAATATAATTGAATATTTATTTATGATATTAATATCTAAAATCTAACTTATCGTGTAGTTTGTTTCTCAACCCTAGAAGTAATACCAGACCCGCTAGCGGGTCAATTTTTCATGCATGGCTTAGTTCACCAACTATAAAACACGTATTTTGCAATTCAACATTACGCCCACTTAGAATTGTCCTATCCCAATAAATAAAATAACGTTGGAAAAGTAATGTTCCGTAAATGCATAATCATGCAAAAGAAATACCACAAAACGTTATAAATAATATTTCAAAAGTTGGTGAATTTCGCATATTTTTGATGCGTAAAATCGTAAATTTCAACTCTGCGGTTTTTAGTAAAACTATAGTTTTTTCATAAGTCAAGTATGAGTATAGTTTTTTCTCATAATTCAAGCTCAACATTTAATATGGATATGGCACTCAAGTCAACGGAGCTGAACCTGCTACACAAGTTAAAGTTAAAAGTTATATTATTATCCGATGATATTTGGTTTTTAAGTATGTGTAGAAGACGAAAGGTGTTTCCAAAGTTCATGAAGTTAAAAATAACTACTAATAACAATTTTACTAAACAAATCGAGGGAAGTTTAAAAAGAAAGTGGTTAGATTCTGAAATAAAAAGGTTATATTCTAAACAAGCTATGATACTTAGGCGTATTTTTATTTGTGAGAATTGTGTTCTGTGTATTTATTATACTGTATTAATTCAATGAACCAGATCTAATGAGTCGTTAGAACTAAGCATGGAATATTGAGTTGAGTTTTATATAGTACCAGAATTTCCATATTCAACTAGACACAATAACCACAGTTTAATGTCTACATGCACTCAGTAAAGTAGGCGCATAGTTAGAGTAAGAGATACTGTGTTCTGATTAAAAATTATATAAAACAAATATAAAAATGTTATTTTTGAAGTAACTATTAGAAAATTATATGTTTCATATCATATGTTTTGTTCATGATCTACAAATTTAATTAAAGTTCGCTGTCTTCATATGTCTTAATATAAGATTGCAACTAATTATTAGAGCAAGTTCCACGAATTATTATGGTGATTAAATTAGTGTTGTTAATTTATTACAATACCATAATTCTTGTAAGAGATATAATAACCTGTAAATAAATTGGTATGTGTAGACATGGAGTAACGTTTTAACTCAATGTGATTCAATTTTAGTACGTAAAATCAAAATTGAGTTCTGTATATTCCAAGTAAGGATAGGGAATTTGATTAAATATGAAGGATTAAAGATTTCGTTGTTTAACATAAAGATTTCTTTTCCAGATTTAGTGCGATTCTATTGTGAAATATAAGAGATAGATAGATAGATACATGGATGGATGGATAGATGGACGGTTGGATGGATGGATGGATGAATGGATGGATAGATGAATGGATCGATGGATGGATAGATAGATAGATAGATAGATAAATAGATAGATAGATAGATAGATGGATGGATAGATAGATAGATAGATAGATAGATAGGTAGATGGGTAGATAGATAGATAGATAGATAGATAGATAGATAGATATATAGATAGATAGATAGATAGATAGATAGATAGATAGATAGATAGATAGATAGATAGATAGATAGATAGATAGATAGATAGATAGATAGATAGATAGATAGATAGATAGATAGATAGATAGATAGATAGATAAATATGTCAAAAAATTCAATCATTACTTTATATATCCAAAATGAATTCCTAATTAGAGTGGGCCGTATCTACAAAAGGAAAATAAATTGTTATAAGAAAATAATCGTTTTACAATAAATGTGTTTATACCTTTTTACACTCGCGCGTTGCAACGGTTTAATTGAACCGCCTGCAAGGAGCAATTTTGGAAAAGAGCTAAATTCCGAAATTTCAATTAAATCAAATAATAATTGTAGAAATGACAAAAACATTTCTAAATATAATATAACACATGTAAAGTTAAAGGGAATATGTAGGTTAGCCAAGCCAAGGTCACGCGCCTTGACAGGAAATTATCTAGCGTTCCGGATTGAACAGGAATTCGTCCATATGTTTCTAATGCAAAAAACATCAAAATCCGAAAACTTAAATTAAAATGATATAATCGTGTAGAGCTAGGAAAACCTAATAATAAATAATAAGAGAATAAACTCGTCAAATTATTAATAAAAAAGTTATAGCCATAATAAAACGTCATAAAACATAAAAAACCCTTAAAATGAAGAAATTCCAAAATCTAATAATAACAGCGCATAACCATAATATAAACTAGAAATAAATAAGACTCGAAATCAAAATTTAATAAAAGACCATAAAGTAATTAAATAATAAATAACCAAAAATGCAGAAAGTACCGTAACTTGTGAAACCCAGAAGCGAGGAAGAAGAGGAAAGCAGTTTTGGAACTTTCAGCATCAGAGGAACAACTTACAAAAAGAAGATTTTCAAAATTTCCAAAATTGGAAAAACTAAATTTTGAAAACTTATGAAATTTTCAAATCTCCGTAAAAGAAAAAATATACGTCGTATCGCTACAAATGAAGATGGAAAATCATCAGGAAAAGAAGGGCTTCAAAATGAAATCACCCAGAAGAAGATCGAGCGAAGCGAACGGGAGATATGAAGAAAAGAAGAATTCGCAAGTAAAAAATTATAAATTTCAGGAATCAACTTGTCTTGAACGTCGTGCGCAGAGAAGGCAGTAGACGCATGGAGAGGGAAAGTTACCAACTTCAACACAAATCCACCATAAGAAATTAAACTAATTATAACAAATAATAATAGGAATAGATAATTTAAAATGAAAAAAATAGACAAACAATAGAAGAATAAGCCAAGGAAAGTTCATCGTAGTGCATATAAATAAATAAAATTAATTAAATTGTGAAATAAAACAGTAACAATAATCAGTGAAAGTTGGCCACACTGAAAGGCCTAAAATTCGACGAGTTAACTTTCTTCAAGTTAATTCGACAGTCTCGTTTAGTACCAGCTCCAGGGAAGTCTTCTAATAGCAGCTCCAGGAAAGATCACCAACTTTACTCAAGTCTGAACAGGAAATCGTCGTGAAAAATATTGTCAACGCTCTGTACTTCGCCAGGTTAATAACGGTGCCTACAGAAAGGATCGGCCTTGCAGGAGACAACGTGACATCCTACAACAGCTTAGTAGAAGAGATCTTCACTACGGACTCCGGCAAACATTCTTCTAGAACTTGTCGTCATCAACAGATTCTTCGAGAACTGGACTTCGAGATATTCTAGACAACTCTCAGAAAACATCTCCAAGATCCTCTAACACTCTCAGAATCAGGACGAGCGGACTTGTGCACTCCACAAAACAAGGTACTGCATAAATCAAGCTTTTTTAATAAATAAAATATTTTTTAATAAACTTGAATTACGTCCAAAATTATTAAACTCAATAAAGTTAAATAATAACATTTTAAAGACAAAGTAAAGTCAAAATAAAGCCAATTTTAAATTCATTCAAATAAAGAGATATAAAATACAATTAAATTCGAGTCCAATAATAAAGCAAAAGTAACAGATTGAAAGGAATAAATAATAAGATTCATATTTATGTGTATTAGAATAAGAATATAAATTGTTAGTTTTAGTTATTGTTAAAATTGTTTAATATAGTAGATTTTCAGTTTGTTAAAAGAGAAAGCATTTATTATAAATTGTCAGAAAAGGCGACATTAATTGTTGTAAGAGATTCGAAAGAAATCCATTGTTTCTCAAAATAAAATTAAATTGTAGACTTTTAAATAAATTTGTTAAATTTCACTGTTGAATATTTTCATTAAAACTAACCTATTCAAAGAAACTCATTACATTGGAAAGAAGAAAAAGTAATAGCTCACCAGTATAAAGTTAAAATTTCAAAAAGGAGCAAATTTTGGTGTTAATGAATTAAAGAGCTCCAAAGGGCACACCCTTTGAAAAAGAGTCTGGAGTTTAAGAAAGGTAAGCTAGTATAAGAAGTGAATATATTAATATAGTAAAATTTCCTGTGTTAGCATAAGTTGATTAAAATAAATTATTCTTGTGTGACATAAGAATCAAGAGCCTTATCAAAACTATTAAATTGCGAAGGAATCACTCTCTATATCGCGGTGTTTAGTTGGGGTAGGGTCTTGCAAGCGTCCCCGAAGAGCGTCCGCCTCCGCCAAAGCGAGAGGGGGGGTGCGTTGCAAGTGGCGTCCAACAGCGTAGGCTCGAAAGTAACCAAACAAAAAATTGTTAAAATTACTTTAGGGTTGAAAACGAACAGCTTAAATTCATTAAAATCAAAATTAAAACTTAAAACTCAAAACTTAAATAAATAAACAGTAGTAAACCTAATAAATAAATCTAAATAAATAAAATGGCAGCTCCGAAAGAAACAGAAACGGAAATGCAGAAGTTCATGAAATATTTCCAGGCGAAAGAAAAAGAACGCGAAGCTAGGGAAGAGGCAGACAAAAAAGAACGCGAATTGGAAAGGAAAAAAGAGAAAAAAGAACGCGAAGCTAAGGAATTAGAACGGGAGACTAGGGAAAACGAAGAGAGAAGAGAACGCGAAGCGAAAGAAAGAGAACGCGAAGAAAGCGAACGAGCGAGTATAGGAAGTCATAGCGAAACCGTTGAAAGCGCGATAGAATTTCTTAGAACGTTCGAAACGATGGAAGGCGAACCACGTAGGGAAAATCGAGAAGAAAGACCAGCGTATAAGGGGAACCTTGATAGGAAAATGGCAGGAGCCATGGACTCTCAAACCTATCCTAGAACACCTAACCTTAGATCCTATGGGAATAGACCGCAAACAAACCAAAACCAAAGTAACCAAAAACCCAATCCTACACTACCTAACAATCCGAGACCCAGTCCAAAAAACTAGGTTATAAGGTCCCGGAAAAAAGCAAAAGAAAACGGTTACAGGCAAAGACAGGATTCGGGGCCGCAGATCAAAATGTAAAAAATAAAATCAAAACAGAGAAACCTTTAGAAAACTTTTCAAAAATTAAAAATCCAACATTAAAATCAGTAGGGAAATTACAAAACATTTCATGCGATATTAGGGGTGAGTTAATGACAGAAGGCGAAAATATCAACGTTCAAACAATATTATTAGAAAACTGTCCGGAAATAAACGTCAAAATTCATCAAACAAATATAAAAGTTTTAGTAGACACGGGAGCGCAGTGGTCGTGTATACAAGCTGAATATTTGGAGGAATTAAAAAGACGGGGAAACAAATTTTTAGAATTACCAGTTTATAACGTCGAAGTAGTAACAGCCATTAAACAGAAAAAACAAAGAGTTTCAAAACAAGTATCAATACCCGTGAAATTTAACGACAGAGTAGTAGATATAAATTTTCTGGTAGTACCAAAGTTAACTAGTTTAGGTATATTAGGATGTAATAGCCTATTCGAGTTAAACGCGAAAATTAATATGGAGGAAAAATACGTAATAATAAATGTAGAAGGGGAAAACAGAAAAATAAATTTCATCGAAGAAGCTAAAAAAGTAACTTCAAAAACCAATCTATTAAATAGATTGGACATAGAACAACCGTCAGCTAAAATCTGTGTACGGAAATTGCGAAATCAAAGTAGCAATATAGGAGGTCCAAATACTATAATGCGAGCGAATGGGGCGTTATATGTTACTACATTACCCAGTGTAGAAGTAAAAAATGAGGGAACCGAACGTGACCAAGCCGAACGTGACAAAGGGGCAGAAAATACCAGAATTGACCAAACAGGACGTGTAAACAACAAACGTGACGGGAGGAAAGAAAAAACCGAAGCCGACAACACCGAACGAGACAATACAGGAAGGAACAGGAGAAGGGGAAACTTAGAGAGGGGAAGGGAGTTTGAACTCAAAGGAAAACAGGAGATAAACCTTAGAAACCAAAGCACGGTCGAAAGGAAGATGCCAATTCAAGGAAGGAACTTTAAAATCCAAAAAGAGATTAAAAGTGGAGCAACCTATCCAAGAAGAAGCAGGAAGAAGAGCGAAGCGAGCGAGAAAAGGGAAGAACTATATCCAAAAAAGCTTCAGAGTCGTGAGTTATTCGTACAAGGGCTAAGCAAAGTCGTCGTAAATAAAGAAGTAAGTCTTAAGCACCAAATACAAAATAGAGACCACGCAAAAATGAAGGGATCACTGGTAAACATACCTAAGTTCGAATTGAGCTTAATTCCAAAAGGGGAGTCCAGTAGTCAATCAAACCCAAACCTTAATAAGTTAGGAGCGAACGAAACAAAAAAGTTCAAAAATCGAGATGTAACCAAAAAGGTTAAATTCAAAACAAAAGTAAAGCATAGTCAAAAAAGGAAGGGGAAAAATAAATTTAAGTTAAAAAGGAAGGAAAACGTATTCGTAAAACTAAAAATAAAAAATAAACCAACGGTAAAGTTTAAAAACTAATAATAAAGGTTAGAATAGTAAAATAATGGTAAACATAAAGTAGAATAGGTAAATTCGTAAATTCATAATCATAAACATCGTCCATAATAATATGTAATAAATCCAAAAAGAATAAAGTTCAGAATAAATCGCAACGGTAGATAAAAACCAGCTGTTTCGATAAAAGCGAGGGGGAGAATTGGGACAAGTTGCGTAGGTCAGTTACTAAATAAACAAGCATCCGGAGGACATGAAAATATTGTACAGTAATTAAGGTAGAGAGGGGTTCTTTCGTTATAGCGATAACGGAAACAAGAAATGTCAACATTCAAAAGAATTCCAATCTGTTACTTGGCGGAATCTAACCTAGCGCGAAATCAATTAAAAGTAAGGATGGCTTGATTTATGTAACTTACCTTAGTGCAAAAGTGATTAAATTTGTGTCAAAATTTATAATTTTAAAAAAGTTAGGATAAAGTGTAAATGTGTATAACTATGTATAATCATGCTAAATAGACTGTTTCAGATGAAAGAGAAACGAAATGAACTATCGAACATGAAAAATATATATGTATTTGTATATAATAAGGATTGTTTTCATATGAATATGTCATGTTTATTACCATGTTTTTGAAAAATATATATGTCACCAATTAATCATTTATGTTAGAAATAGGATTGTTTTATAGATAGTAAGTATTCATGTTATATAGATAAATATGTTTTTTAAATAGAAAGGAAGTAAATATGTAAAGAGAATAGGAAAATTTAAGGAACATAAAATTTTAAAATCTAAAAAAGGGATTTTAATGTCAAAATTTTAAGTTTTTGAGAGGGGAATTTGCAACGGTTTAATTGAACCGCCTGCAAGGAGCAATTTTGGAAAAGAGCTAAATTCCGAAATTTCAATTAAATCAAATAATAATTGTAGAAATGACAAAAACATTTCTAAATATAATATAACACATGTAAAGTTAAAGGGAATATGTAGGTTAGCCAAGCCAAGGTCACGCGCCTTGACAGGAAATTATCTAGCGTTCCGGATTGAACAGGAATTCGTCCATATGTTTCTAATGCAAAAAACATCAAAATCCGAAAACTTAAATTAAAATGATATAATCGTGTAGAGCTAGGAAAACCTAATAATAAATAATAAGAGAATAAACTCGTCAAATTAATAATAAAAAAGTTATAGCCATAATAAAACGTCATAAAACATAAAAAACCCTTAAAATGAAGAAATTCCAAAATCTAATAATAACAGCGCATAACCATAATATAAACTAGAAATAAATAAGACTCGAAATCAAAATTTAATAAAAGACCATAAAGTAATTAAATAATAAATAACCAAAAATGCAGAAAGTACCGTAACTTGTGAAACCCAGAAGCGAGGAAGAAGAGGAAAGCAGTTTTGGAACTTTCAGCATCAGAGGAACAACTTACAAAAAGAAGATTTTCAAAATTTCCAAAATTGGAAAAACTAAATTTTGAAAACTTATGAAATTTTCAAATCTCCGTAAAAGAAAAAATATACGTCGTATCGCTACAAATGAAGATGGAAAATCATCAGGAAAAGAAGGGCTTCAAAATGAAATCACCCAGAAGAAGATCGAGCGAAGCGAACGGGAGATATGAAGAAAAGAAGAATTCGCAAGTAAAAAATTATAAATTTCAGGAATCAACTTGTCTTGAACGTCGTGCGCAGAGAAGGCAGTAGACGCATGGAGAGGGAAAGTTACCAACTTCAACACAAATCCACCATAAGAAATTAAACTAATTATAACAAATAATAATAGGAATAGATAATTAAAATGAAAAAAATAGACAAACAATAGAAGAATAAGCCAAGGAAAGTTCATCGTAGTGCATATAAATAAATAAAATTAATTAAATTGTGAAATAAAACAGTAACAATAATCAGTGAAGGTTGGCCACACTGAAACGCCTAAAATTCGACGAGTTAACTTTCTTCAAGTATTTTCGACAGTCTCGTTTAGTACCAGCTCCAGGGAAGTCTTCTAATAGCAGCTCCAGGAAAGATCACCAACTTTACTCAAGTCTGAACAGGAAATCGTCGTGAAAAATATTGTCAACGCTCTGTACTTCGCCAGGTTAATAACGGTGCCTACAGAAAGGATCGGCCTTGCAGGAGACAACGTGACATCCTACAACAGCTTAGTAGAAGAGATCTTCACTACGGACTCCGGCAAACATTCTTCTAGAACTTGTCGTCATCAACAGATTCTTCGAGAACTGGACTTCGAGATATTCTAGACAACTCTCAGAAAACATCTCCAAGATCCTCTAACACTCTCAGAATAAGGACGAGCGGACTTGTGCACTCCACAAAACAAGGTACTGCATAAATCAAGCTTTTTTAATAAATAAAATATTTTTTAATAAACTTGAATTACGTCCAAAATTATTAAACTCAATAAAGTTAAATAATAACATTTTAAAGACAAAGTAAAGTCAAAATAAAGCCAATTTTAAATTCATTCAAATAAAGAGATATAAAATACAATTAAATTCGAGTCCAATAATAAAGCAAAAGTAACAGATTGAAAGGAATAAATAATAAGATTCATATTTATGTGTATTAGAATAAGAATATAAATTGTTAGTTTTAGTTATTGTTAAAATTGTTTAATATAGTAGATTTTCAGTTTGTTAAAAGAGAAAGCATTTAATATAAATTGTCAGAAAAGGCGACATTAATTTTATTGTTGTAAGAGATTCGAAAGAAATCCATTGTTTCTCAAAATAAAATTAAATTGTAGACTTTTAAATAAATTTGTTAAATTTCACTGTTGAATATTTTCATTAAAACTAACCTATTCAAAGAAACTCATTACATTAGAAAGAAGAAAAAGTAAGTGCTCACCAGTATAAAGTTAAAATTTCAAAAAGGAGCAAATTTTGGTGTTAATGAATTAAAGAGCTCCAAAGGGCACACCCTTTGAAAAAGAGTCTGGAGTTTAAGAAAGGTAAGCTAGTATAAGAAGTGAATATATTAATATAGTAAAATTTCCTGTGTTAGCATAAGTTGATTAAAATAAATTATTCTTGTGTGACATAAGAATCAAGAGCCTTATCAAAACTATTAAATTGCGAAGGAATCACTCTCTATATCGCGGTGTTTAGTTGGGGTAGGGTCTTGCAAGCGTCCCCGAAGAGCGTCCGCCTCCGCCAAAGCGAGAGGGGGGTGCGTTGCAGCGTGTGTGTGTGTATATATATATATATATATATATATATATATATATATATATATATATATATGTGTGTGTGTGTGTGTGTGTGTGTGTGTGTGTGTGTGTGTGTGTGTGTGTGTGTTGCGACGGTTTGGAAAAAGCCAAACGTCTCAAGTCAATTTAAAACAAGTTAAATTCCCGCGATAAAGCCTAGTGGATGATGGACGAGGGGGAGCGATGACGTCACGGCAACAGGTGTCGAACACTGCATGTTGAATCGTGTACAATCGTTCTGTCTGGTTTCTTATTTTATTAAAATATTAAATTATTAAAATAAATTAATGTACAGTAGAATCAACCGATTAAGAATATCAAAGAATAAATTTAAAAGTAATTAAAACAAAAAAGTTATTCAAGTTTTTATAGGGGCTCAAAAACCTAAAATTTGGAAAAAACTTAAATTCAAAATTCAAAAAACGTAGAGTCATAACTCAAAGGGGAACTAATAATAATCATAAATAAAAAATATGAATTAATAATAATTAACAGGTGAGAATGGACTTAAAAAGTCATTCTTGGGGAGTTTTTTGGAATTTTTGAGTTGAAGGGGGGATTATTTAAAAAATAATAATAAGTACTATTGTAGAGACCACAATAGGGCACAATAATATGTACTTAGAATCAAAATTGAAATTAAAATAGGGGAGATATAATAATTACAAAACGTAAAACTTCAAAGCCCAAAAGCGGGTAAATTAAACGTTAAAGGGGTAAAGTAACATGATAATTATATGTATCTAGTAAGTAAAATTGTAACACACCAAAGCAGAAGTAATAATATATAATGGGGGGGGTTTATGAACATAAACTCATACGACACAAACTTAAGGACTTCAAAGGCGAATAACTTGACAACCAAACGAGTTATGTAAAAAGTAAAAACATAGTTTTTCGTCGTAGTAGAAGAGGAACAAGATTTCGTCAAAAGAATTTTGAGAAAGGACTTATCTCAAAATTTGAAAAGGAGAAAAATCAGATTTCGGGAAAAGGGCGATAATTCGCGAACGAAGCGTAGTAGAGCGATGAATCAAGTTCCACAAGACCCACAAGATGGAAAGGAAGAAGAATCCGAAAGGAACTTTAAAATCGGTTCGAGCGTTCGAAAGTTATAGCGAGTTGAACGAAAAAACGTCAAAAGTAGAGATTTTCATGCAAAAACATGAAAAGTTGCGCGCGCATCTTCAAGCGGAGTCTAAAGTCAGAAACATCATATTGCCAACTTGGATCAAAGATAACGTTAAAGAAAAAATACTATAAATTATTAATTAAAAGGTGTTTTAATTAATAATAAAGGGAGAAAACTATTCATTAGTCAAAAAATAGGACTAATAAAATATATAGTGTAATTATTTCAGACCAAAAGGGCCTGAAAACACATAATATATGGAAAATACCTTTTTCCCAAAAAGGGAGGAAAATTGGCTCCAGAAAAGTGGATTAATTCCCACTGACAGGGAGACCGAGATTTAACCGTCGAAAGACGGTTACTTTTGATTTGGAATCGACGCTGAAAGGACGTTTCTTCTGCAACCGACTCTGAGCTGAGAGGAAGATTCAACTGTCACTCTACTAATTGGACTTAGAATAATTTCAACTTTAATCGATCTTCAAGGCGACTTAGAAGAATTCGATACCAGCATTCAACTACATAGCAGCTTACAGATTCTGGATAGAAAACATCACATCACCATCATCCTAATTATACAACAAATTCCAAATCCAACTAGAACTTCTATTAAAGTGTGAAGGTATCTTATACTTAAGGAATAATTCGCAAATATTAACTTCTTTTCAAATATAACGTCATTAGGGGAATTATTTAAAATTAAATTCATTTTAAACCTCTGCTTTGGTGTTGAAAATAATTAATAATTTAAATACGACTTTTTCAGTACAGGAAAAACTGTTTGTGGTTCTGTCTGGAAAGTCAAGCGCTTTTATTTTGTTTAATATATAGATAATATTACATTAATTAATTTTGTCAAATAAATAAATAGTTGTGTTATTGTTCAATTAAATTGTTTGGTGTGATTAAAAAAGTTTTGAATATAAAATTTTTCTGTGCAAAAGAGAAAATAATATACAAATAATTCATTTCTAAATTTTGTTGTGTTTTTAATATATATCCATTCTGTGTATGCTATTAACCTTGTTTTAACATAAATTTTATATATGTGCTCTGGTAATATAATTTGAAAATTTTAAAAAGTTATCATCAGAACTTAAGAGCCGATTTCTCCCAAAAGGCACGACCTTGGAGAGAGAGAGAGTTAATCTTAAAAGAGTTAAATAATCGAGCATTGAGATAAAATTCAGGGAATTTTGCGTTAATTAAAATTTAGTAAGTTTATGAGGACAAGCTCATACTTATTATAGCCAAGAGTTGTTAAATCTTTGATTTAAAAAAGTAAAAGTGTGCACCTTGGCCTTGCCCGCGCTTGCTCTGAAAAGAAAGGTGGTTCGCCCAGTCGGTGGTGATCGTACAGCGAGTTTAAGAGTTCGTGATAATAGTGTTCCAAAAAAGGGAACAAGAATCTTAAATTCGTGTAGTCACACAGAGACTCGTAGCGCGGCAAGTGGCGCCCAACGTGGGGCTCGAAAAGGCAAAGTTTTGGAACAAATTTTCAAAATTTTGAATTTTTCAGTGTTTCATACGAACGAGAATATCTTAAGTTCTGATATAATTTATATGTACATGTGTGTTAGTAATAAGTTGTGCTGGTAATTACAACGACAAATATACTAAATTGCAAAAATAATAATAATTAAAAGTAGAGTCCAAATTAAACCGAAATTTAAATTTTTTAACTAATTAAATAAATCAAGTGAATAAGTGAAGTGAAAATGGGACCAGCGAAAGATCCAGCAAAACAGGAAGGTTCAAAGGAACAGGAGACGGAAATGCAGAAAATGGTGAGGTACCTGAACCAAATGGAGGATAGAAGAAAGCAAGAGAGGGAACAGGACAAAGCGGAACAACTGAAAAAAGAAAAGGAGAAGGAAGACGAGGACAAATTAAGAAGATTAGAAGAAAGAATCGAGAGAAACCAGGAGAAGGAGGAGATGGAGGCCAAGCGAAGACAGGAGAAGGAAGAAATGGAATCATTACGAAAGAAGGAGAAAGAAGAAGCGGAGGCCAAGCAAAAACGGGAGAAGGAGGAGATGGAGGCCAAATGGATGAAGAGAGATGAAGAAATGGAAGCCAAAAGGAAGCAAGAAAAGTTGGAGATGGAAGCCAAGCAGAAACAGGAGAGGGAAGAAATGGAAGCAAGATGGAAGCAGGAGAGAGAAGAGAGGATGAAGAGAGAGGAAGAAATGGAGACAAAACGGATCCAAAGAGAAGAAGCTCGAAAACAGGAAATAGGGAAATGTATGGAGGAAATAAAGGAATCTATAGATAGTAATATGGCCGAAAATACGAGACGAATAGAAAATTGTGAAGAAAAAGTGGAAGAGTGCGTAGGGGAAATTAAAAAAATGACGGACAGTTTAAAGGAACAGGGAAAGTCGACTATAGAAATTGGGGAGAAAGTTAAAAAGTTAGAAGTTAAAATTAGGGAAGTCGCCAAAATTAAGGAAACCGGTGGAAATGCTAAAAATATAATTTATTTAGATAGGGCAAATTTAGAATCAAAAACTATAGAATTTTGGGGAAATTCAAGAGACAATCCTGTGCAGTTTTTAAAACAAATTGAGGAGGTATTTCAAGAAATAAATCCGGTTATGGAAGAAAGTGATAAATTGAAAGTAGTGGAGAAAAAATTGAAAGGAGCTGCCATGGAGTAGTGGGAAATAATCAAGCGAGATACAGAAGAATATAGCCAGTTTAAATTGCTATTTTTAGAGCATTATTGGGGTTATCAAACGCAACAAGTAGTTAGGAATCAGATAGAAAACCATAGGTATAATCCTAACGGAAATATTAGTAGGGTCGATTATTTTTGTAAAATGGTGCGAAAGGCCGAGTATTTGGAACCCAAAATTCCGGAAGAGTTCCTTATATACCAACTAATGAGGCATTTCGACCAAAAAGTTCAATTAGCGTGTATTGGAAGGGGTAGTGAGCATTTGGAGGACGCTATCAAGTTTTTGAGGACAATAGAAAACGTAGACGGGATGTCGAGAGAAGTTCGAAGACCCGATAGTTTCGAAAGGAGGGACGGACCACAAAGAGATCAAAATTTCAGGCAAAGGAATCAAGACTACTCAAAACCATCCCAAAACCCTAACCCTCGATCCTATGTTCAAACCCAGAATAAACCTCAACCACAGATACCTCAAAACCCTGGTCCTTCAAACCAAAAATTCCCGCCCAAGGTCACAAAAAACTAAAATACGAGATCTCAAGGCAAAATTTTTGGCAGAAAAAGGATAATACAAACGGAATTGAGATCGACGATAAAACCAAATTTAGCAAACATAAAAGGGGGGATCTGAAAATAAATAAAATTAAATTGGTGATTTTAAACACAGAAATTAAGAAAGATTTAATGGAGGAAAGAGATAATAAAATTTTAAATAGTGAAGTTTACGAAAAATGTCCGGAAATAGGGATAGAAATCGAAAATATAAAAGTAAATATGTCCATTGACACCGGAGCTCAAATGTCCTGTGTTCAAGAGGATTTTTATAAAAATGTGCTTAAAAATAGGAACGATAAAATCATGGAATTACCAGTTGTAAATACGGAAATGGTGACAGCGATAAAAAGCCAGCGACAGAAGATTAAATTACAGGCATTATTGGAGATTAAAATAAATAACCAATCAATAAGAGGGGTATTTATGGTGGTACCAAAGCTGGAAAGCAAAATGATAATGGGTTGTGATTTAATGTGCAAATATCGAAGTCAAATTAATATGGAAAAGGGTTTCCTACAACTGGTAAAGGAAAATGAATTTATTGTTGTAGATTTTCTTAAAGAAAATAAATCAAGATTGAGCAATAGAGACGCGCAGACAGAACATCAAGATGGCGGCGAAACCGGTAAAATAGTAGAGTCGTCAGCTGCGAATAAAGGAGGCTCAAATTCGTATAAGCGAGTATCAGGGGCTTATACGTTGTCTACCAAAATGCCGGTAGACATAAAACCAAAAGCAAAGGACGTGTCTAGACCAAGTAGTGACGAAACAGAAAGTGGTCAAAAGCGAAGAAGCAAGTTAAGTGCAAGGAATGAATCGACGAAGAGGAAAAATGCAAATTTTAATAATGATGAAGTGCTGTTAAAAGCGTGGGATAAAGGTAAAAAATTAATTAATAAAGATGAAGGGCTGAAAGAAGCGGAGATTAAAGGAATTAATAGTGGGCCAGAGGCCAAAATCTACGAAAATAATAGTGGGCCAGAGGCCATAATCGACGAAAATATTAAAATAATAAATTACGACGAAAATTTGCAAAATAACTCCGAAAACGATTCAGAACTTACACCAGACAAATTCGACGCCAGAGACGGGAGTGAAAGGAGAGCTATAATAAAAATGGCGGATCCGGAAAGACAAAATGGACGAAATTTAATGTATCGGAAGAAGAAAGTTAAATTCAAAAATTCTACGAAGTGTAAGATGAGAGAGTGGAGGCCCGAAGGGAAAGTAATATTTAAATGTGAAGGACTAAGGAGATGTTAATGGAAAGTAAGAAATTTCATAAATAAATTGTATAAGTTGTAATGTTTAAAAGTTGTAATCTGTAAAATGTAGAAGCGAGTAAGGTAAAAGGAAATAACGGTTTGTCAGCTGATTTAAAGAATGTAACCTAGGTCAGTGAATAACAGGAAAAGTCCCGAATAAATTACTAAGTGTACAATGTCAGGAGCATAGCGGTAACACGCATCTGCAGGCCGCACCTGAATAAACAAAGTATAGACGAGGAGGTGAAGGGGAGAACCGGACGTCAATCAACCAATATTGACAGACTGCGTGTTCAACAAATTAGCCGAGGGGGATAAGAATGAATGGATGTTTAAATGTGTACTGTTTTGTTTTTTTTTTTTAAAGGGAGATTTCCGATAGCATAAATATTTTTTCTTTTTAACTGCAATTAGGATAGTAATCGTTGTAGTTACCAAGTACTTTATATATATGTAGGCATAGTTTTAAATTCAACCAAAGCAGATAAATTGTAATCATATAAGACGAATTATTCCTTATATAAATGTAATATGTTTTGTGTGTGATAATATGTTTAGTTACAGCAAGGACGTTTAGATGAAACGGCTGTAATGGACTAAAATGAACGCTTAAGCAAATTTGTATGTATACCATAATAGATAAAATGTGTTTTGAATATATAAATATTATACAATAATGAATAAGATGTGTTTTGAATATATAAATATTATACAATAATGAATAAAATGTGTTTTGAATATCAATATATGAAATGATGGAGGAGATGTTTTTTAGATATAAATATATGTGTTTATATAAATTGTTAGGTTAATATGTCAAATTATATGATGATGATTAATAGAGATGATAAATAAATAGTTAAAATGAAATGTGATATGTCGAAAAAGGGGTTTAATACTAAAATTTTAGTTTGTTAAAAAAATGAAAAAATAGGAATTTTTCATTTTAACCGAAAATTTTAGTTCAAAGGGGGGATTTTGCGACGGTTTGGAAAAAGCCAAACGTCTCAAGTCAATTTAAAACAAGTTAAATTCCCGCGATAAAGCCTAGTGGATGAGGGACGAGGGGGAGCGATGACGTCACGGCAACAGGTGTCGAACACTGCATGTTGAATCGTGTACAATCGTTCTGTCTGGTTTCTTATTTTATTAAAATATTAAATTATTAAAATAAATTAATGTACAGTAGAATCAACCAATTAAGAATATCAAAGAATAAATTTAAAAGTAATTAAAACAAAAAAGTTATTCAAGTTTTTATAGGGGCTCAAAAACCTAAAATTTGGAAAAAACTTAAATTCAAAATTCTAAAAACGTAGAGTCATAACTCAAAGGGGACCTAATAATAATCATAAATAAAAAATATGAATTAATAATAATTAACAGGTGAGAATGGACTTAGAAAGTCATTCTTGGGGAGTTTTTTGGAATTTTTGAGTTGAAGGGGGGATTATTTAAAAAATAATAATAAGTACTATTGTAGAGACCACAATAGGGCACAATAATATGTACTTAGAATCAAAATTGAAATTAAAATAGGGGAGATATAATAATTACAAAACGTAAAATTCAAAGCCCAAAAGCGGGTAAATTAAATGTTAAAGGGGTAAAGTAACATAATAATTATATGTATCTAGTAAGTAAAATTGTAACACACCAAAGCAGAAGTAATAATATATAATGGGGGGGTTTTTATGAACATAAACTCATACGACACAAACTTAAGGACTTCAAAGGCGAATAACTCGACAACCAAACGAGTTATGTAAAAAGTAAAAACATAGTTTTTCGTCGTAGTAGAAGAGGAACAAGATTTCGTCAAAAGAATTTTGAGAAAGGACTTATCTCAAAATTTGAAAAGGAGAAAAATCAGATTTCGGGAAAAGGGCGATAATTCGCGAACGAAGCGTAGTAGAGCGATGAATCAAGTTCCACAAGACCCACAAGATGGAAAGGAAGAAGAATCCGAAAGGAACTTTAAAATCGGTTCGAGCGTTCGAAAGTTATAGCGAGTTGAACGAAAAAACGTCAAAAGTAGAGATTTTCATGCAAAAACATGAAAAGTTGCGCGCGCATCTTCAAGCGGAGTCTAAAGTCAGAAACATCATGTTGCCAACTTGGATCAAAGATAACGTTAAAGAAAAAATACTATAAATTATTAATTAAAAGGTGTTTTAATTAATAATAAAGGGAGAAAACTATTCATTAGTCAAAAAATAGGACTAATAAAATATATAGTGTAATTATTTCAGACCAAAAGGGCCTGAAAACACATAATATATGGAAAATACCTTTTTCCCAAAAAGGGAGGAAAATTGGCTCCAGAAAAGTGGATTAATTCCCACTGACAGGGAGACCGAGATTTAACCGTCGAAAGACGGTTACTTTTGATTTGGAATCGACGCTGAAAGGACGTTTCTTCTGCAACCGACTCTGAGCTGAGAGGAAGATTCAACTGTCACTCTACTAATTGTACTTAGAATAATTTCAACTTTAATCGATCTTCAAGGCGACTTAGAAGAATTCGATACCAGCATTCAACTACATAGCAGCTTACAGACTCTGGATAGAAAACATCACATCACCATCATCCTAATTATACAACAAATTCCAAATCCAACTAGAACTTCTATTAAAGTGTGAAGGTATCTTATACTTAAGGAATAATTCGCAAATATTAACTTCTTTTCAAATATAACGTCATTAGGGGAATTATTAAAAATTAAATTCATTTTAAACCTCTGCTTTGGTGTTGAAAATAATTAATAATTTAAATACGACTTTTTCAGTACAGGAAAAACTGTTTGTGGTTCTGTCTGGAAAGTCAAGCGCTTTTATTTTGTTTAATATATAGATAATATTACATTAATTAATTTTGTCAAATAAATAAATAGTTGTGTTATTGTTCAATTAAATTGTTTGGTGTGATTAAAAAAGTTTTGAATATAAAATTTTTCTGTGCAAAAGAGAAAATAATATACAAATAATTCATTTCTAAATTTTGTTGTGTTTTTAATATATATCCATTCTGTGTATGCTATTAACCTTGTTTTAACATAAATTTTATATATGTGCTCTGGTAATATAATTTGAAAATTTTAAAAAGTTATCATCAGAACTTAAGAGCCGATTTCTCCCAAAAGGCACGACCTTGGAGAGAGAGAGAGTTAATCTTAAAAGAGTTAAATAATCGAGCATTGAGATAAAATTCAGGGAATTTTGCGTTAATTAAAATTTAGTAAGTTTATGAGGACAAGCTCATACTTATTAGAGCCAAGAGTTGCAAAATCTTTGATTTAAAAAAGTAAAAGTGAGCACCTTGGCCTTGCCCGCCCTTGCTCTGAAAAGAAAGGTGTTTCGCCCAGTCGGTGGTGATCGTACAGCGAGTTTAAGAGTTCGTGATAATAGTGTTCCAAAAAAGGGAACAAGAATCTTAAAT
This sequence comes from Aphrophora alni, assembly GCA_963513935.1. Classification (NCBI taxonomy): domain Eukaryota; kingdom Metazoa; phylum Arthropoda; class Insecta; order Hemiptera; family Aphrophoridae; genus Aphrophora; species Aphrophora alni. The sequence continues at coordinate 91,741,167 of OY740768.1, forward strand.
TCGTGTAGTCACACAGAGACTCGTAGCGCGGCAGTGTGTGTGTGTGTGTGTGTGTGTGTGTGTGTGTGTGTGTGTGTGTGTGTGTGTGTGTGTGTGTGTGTGTGTGTGTGTGTGTGTGTGTGTGTGTGTGTGTGTGTGTGTGTGTGTGTGTGTGTGTGTGTGTGTGTGTGTGTGTGTGTGTGTGTGTGTGTGTGTGTGTGTGTGTGTGTGTGTGTGTGTGTGTGTGTGTGTGTGTGTGTGTGTGTGTGTGTGAGTGTGGAAGGAGAGAAAGGTATTATATATATATATCACATTGTGTTTCACCTTTTACGTCTACTTGCTTAGATTAAACTAAAAGCGTCATAAACTGAGACACAAGATGGAGAAAACTGTAAATCTAAAGTATATACTTCCATCACTTAGCGCTTAGTCGTTTATACTTCTACACAACCATAACCTCATGCAGTGCTAGATTGTTCTGTTAGGTGAAATATTATTAAATTATATAAATGTACGTTGTAAATACTGTATAAGAGTATTAGTTTGTGATACTTGGTTTGAATAAACAAACATTTCAACCAGTTTTTATGCTACAAACCGTTTAAAACATTGCACCAACTTCCTCACTCAAATTCTTCAAGTAATATCAAAAATGGATTTTCATCTTTATATCTCCAAACATGTCTATAAATTCACTAATGAGTGAAAATTGAAACACTTTTAATTTCATGTTATTTTCAAATGGTAGATAATTTTTGTTTATGGATTTGTCACCCCATAATAGTTCTTTGTGAATTTTGTAAGTGGAAATAATACCAACATATTTACTTTTCTTCTGCAATATACTCACTTTGCGTCTACTCGTAAAATTCTTTGGTTTAAACTAGATTTTTTTTATGGAAAACAATCAATGTATATTCTGAAAGTATGAATCGTAATATTATAAACACTAATTTTTCAATCACCATTTAATACGGTAGATTGTGTCTTTAATATTCACGTTTCACGAACATTTTAATGAGATCTGGGAGATGATTTGTATGAAGCAGGTATTTTATTACAGCTTTATTGGATGTTTTACAAAGAACTTGACTTTGAATTTATGGCCCATTATTATAAGTTATTGAAACAAATTACTTTAGCATATAAAGTAATTCCTATCAGCCCCCTTGACTAAAATAAAGAATAAACAGTAAATTTAAAAATAACAACTTACGTTTATTGTTAAAATGAGACTTAATGAAGTTGAAAAACTCATATTGCAGTATATGTTTTATTATCGTGTAATAAAATAAATATCTCTGACGACTCAATACACTAAGTGCAGCCATTTAGTGAGAGTTATTGGCTACTGATACGGAGTCTCATGTAACTGCATTTATGTCGTTACAGTCGATTAATGTTTAATATTCAATTTTAATACACGAAAAAACGGCATTTTTTAAAAATAAATACCGAAGTTATAGCAAAAATCATGAGTAATACTATTACGTATCATAACATTATAACACATATTGTTTTTTATTATTGATTACCATGAATTGAAAAAATATTCTTCTTCCACCCACCTGGAGTTCTAAGAGAAGGACTTAACTTTGTAAAACCGTTTATAACTATTAAGAAAGAGATAAAAGTAAACTAAAACTATTAGGATTACGGATGTATACATACTGATTTTAGGCTGAAATATCTGGAATACAAAACCATATTCTAACCTTTATTAACGACAAAAATATGTATTATATACTTACCTATATAATGAAACTATTAACCTAAACTATACTTTACTTAATTTAGCATAACATATTTAGAGTTTTCCCAAACCTTTAAAATATGGATTTTAATATTATATTACTACAATCCCCAAATAAGTTATTATTGATTATATGTGTTCAGATATAGTGTAGGCAGGATCTGTTTCGCTTTGGATTTTTTAAAAGCTTGATATTTTTTTGTTGGAATTCTTCCTTGATAAAATTATGAGTAAAAATTTTGATAAACCCTAGCTAGAAAATTGTCACTTAATTTATAAAAAACAAATTTTGTAAATTGCTGCAAAAAGACGATGTTTTTCATCCTCCTTCATTTATAGCTCATTTAATATTCAATTTGTAGGAAAATGGAAGAGGAAGAAAAGATACCCAAGTAAATTTTATACAAGGGGTGACTAGTTAATTTAACTTTTTATGTTTTAAATATAATACTACTAAAAACGAAAAATGACAAAAAAATGAAAATTTTATATATAAATATATTACTCATTTTTATCATAGGACTTTCAAATTGAACCTCAGACCACCTTTTTATGTGATAAAAGAGCACAAAAAAATTCATCAAAAATAAAATCTTGGATTGTATTCTTTGCACAAGAATTTTTCAATCCAGGGTCATAAAAAATGAAAAAAATTTTGTTTCATTTAAAAAAAAATAAACTTTTGTGATAGTAGTTAATTTGTGTCCGTACAGAAGAGCTTTGGAGCTTTCGAACCCATTTGGAAAAATTCAAATCGGTTAATTAGGAAAGCCTACGGATTTTATTAAGATTACCTGATTATTTGCTTATAAACAAATAAAATAATAAAGTCAATTTGAAAAAAAAAGAAAAAAAAAGAAAAAAAAATTGCAAATTACTCGGAGAAACACGCATATTAAAAAAAATTAAGTCAAATTCCGTTCAATAGTTTTTGAGATAAGACTCGTCAAATTGGACATGTGTTTATAATTATACAAAGAACGATTTATGGCTAATTATGTAAGAAGTTAACTTCATTTTTCCGAGTACTTACCACACAAAACTTTGAAAATCTTGCACATTTCGGAAACGTATAAAAATCAAAGATATAAATTTCTCCGTTTTGACTTAAATTACTGATGGAAATGAACGTAGTCAAAAGTGTTTTCAAAACTTCAAAACATCAGCGTGCTCTAAAAATGCTTTTATCTCGCATTCTAATGGGTCGATTTATATATATATATATATATATATATATATATATATATATATATATATATATATATATATATATATATATTAAATCCATGTCTCAATTAACGAATTCAAATAATATATTAAACATAAATAATTATGCCTACACTTTTTTTCTATTCATTCATTGACTTATATAATGAGGTCAAAAAGTTGTGTATTTTTGTAGTGTTTTATTGGTTTAAGTATAGAAACTACCCAATCTTTTGTATATTTTAAAACTGTTTACAAGCTAAGTTGTTATAAACTCGTAAAATATTCAATATTGTTTTGACAAATACTTTTGCAAAAAGTGAAAAATTGTATATTCTAAAGTAATATATATTCTTTTTTGTATTCTAGTATACAATCAGAAATGAATTTGACACGTTCTAATGGAAGAGTTTAAACTTTATAAGATTCATGCTTTACCTTCAGGAAACAAAATGAATTTTAACACTTGCGGTGATATCTAGCTCTTACATGACATATTTTTACCATGACATAACTAGGATATACATCCTATATAAATGTATTGGAAGAATTGTTGTAATTTGCTAACAACGATTGTTGTAAGTTATAACCCCTAATATTAATCTTTAATAAAACTAGTTATATGATATGACAACAATTCTCTACTAACAAAATATTATTGCACTTATTCAAAAACAAATTAAAAACTTCAAATATAATCACTTCATTTTATACGTAAGATACATAATAATACTCATTTTACATATTCGTAGAACCATTCTACTAGAAGGGATTTTGTTTGCTAATAACATTTATAAATTTAAAGAAGTTTTATAAGTGTTATAAAAGGTCGGATTTTTGTTAAAATATCAAAGTTTTTAATAAAAAGTTTTTGATATTTATTTACATACTTTGAGTTTGTTATTTGAAAATTGTTAAATTTTTTTTAAAATTTATACAAGCTTATGTAAGTTTATAAGGGTTTATAAAAGTCTATTGAAGTTCATAATTTTAAAAAAATGTCAAACCAATTATTGATAATTATATTCACAAAAATTAATTTAAGTGCATAATACACTGTTACTGAATCTTATATTATCAATTATATATAGACCATTCGGATATATAGATAAATTTTACTTGAAGATTTTTAATAAACTATAGAATAACAACCCTAAAATAATGAATATTTCCATTTTACATTTTAAAATTTAAACTTTCTTAAGATGAATATGACTCAGCGTTATCCAACAAATAAACAAGACACGTATATATATATATATATATATATATATATATATACACACACACCAAGTTATAAAAATATTAATAAATTTGTATTTTAGTAATAATAATTTATTTTACTTTACAATAAAGCATATAATTCATACGTAAAATATATCATGAAACTAATAGTTTCTGAGAGAATTACATACAAAATGAGTTCATATGAAAAAAAAAAAAATCAAATAATAAATTATATTTCAAAATATTGATAAGTTAATGATAATAATTGATTTTACTAATTAATACATTTATTGTATATGTAAAAGTACATTCAAAGAAATAGTTTAAGGGAGAATCAAATATAAAGTGAGTAAAAATGAATAAAGATAAAATTAATAAAATATTTCACTACTAATAATAAAAAAAAAGTTGAATAATTTTAACGATTTAAATAATGTTGTAAGAGCTACTTGAGACCTACATTTTAATGAAGTTAAGTGAATAACGGTTGTTTGAAATAAAATGCATTTGCCACGTTTCTTGCCTCAATATTAGCAAATGTTTCCTCAATACACGAAACCTTACTTTTTTTCTTCTAAATATGAGGAACTAAACTATATAATGTCAATCAATACATTGTTAGTGAGTATTGTAAATAATATCTAATGATTAAAAACAAGTAATATAAAACATATATTACAAATACCTATTAATAAGAGTCAAATAAACGATAGAAATGATTTAAAAGAAAACCAATTTTTCACAATATTTGCAAACAGTTTTTATGTTATGTGATTATAACAACTAAAATTGTTTTCAGTCAGTATAAAATTATACAAAACATTGGGTGGTTTCTATATTTAAAAGCGTTACCACATTACAAAAATATACAACTTCATTAATGAAGACAATATTAATAGATTGAAGTGTAAGTATAATTATTTATGTTTATTTTATATTTGAATTCCTTGATCTGTAAGACATTGATTAAAAAATAAAATGATAAAAATTATAATAGTAAAGCAGAGATAAAGGCTTTTTTTAGAAGCGTCTTTGTTTTGAAGTTATGAATTTATTTTAACTACGAGGATCCCAAAAACGGCTCCCTTGTTTTTAGATCGATTTTTCTCGCGTGATCAGAGTATTTTATATACTTGGGTTTATGTGTTCCCCAAGTGTGTAAGATTTTAAAACTTTTGTGTTTGAAGTACTCGAATAAACGAAGCTAATCACTCTAAAAATAGCCATCCATTGTCAGTTGTTTAATAACAAATACTGGTTAACTTTGTTGAGTCATACGTCAAAAACCACTTAAAATAATTTCACTTTTTTTTTTTTTTTTTTTTAGCATGCGAGTCTTTTTTAGTATGTTGCGATCAAGTTGTTTAATTTCTTTTTCAAATTGACTGAGAAATTTTACTTGTTTATAAGCAAATAATTGGTTATTAATTTTTTTTTTTAATCCATTAGCTCTCCTATTTAAATAATTTAAGTTTTACTTAATGGGTTTGAAATCTTAAAAGGTCATCTGTACGTAAATATATTAGCAACTATCAGAAAGGTTTATTTTTAATACAATAATATTTTGAAATAATTATTGAATTTTCTTAAGAATCTGGATTTTTAAAATTATAGCTTTTTTAAACTATAATGTGTTGCCTTGGACTGTTTAGTATATCATACAATTACCTTAGATGTTGTCCTCAGTCCGTAGCTACAGCGCTGTTTCGCCGAACACTGTCGGCTGCACTAACACACACACACGTAACACAATACAACACTAACATATATAAAATCAGAGTATAACTCTTCGTACATAAATAATGAAACAGTTTTTGGCCACATTACTAATGTCTTATTTGTCCAGCTGCAGGTATGCTACTAGATGTAGACAGCAGTTATCAGTATTTAGGTTTTAAGTTGAAACGAAATGTAGACCTGTTTGTTGTGTTTATTTGATTTTGGCTATTATGTCGTATATAGAGTTGGATGAAAAAGTTCAGCCTGTCGTTTAACATGTTGTCTGGGTTGTTCTTATATACTTTGAATATTTGTAATTCTTCTAATATATCCATTGTTGCGTCTTTATAGGTTTCGTGTGATATTTGCAAATTTGTGTTTATGTTCGTTTAAGTGTGGTCCTCATTAATTAGGTGTTCAGCATAATTTGAGTTATGTCTGTCTGTTGATTTTTTGTGGCTAGGTATGTGTTCCTTGAATCTATCCCTGAACGAGTGCCCTGTTTATCCTATATATATCTTGTCTTATTCGCTACAATAAAGATTATAAATTCCACTATTCGTGAATTTGTTTTAGATATTGTTAGGTTTGGTTGGAGGGTGTTGCTTAAATTCGCTTCAAATAGGCAAATAATATCGTCAATAATATATAATGTTATGACAAAGTAGTAATTAATGATCAAGTGTCACAAAGTTTAATTACTCTTCGTAACTACTGCAATTACAACTAAAATAATAAAACTAGAATTTGACAAACTTAATTTGTACTTACAGCACTGGATATAATTATACCTCAAAGATAATTCTTTTTAAAAAGCTTCTTTGTTCTAATTTAAATTAAATACTGACACAATTCAATGTAACTTTGTTACAAAGGAGAACAATTTTAATTTTTGTAAAGAGAAAACTTTGTTTGAGACATAGATGTTTAATAAAAACAGTTTAATATGATTATGTGTGTAAAAAGTTGAAGTACACTTTACAATGTATTATTATGCTTCGGTAAAAAAAAAAAAAAAATCATAACCAAAGTGGGATTTATACTTCTATAACCCAGGCTATATTGAAAAGTCAGGCCTCTCAATTCGAAAAGAACTTGCTGCTAAAAGTTTTAGTTTTTATCCATAAGGATAACATTACAGAAGAAAATTATCAACTAATTGATTACTGCAGATTGTTTTTTAGCACACAAATTTTCGAATCACAGGACGTCAAAACGGATATATCCTCCAAGAACTCATTATATAAAGTTTCTTAGCAATCACAAAACTGTGTCAATACTCAATGGCAAAAGTGGGGAAAGTAAAAAGGAAACAGTATTTTGGCGATGTTTTTTAAACTCGAATTTAATTCAACTGCATCATACGTTTATGTAGAAACTAAACATGTTTGATCTCTGTTTAAATATACACTTATTTTTAAATTTTTATTCTTTATTGTTGCATTACCTTTTGTCTACGAACTACATAATCTCCCATATGATATTACATTCTGTTCATCTCATATACGTAGTCGATGTTTTGTGTGCAATTGTAAAAGAATATTGTTATTGGTTTTGTAGATTAATATGTTAGAAAGAAGTGCAATACGTACTTTTAGAGATACGTTAAAAGGGACTTTTTTTTTTAAATACATACTTATGTGGCCAATTTTATGAATACTCTCCATTGAGTAGAAAATTACCCTTTGATTTTTAGCTATAAACTAAGAAATAAAAAAAAAACAATTTAATACTCTGTATCGACTATATGTACACAGATCAATTCAGTCTTGTATGGTAAACATATTGCTCTCTCACCGACGGCAAATCAGTATATGGCGTGTACAATGCGTCTTCCAAACTACTTTATGCACAAGTCTGGAAAAAAAACTCAAATTGCTTTGCTGAGATTCTGGCATGTACCAATTTTGGTGTAACCAAAAGTTATTCCAACAAACGCATAGTTATGCTATCCAATAGTCAAGCTGCACTTGAAGTTCTTGACTTGGAGCAAATAACCTCCAAACTGGTGTGGGAATGGATACCAGGTTCTCTACACACTAACTTCCAACAACTATGTTACTCTAAGTTAGGTATCTAGTCTCTAATAATTAATACGCTTATAAACTGGCCATGAATGTTGCAAATACTCCCTTTGAGGGTCTACAGCCAGCCTGTGGTATATCAAAATCTTTATCCTACAATGTTATTATAAAATGGCCTAATGGCCGGTATTGTTTTTTTTTTTAATTACGCCAAACATTAGGCTTCCGCCATTAGTTTCCTCGCAGCCCAGTACAGGTCATAGTAGGGAGAATCCCTCTTTTCCGCAAGAGCTGGACATAATTTCAGCTGCTCGCAGTCCATTTCCTGCCTATTGTTACATAAGGGACAGTAAGGGTCGCTGGTGACCCCTATCCGGTGGAGGTGTTTTGTAGATAATCATGACCCGTTAATAGTCGGAAATTAGCAACTTTTGTTGTAGGCGTGGCAAGTTGATTTGTGGCCTTCCGCTCTTTTCCGTTAGACTTTCCCATTTTTTGCCTTCAGCCGATACTTTTTGTGTCGTAATGCATTTTGCTCGCAGGTAATTTTTTATGTGTCTTTTTGCGTCGTGCAACGTAGTGGGCTTGTCCGGTTGTTCCTTTCTTGCACCTGATCTTGCTAACTTATCCGCTTCTTCGTTGCCGTTTACATCAACATGACCAGGGATCCACTGGAGCACGAGCGTAGATCCACTTCCTATACATTTGTCAATAGTTCGTCTGCAACTCAGAACTTCCTGATTATCCGTCATTTCATAACTGCAGATAGATGTTACTGCCGCCTGCGAGTCGATGAACAACGCCACTTTCATTATCTGTAACCTCGCTATCCGCTGCACGGCTAAGAAAGAGTATAGCATTAACTTCCCCATCAAAATTGGTAGCCATTTTTCCAACGGGGGCTGCGATTTGGAAGAGCTTGCAGTATACGCCGGCACCGGCGTTGCTTCTTGCGTTCGTTGCTGAACCGTCGGTATAGATATGCAACCATTCGCCTGCAGGGTACCATTCAGCAATAGTTTCCAGTGCAGTTACTTTGAGTTCCACTGTTGAGGTCAGCGTTTTGCTAACTGGTCTGATTAAATTTAATCGAGGCACCGCGATGTTTTTGATGATCAGGTCCTGTAAGGTGGGGAATGTCTGCCTATTATCGATAGCGCTGAATTTATGTAGGATGTCTGTGCACCGTGAGATGAAGTCGCACTGTGTCTTGAGTCTTCCCGTAGCAGGCTGGTAATTTTTCCAGAATGGGACATGAACTCTCTGAAGTCTTTCAAACATTGCCAACGCAAGGCTTTCTCTTCTGATATGTACGGGTTCGATTTCTGTTTGAAGCTCCATTGCAGTAATAGGGGTAGATTTCGGTCCACCTGTAATTATGCGCAAGGCATTGTTTTGAACGACGTCCAATTTCCTTAGTAAAGTATTGGTGGCAGCAATGATAATTTCAGAAGCGTAGTACATCACGGCGCGGACGTAAGATTTGTAGGCGAGCGCTAACATGTCTTGGGCTGCCCCTTATTTCTTTCCTGCAAGTCGCTTGAGGAGGGATAATCGTTTTTTGGCTTGGTTAACTTGCTTATCGATGTGTTTCGCCCAACTTAGCTTATTGTCAAGTATTACACCAAGGTATGTTACGCCGCTAGTGCGGGTCAATTGCTGACCATTAAAAAGTAGATTCACGTCGTGCTGCTTTGTTGACAGTGAGAATAGTTGGTATTCTGTCTTAGCCGTATTGATCACCATTTCATTTGACGCAGCCCAACATTCAAGCTCTAGTAATGCATTGTTCATGTATTCCTCCAGTGCCACAATACTGCTACTTGTTGCCCAAATGGCGAGATCGTCCCCATAAAGGAGGGTGTTGATACCTGGAGAGCTTTCTAGTTCGGCTATTACGTCGTCTATAAATAAATTGAAAAGCATAGGACTAAGAACTGCACCTTGTTGAAGACCCTGCCTAGTTTGCTTGTATTTTGAAACGGCACCTTTATATCTTACACGGATGAATCTTTGAGCTAAGAAAGACTTGATCGTTTCCAACAAGTTTCCGCTTATTTTAGCACTTCTGAGCTTCATTATTAACCTCTGCCTCCACACCCTGTCGAATGCAGTCTTAAAGTCAACAAACGCTGCTAGAGTGCTTTGTCTCCTGTGGAAACCATCCTTTAGCCTATGTGTTGCGATAGTCTGGCTACTTGTTCTGTGGTATTTCGATGCCTTTGAAAACCGGCTTGCTTATCAGAGAGCACGCGGTAATCCTCGAGGAAGAGCATTAATCTATTGAGCACAATACGTTCATACATCTTGGAGAATATGCTTGTGAGTGATATTGGCCTGAAGTGTTCTGGTCTATCGGCAGATTTCCCTAATTTTAATATTGGCACAACTTCTGCTTTCCGCCAGTCCGCAGGAATGTGGGTCTTTAAAACAAGATTAATGAATTTTAATACAGCCAATTTGGCATCACTACCGAGGTGCAATCATTTCCGGAATTATTCCGTCGGGGCCCGCCGCTTTTCCAAGCTTTATGCTGGCAATGGCCTTTTCAAGTTCCGACCTATGAATATCACTGTAGAATAGCGTAATGTCTTCTTCTCTTAGGCATGAAGATCTTAGCAGTTCTACACCTTGTTTGCTCTTAGGTTTAAAGTTTCCTACTTTTGAGTAGTGTTTGCAGAAGACGTCGGATATTTGTTGCTCCGTACAGTATGTTTTGTTGCCAACTGTTACTGGGTTGCTCTTTTCATCCCTAGGTTTACTCATCCTTGATAGTACCCTGTGAGCTTCAACTCCGTGCTTTCAAAAGTCTAACTTTTCCAAAAACCTACGATATGCATGGCGCTTTGTATGGATTATTTCTCTTATAATGATCGCAGATTTTTGTTTTAGATTGATCCTGTTTTCAGCAGTATTTGATCTTTCCAGCACGGATCTAGCATTATCTCGGGCGATTTTCATGTTTTGGAGATTTTCGTTCCAGAAAGGTTTATAATTTTTAACACAACCTCTAGGGATGAATTGATGGCACATTTCTTGATTAAACTTATTAACTTAGAGTAAGTCTTGTCAACATTATCCGTTATGATGTCTTGTGTCAGCAGTGCGTTGGTGGCTCTACTGTACTGGTCCCATTTAGCTTTTCGGGTGTTCCACCTAGCTCTACCATTTCCCAGGGACCTGCCATTGCTGTCCCGTAGCAGCGCTAACATCAGCTTGTGTCCAAAACCTCCGGGAGGATGTTCCACTGTATGGAGGACGCGTGGAGCTATTTCTGAATGTGCCATGATTACACTGGATGACCCGTGTGACCGGCATATGATAGAAATGTTGGTTCACAGTTGGCATTCTCAATATATTCGACTGGGTTAGAATTTATAAAACCTTCGAAGATAGTTCCAATTTCCGTTGTGGATTGGTAACCCCAGGTCTTAGAAGGGGCATTAATGTCCCCGTATAGAATATCACCCTTGCGCCATAGCGATTCTAACCATGTCAAGTTCGGTTTATTTCTTGGCGGATTGTACATGATAAAAACGCCTTTCTGCTTGTTGTCATTGTGAAGGCTGAGTTGTACCGCACCTAATTTGTCCAATGTGCTAAGTACATGGCACTTTCGGAAATTGACCGGGATTGATGCTTTCGCGGCTACTATTATTCCAGAAGCGACTTGGCGTGATCGTTGAAGTGTGTAGATTTGATAGCCTGGAATCTGATAAAATTCCATATTTTCTGTTGCCGCTTCAACGATGCCAAAAATATCAATGTCATGTGATAAAATATAGTTTTTCAGTTCAGTAAACTTGCCATGAGTTAATCCACCCGCATTCCAAAACATCATCATGAGATGTGTAGGATGGGCTTTGTCCTGGCCTTCAGAAAGGCCGGTTGGAGGCTGCAATGGCCTTCTTTTTCGCTTTATGATCATCCGGGCCATTGTAAACCCTGGCAATAAAACTCTGGAACAAACTTGAAAAAACCTTTATCAGGAGCACTATTTTCAGGGAATCTTTTTCTTTTTCTATTAAAAATAAAACTGTCTGCGTGAGTAAAATTGTTTAATTTGTAACAAACAATTCAGTAAATGTCACTTCGAATAAAAGTGAATACGAAATGATACATAGAATTATATTACTTGGGCTACTAGGCACTAAATCGGGAAGGTCGATTTCTACTCCATTGAAATAGAGATTCGATTACATTGAATCGGTTGACAAATAATTGACGAGAGTTGGTACAGCCGGTTTACACAGAGGATTTAGGGTAGTTTTATTTAAAGATGACAGAAACTTATATGTTATATGTATATAAAACATGAAAAAGTAATATATAATATATATTTCTATTTCACAATTGCACCAAGTAAATTTAATTTATCGGTCTCTATAATCGATTCTACTTAAACCAGTTTCAACACTTTTTACGCTACATATTTTAGAACGGTATATTTTGTACTAGATAAAAAAAATCCACTAATTTATATCATATTGATACTAAAATTACATGTTTACTTATATCGCTAGATAGTATTAGAACGTTCCAGGTCCACTTTTGGGGGGAGCTACTTTTACCAGTTTCATGAACATTTAAGCAATTTCTTCAATGAACCAACAAAAAATTATTAACTTATTTACAATTATGCATCTTCTTTAATGCTACAATTTATTTCTTTGTGAGGTTCAAGACATAAAGATATGACAACAGGTTAATAAGTAAATTTGCGGAACATTAAGCCAAATAATATTTTAAATATTTCAAAAAAACGATATAAAATGTCAATATTGTTCGGTTGTTACGCTTTCAAACACGGTTTTCTCTTGTTCGAATCTCAGTAAAGATACATTTATTATGTATATGATTATTTAGATCATACAGAGTTTCAATAGATATGGATGAGGAGTTGTTGAAGTGGCAATAGAAATATCTCTGAACAAGCAGAGTAACTATTACGATATATAGAATATACAGCCCCGTAAAGGTGACAATTTTCTGGCAGTCACTGAGCAATTGATTCATATTTAACCATTGTTTTTCCATTTTGCACAATATTGTGCTTCATTATTCATGTCTTCAAATTCATTGTTGCAAGATCGTCAGAAATTTATATAAATTCATTCCTTCTATTATATATTTAAAAACTCATAATACATAATATAATCCTTCCCACTAATAAATTCTTTTAAAAATGGAATTTTTGGGTAGACTACCAATTCCTATTCATATGGTCGGTAATGGACACGTTTTAGCAAAATGTTGGTAAAATAATTTAGGCTATTTTATAAAAATCGGAATTTTGATATACATTTAATTTTGCCTAAATTTTAAGTTTACTTGAAAAGAATGAAAATTATAAGATATGCCGAAAAAATATTCACAGTCCAAATTTGTTACAAATGGGTTTCATTTTGTTGAGATTTTTTACCCATCACGTAACATTCTCTAACCACATATAAGTGAGAAAGTAGTATTAGAGAATAAATGACCAAAATGAAGCACTGAATCAAAATGTAATGCAGGACACGATCAAGCATCAAAGGTAAACTAATTAAATAGCAGCAACATTTAGGTTCTTAATGTTGTAATCTTCAGAAGTAATTATTTGTCTTGCTTCGTCTCTCTGTCAGTCAAAGTTATAGGATTTGTAAAATTTGTACGAATCGTTCATTATTCGGGATGACTCACTGAAACAGAAACTAACTTCCAATAAATTATTTTGTTTACTAATTTTTTGCAAAATGTCAAAAGGAATTAAGTTGTGTAATCACTCCAACGTAATAAATTTAAACAATCGCCCTACTTTAGGGCTCTTTATTAATTTTTTTTTTTATTTTCAAAGACGCTAAACGATATTCGTACGGGGTATTTCATTATGTTTTCTAAATGTTTTGATATTTAAAAGAGTTACTGCGAAGTTTTAAAATATGGGTCCTCATATTGGGAATATTGGTCTCAATCTAAAATATAAAATATAACTATGTGGTCGAGATATAAAGAACAATCGTACGAAACATGAAATTGCAATAAATTTATAAATTTGAAAAGTATAACTTTTCTACCTTGGGAAATGTTTCGCGGGGCAAACAACTAAATCTTCTTCACTCAGTGTTTTTATATTTTAATTTTGATTTTACCTAAAATAATATATATATATATATATATATATATATATATATATATATATATATTATTTAGACACGAGCTACGATGTAATGTTTCCTTTAGGTTTACAAAACCTTCATACAAAGACTTCTGTATATTTATCTATATGAATTAGTGTAAAATGGAAACAGTATTCGAATAATTTACTCTTCCATCTTAGGACTGTACTCAGATTTACGAGTAAATCTGGTTTGATTAAATTTATTTATATATGACTGATAACTTATAAAAAATCTATAGACCAATCAATGTAATATATTAATGAATTTATTTATTCATCTAATAGTAGCTAACATTTATTGATTTTTTAATTTTTTATTTCGTGATTTGCCACTGCATGTGGTCACATTAGATGATTACAAATACCAATCTTGACTACAATTTGTTTATACTATTTTAATCCTTTCCAATAAATCATTCAATATAGTAGACCAAGAAGTTTCAGGTTAGCAGGAAACATGGCGCTAATAAGCTGTCAGGGCATATATCATCTTCACCTTAAACAGTAACCGAGCCTTTCCTTGCTGGAATTATGGAAGAACTTCATTACAGTTCTTCTTTTTTAAGTTTGCTGAAAACTTTTAGGTTAACCTTTCATATATGTGGGTCATAATATATAAACGGAAAACCGTTTAGCATAATATCAAAATTCTTTAAAAAATTAAGGACCAGTTTGGTAAAAATTATAATTCATGCCATTTCTGGGCAAAAAACGGGTGGAATAAAGACGTTGATCTGGGTAATGCTGACGAGCATGAACAAAATGCAACTAAAGTGATTCAGACAAAATGGAGCGTGGATGATTTATAAATTAATATTCATATTATGGCCTGAAATAAGGTTTTGATGTAATTTAAAATCACAAAATTTCTGGTTTTGGATATAAGGAAAATAACAACTATACGCATTTTTAACTTAAGTTATGCCAAAAATTACAACTAAACCAGAGGTTATCCAAAATTTATTATTATTTTAACTGGGCTACATCTACAAAAGTATATTGAAATTAACCGTAATTTGACCCAAAATTTCATTAACCCTATATAACCGTGAGAACCCAATTCAGTATAATATGCTTCCACGTGAGAGAGAAAAATCATAATTCTCTATTCGACTGAGTGTTTCCCCGTTTGTTTCTTTCAGATTAAATTCATATAGAAGAAATTCCTACATAACAAGCTATTGAAAATGTTTTTTCTAGACTTTCTAAATATAATATTATCTCTAGTTTGTTTCAACATGAACTTGCATAAATATTTTTTTAATGAAATCGAAATGTTTTAAAGTAATTTTGAACAGTATTTAGTTTGCTTAATTGTGCATCATATAATTTCACCAAGTATTTATTGAATTGCTACCTCCACAAATTGTTGCTTGTGTAATAGTTGAATGCACGATTATGTGGATTTTAAAGCAGTATTTATTGGAAAAGTGTGAAAAATAGTTTGGAACTTCTTTTTTCAATTACAGGTACATTTAAGCAATATTTAATAAATATCTAAAGATGGTATTTCCGAAATTCGTTAATTGAGTTAATTTGAGTCTTACCACACCAAAGTAAATTTCTAAAGAGAAAAACAAATTTAAGGATTCATATAATAAAATGCTCACATAGTAAATTTTGTACAAATGTTCTTAGTCGTTTGTACCTCGAAACATTCTAAAGATAATAAAAGACGTAACCTCTGAAACCATTTTTTTTTTCTTCTTGACCCGTTTACAATTAATTCAATAGAAAAAAGTTTTCGATTTTTACCTATCACATAAACTACAGTTCTCTAAATTATATGTATTTGAGATAGAATATTAAATATTTTCCCCTTTTGAACCCTGCATTATATATTGCAATATTGTTGTAATATTGACAACTTTACAGTATCAATCAACATGGGGGGGGGGGGTATTTCGAAAACCTGACAAAACAGGAGGGTTACTGATTCCTGTCGTATTTGGTTTTTCGATTTATATATAAATCCTCAATAATAAAATTGTGCAAGGTTTGTGCAATTCACACTGAGCACCTGACTAAAAGAAGTTTGCCATAATGCTCACTTTACAGAGCCTGTAATAGTGCACTTGTTTACTAATATATAGGAGAAACGCTTGAACAGATTTAGTTTTATTTGAATATATAACCATAATGATGGACAATGATCTAGTTACAACATTTTAAAAATTAGATATAGTGACCAAACAAAAATTATTCCTTAGACATAGTAATGCAAGCGATATAATCACCAAATCTAAATGAATCTTAAACGTAAGAGTTGTAAAACAAAAGAGAAATTATTTCGTGTAAACCTAAATAAAATAGCCTACTATGTTCACAAAGCTTTGCAAGACAATTTTATAGAATCGATATTAGATAATTGGTTGGGCTTATTAATGAATAATGTTTCACTTGATCAAAGTTTGAATTCATGTATTAGATTGGGTAATTTTATTTTTATTTTTAGCACATATCACTATTATTCTTAAATTATTGTAAATTTTTAGTATCCTATAAGCTTTGAACATTAAAAATTGACTAATTAAAAATATCAGGTCAACAAAAGAACAAGGTGTAAAGTAAATATTGTTTCAAGGATAAATATCTGTTGTTGATTTAAAATATAAGATATTTTTGGTTTAAAACTGTATTGCAAATTTTTCTTATTTTGGCAGTACATGATTTTGCAGTAGTGTTGATATATTCACAAGAAAATAACGGAAGTAAACTGAAAGCTAATTTTAGTTATTATATTTTAGAAATAATGTCTTTTGCTAGTGGGATGAATTTTTTTTTTCGTAATATTTATTTACGTTTTTAAATAGCGGACACTCAAACCAATTCTTTAAAATCATAGACTCTTGTACTCTAACTGAGAATAAATCGTATGGTTCGAGATTTTAAATAAAATTATTTATAACAAATCACAACAGGCAGTAGATAATAATTCGAATAAACTTAAAATAAAAATTGACTACAATATCCTTTTCAAATTTTCCGCAAGAGGTTTACATATAGACCAAAAAAAAAACTTTCTTGTACAATAGAGCTTCCCTGTTTTCAATTATGCAAGTTAAAACATTTCGCATTTCATAATATTTAGAAAAAAAGAATAAGTTATCATTTATAACCAATTAAGTCGTTTTTTTCGTGTAATATCCTACAATACTTCACAAAACTTTCCTTAAACTTGGATATATAATTTAGTAAATTATAGTAAAATGTAAATAGTTGTAGAATCGTCACGCTTCCAATAAGGATCAAAGTATATTGTTCACAATCAAAATAATAATAATAACGTATATATATATATATATATATATATATATATATATATATATATATATATATATATATATATATACTTATGACGTTGAAATATTAAAAAATTGTTTTCACTTATGTAACTTATAATTATTTAATGAGCTTAAAATTCTTGTAATATTTTTATATTATATAATCACAAGGATTGATTAGATACATCGTTTTATATTCTTAAAAATATAATTTTGTTTTCATCACAAATAGCCCATGCACTTTTATATTTTTACCCTCGTCATTGTGGACAATTACACAATGTTACACAATCTACAAAATGTGGACAATGTAGCTTGAAGCTACATAAATGATAAAGATTTAAAGTATCATCTACGTGAGTTAGTCCTAGTTATATAAAACATGAAAAATGGACAATTGCTCCCTCCTCAATATATCTACTTCCTTGTATCATAATAAAGCTTGATTTATTCTCCAAACATGTATACGTAAATTATAGTCCGAGCAGGTAGTCCTGGTCTTACAAACCCCTCCTCACCTTTTCTATTTATAGAGTCCCATATTGCATAATGCATTATCGATATTTTAATTTATTACTGCATTAAGAAAAAAAACTACATAATGCGATTTGTTAGGATATATACACTTGGTTGTACTCAAAGTGACAAACAGTTGTTGTAAAATTATGTTAGTCACAATAACATCCTTGATGTGCACCAGGCAAAACGTGGAAATCTATTATGATGAAACTTTATATATATAAATATAAATATATATATATATATATAGCTCCACTGACTTCGCACGTGACATGGTCTTTTTTGACTTAACTAAATTCGTTATTAGTCGTGTCAATATTTTGTAATACCTTTACGTGCAGAATTAAAAGAACGAATTTTTTTATGTTTGTAAGTTTGTCAATAGTGGAATAAAATATGATATAGGCTATAAATAAATAACTCTTATTTTTAATATCCACCATTTCTAAATTTTCAATATGATGTTTTTGAATTTCAACAGGATAGGAGTGTATGAGCACATTGTAGTCTCCTATACTAACTTTCATGATCCTATCTAATTTTTTGGCCGCTCTTGTCTTTGGTAGGGGTGACAACGACAGTGAAGCCTACATCAACAACAACAGCGGCGCCAACGACAAAACTGACGACAAATTGAATTACTTTTTTAGTGTTCTGAGGCAATGCAACGTGAATATCAGTGAAAAACATGTAGTAGAAATTAGTTTTGATTACAAAAATTATACTATAAGTATTTACTGGGTAAGTTACAACAATACTTACTTTTTATCCTGTAAAAACCCATTGTGTGTGAAACTCTTGACTTACAGTAAATACATATTATTGAAATACTTAATTGAATATAATGTACTTTAATTTTTTGTAATTATCATTTTTTAGAGCTTGAGGAATTTTTTTAGTTCGGGAACATAGTTAAACGGTATTATCCAATATATATTTTTTTATCTCCTTTTCCATTTTAAATATTCCACAAGCACGTGATAACTAGTTCCATATTTGAGCTAAAAACATTGCAAAAACTTCGTTTTAAAAGTAAGCATGTCTACGAATATTTTTTAAATATAGATTATTTTAGTTAAGTACAATATTATTTTAAAGTTTTAAAATTTTAGTCGTTCCTTTTTCAGTCATATAGATACTTAACTAATATATCGAATATATATGTATAGATACATATACATATACATATACATATTTACACACACACACACACACACACACACACCACACACACACACACACACACACACACACACACACACACACATATATATATATATATATATATATATATATATATATATATATATATATATATATATATATATATATATATATTGAATTTGTTATCTCGGACACAAATCACTGAATAAAACTCAAAATAGGTATTTCGTTTTAAAGATGTCGATGACACAAGACTCATAATGTTTACATAACATTACATTCTTAACATCAAAAATTAAAAACCAGTTATCTTAATGGATTAGTTCAATGATAAATATAATTCCTTCTTTAATATTTTAAAAGTGTCATAAATTGCAATATTCATTTTAAAAAATATATATTATGAACACGAAAATTAAAAAAAAAATCCTTAAAATATTTATCTACTTGTATTTTATTACTTTGTTCCAAAATTATTTTTACTATTTTTTTATACATATATAATTGGGGTATTTGAAATAATGTATCACAAGAACATATTGCACAGTTGGAAGTTTTGACTGACTCTTTCATCCCTTGAAGTCATCAATCGCAAAATCACTGATTAATATAACCACTGTAAAGTAAATTCCCGAAATCGTCTCTCCCTGTCCTAATTATTAGCCAATATATTGGGTGCAATTTCTATTAAACCATCATGAACAAATACACAGAATAAAAAAACAAATGTTATTTATTGCAACGATTTAGAGCTAATAAATAATAACAAACTATGATTATGTTTAATAGAATGTAAACGAAATGTCGAATTTCATTCTATTAGCTTTTGAGATAAGTTTACAAATATCAGGTGAAAAATTATACAGGTGGAAGATTTTCTGTCGTGGTACACAAAACTGGTTTTATTTTATACCTACTAATCTTGTTATGTAGTGTTTTATCTCTATAAATGATTGAATAATGATTGAAAAATTATCAACAATGAACAACTATTGACTTTACAAGAGTAGTATAACGTCCAACGAATAAAATATTTTTATCTACAATAAGTACCCTTCATTTCTGGCAACAGTTCCTAATACTCTATTCCAAGAATTTTGGAACTTTCCCAAATCGCAGTTATTTGTTATATAATAATTTAAATAAAAATTAATATTTATGAGCGTAGACTATAGTCCATTATACTAAGTTAGGTAAAACTCACTTAGATTTAAAAGAGTCACTAATATTAAAAATTAACGTGAAAATTAAGGGATTTAATTCCAATGATTTAATTATTCTTTTACAAAATTTGTCAATTGATAGTAACTATTTTGTTATTATACATTTTTCACACATTTGCCATCTATTTGTGTTAAAAATCAAAACACGACGTTTCGGGAATAAGAATCAATTCCCGTTATCAAGTGACTAAAAAATTAAAGAAACTTGAAACTAGAAACTAAGCTTATGTAAGAAGTAAAATTAAATAAGAATACCACCAACCTTAATATCTAAGCATGCATCTCAGAGCTAAACCTGAGAAGTCAAAAAACACAATAACGGTAACACACAACTATCGTCAAATACGTGTTGTTGTATCAAAGATACTTTTTCATGTTTCTTTAATTTTTTAGTCAGTTGATAACGGGAATTGATTCTTATTCCCGAAACGTCGTGTTTTGATTTTTAACACACAAATGATGGCAAATGTCCGAAAAATGTATAATAATAAAATTGAACTTCCATCATTACCAAATAACTTCAAACAGAGGATAGTAACTACCCTCAACTTTTGGTTCAACGGAATTGTCTTTAATATATATATATATATATATATATATATATATATATATATATATATATATATATATATTACTAACACGTATATAACACGTAATATATATATATAACAAAAACAAAGTGTACATGTCTCAATAAATGAATAGAAGGGTGATCCGGGTTATCTTAATCATTTGATATTTCATATGAATATTTTTTTCCGTTACCACGCAGTTACAATCAAAAAAGCGTGTATTATTTCTTTACCATTCATTAAGACTAGGTTAAATAAATTAGTTCTAAGTTTATCTGGCTTCCAACCAGTGGTAAGTATTACATATAAATCAATGTGTAATACATAGTGTACATATATACACCTTTATCTCAATTATCGGTTAATCATAAATACAAAGCACGGAACAGACCACATTCATTTTAGTTTCATACTTTCTTCTTGAAGTAGTGATTTAAATGCGTTTACAGTATATGCTATATTACGTACAATATGTGAATATGGTTGCGTAATATCGCGCGTTAGGTAGTAGCTACATTGCGATTACAATTAGTATTTGATAATTTAGCCACAATTATTGGAACAATAACTAAAGACACATTAACTTTAGTTATTTTTGACTTACCGCCAGCAATCCTTGGATAATTCTATTTTGTTTATATTGTCATGTATTTATTCACAACACGTGTTTCGGACATTATCGTCCATCGTCGGGTGATAACACTTAGTTAAAATAAGACATTAACTTTAAAATGGGTATTATAGTTTATTCCCTTAAACACTCTGAATTATATCTCTCCATATTTTTTAATGTATATTTTATATTATTTACGGGAATAAAATAAACTATAATTATTTGAAATGATATAATTAGTTTTTGCTTTTGTTAATGTAGTTGTTATTAGGGGAATTAATCATAATAATAGAGAATTTTAACAAACTGCTAAATGAAGATTGTATAAAAATAGTGTACTGGGTGTACTAACATATCTAAGGATCGAACACCCAACACGATACATACAACAAAAGACAATAGGTGGCAAATTATTTTGGGAAGTGGAATTTTTTGAGTAAATAAACATCCACTAGTAATAGTAATTGAACCAACATATTCATACATCCGATAGACTTCAATTTGATTAAAAAATATATTAAAAATACGAAGAGTAACAAAAGTCTGGACACTGATTGATAACTTATGTTACATAATGTATTGAAAAACAAAATTAAATGTGTTTTAAAAATGTTTACGTTCTCTATCCACAGAATTTTAAATCTCAAAGAAAGCATAAAGAATTTACCAAAATAAATTATATATCTTTCGTATTTAAAGTGTAACCAAATATATTAAAAATTGTATTACAGTAAATATGTAGTTAAGGTAATTTTAATGGCGTGTTCAACTTTAAAAACGCATTCAAAATATATTTATAAATAAGAACGCAGCACCACAATTCAATAAAATTAAAAAATCACGTAATGCAGGTTACATTAATTAGCTCATTATCATATTATCACTAACATTGTCGGTGGGTGATTATTTAACAAACACTCCACGAATCCTCTACTTCTTAGGATTGTAACTTAGTTAATGAAATGTGCATTAAACGAAATAATTTTGTTTTGTTGAATTGTGGTACTTTGTGTTTATTTTTTATATTTAATTTCGCAACGGTAAAATTAAAACTGTTGTGTACATTCACAAGAAGTTTAAAAATGTTGATATATCATTCCAACTTATATCCAACATGTTGGGATATAAGTTATATATATATATCCCACAATAAAAAAAAAAAGAAAAAAAAATCTTACTTTTTAACCTATAATTAGTAGAGAAGATCGTCATTTATTGTCAGTATTTGTTTCTGTCGACTAGTGTGTAAGAAAGGTAGTGAATTATTTAGTACCCTTTATTCTTCCATCTATCATTACTTAAAAGCCTTGCTCACAAAACATCAATCTTCGGTAATATAAAATGACAAGAGTAACTCCCTCTATTTATGTAAGACAGACATGCGCACACCATAGCCTTACACAGTTTGCTGTAAATGTTGTCTTTAACCTAAAGCTTGATTTATATTTTGGTCGAGCTGAGCTCTCTATCGTTAATTTGCATTCTGTTATCCACTCGAGCAATACATTATATATTCTCCATATGCTGCTCTGAACAGAGTGCATATATTTAACAACTTGTATTAATAGATATTTTAATACTAGTCTTTCACTACATATATAATAAATAGTGATTGGCAGAATTTTTGGATGAATGTATATATTATGAAATATCATGAAATATAAACTTGCTCTTGATTATTTTTCTTTGAAATTGAGTTTTTTATAGGGATAAGAAATATTTTTCAAAAATATTTTGAGATATCGAGGAAAAGTTCAATAATCTCAAATTTCATATGACCAATTATTGTTACTTTTGGTATTATGTTCTGAAACGCATAATATTTTATATAAAAAAAACACCAATATAAACTTGAATGTTAATAATTCTAGCGTTTTCGAGTGAAAAACCTGAAATTTTCTAAAAAATATTGTCTTATTATCGTTAGGCAT
The DNA here is from genome assembly GCA_963513935.1 of Aphrophora alni. Lineage (NCBI taxonomy): Eukaryota > Metazoa > Arthropoda > Insecta > Hemiptera > Aphrophoridae > Aphrophora > Aphrophora alni. Next base: position 91,764,541 of record OY740768.1, read on the forward strand.
AACAATTGTCAAATTATATAAAAAAACTTAGTCTTACAATAAACTTTCATTTTATATATGATACTTCAATATGTATATATATATATATATATATATATATATATATATATATATATATATATATATATATATATTTATTGTAAGAAAAAATAATTTGAAATAAAAAATTTATTTACTAGGCTTAAATAATAAATTCCATTTCAAGGATAATTGATCCACATGATCAATCCTCAAAACATAATACTTTCATTAATCTAAAGCAACTTTCACTTACAATATAAGAAAATAACGTGTAACAAAAGATTTTTAAAACTTTATATTTTTATTATAATTTGCCAAATGATATGCCTAACAACATCCCAACAATAATGTTTTGAATATTTTTCGTTTATTTTCATAAATCACTTATTTGGTTGTTTCAAAATAAATTAATACAATATCAATATTTCTTTTGAAAATGAAAATAATTATTTTGCTTTATTCCAAAATTTATACATTTCCAGAAAATGTTACCAAAAGTAACAATTGGTAGCAGAAAAATGGTCACGATATTAAAAAAAACAACAAAAAAAAAAGTTTTAAACTAATTCAAAGTTACAAGACGAATTGAGAAAATAGAAATTCTAGTGTTTGTGTGTTTTCGAAAATATCTTGTATGTTTGTTAATTTTATCTCGAAAAAAAGTCGAACTATTTTCTAGAAATGGGATGAATATATTTTTATAAAACTCATTTAAGTGATTAATTATTCACATCGTTAATCAGTTCTTCGAAAGCCAACATGTTGTTTTGTTTAGTTGTATCCTAGTTTGTATTAGCTATGGTCACTATCATTTCGACTATAACTACCTTTTCTATTAATAATACACCGAAATAGAATCGTTATTTTTGGGTGGTAGAATAATGAGGAAGACGTTGTAAAAACACACATTAGACAAAATTTATTTCTTTGAAGTAATAATAAAAGATAGAACCTAAGGAAAAGGTAAAGATTATGCTATTATAAAAGAAATAATATATGTCTAACATCTCAACTTCTTCCCACTTAAGATGATTTTCGATTCCTTAGACTATAAACTTAGCAAATGTAAGAAAACCCACTTAAAAGGAGTCACTTTAGTAGGTACGGGCTTAACAAATCGGAAGAACATGAACTCTACCTACGCCATGTAGTATTTAGTAATAGACATATCCTTACTGTTACTTGTTATCGTGTCTCTCTGGGTCAAGTTTTTTTTTCCACCTTTGAAATTATTGCGTATTCTAGGGCTAGGGGATTCTAGTTCATGTTGCGGTCATATTTTTTAAAATTCAATGATGACCAAGATGTAATTTTCCATTAAACAACACGATAAATGTTATTGAACGTGTAAATTTAAGAAAAAATTCTTGGTATTGCTAGGAGAACGTAATATTTTAATATTTGGTTTCATTACACACAGTGGTTATTGTGAAACCGATTAGGGATTAAGCCATTAATATTTCTAAATCAGGATCTGTAGGTTTTACGTGTAATAAAAAGCTTCCTAATGTAAACGTGATTCATTATGACAGTAGTTAAAGCAACATTATTATGTTTAGTGTTTTTTGTCGAATATTTGTATTAAGACAAAACACTAAAACTAAACTGATAACTGAACTTTGTTTTTATCGTGATTCTTAAATAATGTGTCTTATCAGTATTAAGTCATTACCTGATGATTTTTTTTATTTATAATTATAATTGTTGGATGCTGTTATATGCCCTCAACCCCACAGTCCTACGGAAATTTACAAATTTTAAATATTATAAGTAATCTAACCTAATTACTTATGTTATTGTTAAAAAAAGAACATTTTAAACGTATTTTTATACTCCTGACATACAAGATTTAATACTTACGAAGAACTGCAATCGTATTCAATATAAGATCTGTTTCATATTCTCAGCTTGTCCAGACCAGGTTTTTGAATATTGCCGGCAATGAGATATATAATATATATATATATATATATATATATATATATATATATATATATATTACTTGAATTCAAATTATATTTAAATGTAAATATTATTCATAGAATTAAGTCGTTGTGTAATTTCGTTAATAGTTTAACAACTTAAATTAATAACTACACGCAGACCATACCTGTCTGCGTGTATTTACCACTCCCTCTTGATCCTTGAACTAGCGTTATCTGCGCTACATAGCTGCAGTACCGGGAACTATTCGCTATCTTTTACCCATTGGCGCTAGGGACGACTTGAGTTGCATAGGGAATCAACCCTGCAAAAACATCGATGAGACAGTACGCCAGAGACCTAGCTCTACGGGACAGTAATATAACATTCACAAAGGAAATGTAGGAAGGAAAGAATGATAGAACTGTTTTGGATGTGACATTTCGTCACGTATCACAAAATTTACTTCCTCATCGAAGTTATAACAACAAGGAGGGGAATATAATTAAGTAAGATATTTAGAAGTGTAGGAGATCGAAAATGAGAATAGTCAATAATGTCGTCTGGAGTGGTCACTATCTATGTTCAGATACAATAACAAAAAAAGAACACAAAAATTTCAAAAGTGCTAAATTAGCAAGTGGAAATTGCATAACGAAATTTAGTTAAATATGCGTGAAAAAAATAGTAAAAAAAAAAATATTGTCACAACGAGGGGTGATAAATATTCAAAATTTGGGCATTGCACAGAAATGAAATTATTATTTGTCATGTAGGAAAATTAAATTAACCAATTATTTTTAGGGAGTAACAAATACAAATATTAGTATTAGTTAGGTAGCCATACAAATGTTTAAATCATTAATGTCTATATGCCTATTTGCAACCGATAGAAAAAATGGTTAATAAGACAATATAAATTTACCTAAATTTTGCTTTTACGCAGAAGGCGGATCAAGGAAATAGATTTGCCTAATAAAGTCTTAGGCCTATAGGTATTAGTCTTAAATATAATTTGTTTTAAAACATTACTTCATCGATGGAAGAGTTGCTCCAGAGATATCATGAGAAATATTGTTGAAATGATCTAAATTTTCATACTTAAAAAACTGTGCTACCATGACTATATCCCAAAACAAAAATTTCTAGGGGTAACAGGCTCATAATATGGCTTAAGTACGTTTTAAATTACTGACTAAATTATTTTAGATTAAAAACAAAATTTTGTTGTCAATTAAAAATAAATTATGCAATTTTTTTGTTTTTATTTTTACAACTTCTAATAAGCACAGGATAATTACATTTACAATAAAGAAGAAATTCAAAATAATAAGTATAAAACAAATAGGCCTAAACAACAACTATACATTAATCTATAAAACACGAACTGTAGTAAAATTATAAATGAAAAATAAATAAGTTTAAACTCACCCTACATGTGCAGAAATAACATAGAAAATAGTTACTCAGAAAACAAATGAAAATTTATTGAAAGTCAACCTGGTAGCCTATAGTAAAACTAGAAGGGTGTAAGCCATTTTCTCAAGAATCTAAGAAGTGATATAAAAATGAATTACCGAAAACGGGTAGTAGTAAATTTTGATAATAAAAGTAATGTTTTAAGTAAATGAGTCATTCAATTTGAAAATAAAAGTATTCAAGATTACATGTGGTTTGGTAAATAGACAGAAAAAACAATTGGCACAGTAGTATACTATATCATACAAAAAGAATAACAGAATTGCAAATAACTTTTGAAAAAAAAATCGTATTTTTTTTTATGTGAGCATACTAGGGGTAAACCATTCGTGGATCGTAAATTAGTTACTGTAATTTGTAGTGTTAATTCTAGCTCTGCTACCATTATGTAACGCGTACAGATAATTGGGTGAAGCTATCGATACAATAGGCCAACTTTAGGAGCTACAATATGGAACGTATTGCTGCTTTTGGACCATGACTATTTAAAGGTCTAAACACATACACCAAGTCTGCACTTGCACAATTGGGTACCTAGCTTTGAATATATAATCTTATATTACCGAATTAATGATAATTATTACTGACTAATGCTCACACAAGACAAATTAACAACTGAGCTGAACTTGGGCAAAACACATGCTGAAAGCCATCTCCTTTTAATAATGAAATAATGCTTCTACCTTAAGGATTAGGTCTCTGTAAAACCCCCGTATGCTATGACAGCAATTATTTAATGACCATGATGTAATTTTGAAAATAGTTTTAAAACCAACGATAACAAGAAACGCTCACGCCACATCTGCCAGCATGTACGGATTGTTCAATTAGGCTCCATGGATAAATGGATTCTGTTCAACATAGCTGGAGTTCCGGTTAACTGTTTGCTGAGGTAAGGCAACAGGAGCCTGGTCAATTAGGTCTAACCTAATCATTCATTTCGGAACTCTGTGATATCGTAACCGATACTGCACCATATATTTCTGCTATCACACTCCCAATCAAATAGCCTACAGCAATGAGATTTATTAACTCAATAGGTTCACTCAACAACTTGCATTTATATCTACTACTCTCTTTTTGACACATGAGAATATACTTTGAAAAGTCATGTAATAACAGAATAGCTTTATAGTTATAAGTCATTATCACCAGTACCTACATCCTATAGACTACTAAAAAATTAGTCTCCAGCAAGAGATGTAAGACCCAACTGCATTCGTTCCATTCTGTTTAGGTTAACTTGATGTGTTCATATTGTCCCAGTAGGTTCAGTACCTATGTTAATGGTCATTCTATTGGGTTAATGATAAATCGCCACATTAAAATATTTGGAAACCTATTATGTTTACAAGAAACTTGATTAAGCATTATTTCACACTAATCTAAAACCTCTTACATCTTCTATAAGCTATTAACAAAACAACCACATGTAATCCTTATATTTTCATGTTTCTTAAAAATACAGCAATTATCCCACGATTGATGTAGATGGTTTCTGTTTCAAAGCGGTTGATAATATTTTCATATTTTATTCTATTGCTAGGTTTTTAGGTGGTCGATATATCGACCACAATGATTAATTAAATAAGAACCCATTTAATAGTAATTCATATTTACAATTTTCCTGCTGTTGTTTTATAACAGCAATTACAATATTCTTGTAAAGAGTTATGAGTAAAACACCTTTTTGTTTTTAGTCTACATGTTACTATCACAGAAATACAAACCATAACTACACATATTGGTACTACCGTAGAATGTAGTAATATATATATATATATATATATATATATATATATATATATATATATATATATATATTGAAATAACAAATTAACAATTCCCTAAATATTTAACATTCCCTAACATAGTCAAAGTTATAAATTTAAGCTATTTAAAAATAAAACTAAGTAACATTATTGTTGAGTTACATGACTTTTTATACTCCGGTAATTATATTTATAAGAATTTGTTATTTACAATGACATTAAATTAGTTTTAAATGGTTATATATAAATTATTTATGTTAAATGATGTAGAACACTAAAATCGTTGTAGTACAAAGAATCATTTACTCTACTTCTCTAGAGCCAAATATAACTCTAGAAGTGCCTACGTACAAGTTTATATAAGACTTAATGACAAATTGTATTAGGGAGAACTTATCCAAGAATTCAATTAAATCTCACAAGAGTATTAGAACACAGCGTAACACGAGAGAGTTATTTATCTACTTCTCAATTAATTAACCATTTTACTAAACACTATATTTTAGTTTACACTAATAGAGTGTGGGACAGTTCAGATCCAGATTGGGGTGGGGGTAGATGGGGTGTAGTGGGGAGAGTGATGGGTGTGGTGGGTGTGGTAACCTATTTGCCCCTCCCCTTGGCTCCTGCTTCCCCGTCCGCCATTTTATGACGTCATTTAGTGACACCACTTGTTCCCACCCCTTGCCCCTTACCTTCCCTGCCGCCATTGTTGTTTTAAGGTAACATTTATACGATACACGTTGACGTCATGCTCAGTGACGTCAGACCTTTAACTTTTTATTTCCGTGTGGGATTCAAACCATCGAAGTCAGTATTTGAAGGCAGAAACACTACCGACTGAGCTATCGGTAGCACAGGTCAATCACACGGCAAAATAGGAACATAAACTTTTCATACATTATAATAGACATAGGTTAGAGATATGGTTAGGTTAACTATTTCTGACCATAGGTTTTAGCTGTAACAGCGCTATAAGATACATAAAAACATGTGTGCTGTAGTGAGCATAGATTTGTCTGCATACTAAGAGCTCAAGACGTGTGATTGACCTGTGCCACACCCTGGTAGACAAAGAAGGAATTATAAATCATATAAATATATAACACATTATTATAACTTTAGTTGATTGACCGGTGCTAAACCCTTGTAGACAATGGAGGAACTAAAACTCATATGAATATATTACACATTAAATGTACCGGTGCTAAATGTGGACATTACTCTGTATTTTGAATATGGAGGCTGTGGTAAGCTTAGGTTTGCGCTCTAGACGTGTGAGTCAAAAGGTCATACATTATAATATACGTACAAACTTTGGGTTATTGACCGATGGTACACCCTGGTAGCCGACGGAATAACTATAAGTCGTATAAATATATTACACATTAAATGTACCGGTGCTGGCTGTGGACACTACGCTGTGTATTTTAAATATTGATTTGTTGTTGTTGTATACAATGTACCCTAACCTCTGTGTGTTTTCATTAAAACCCTTAGACATAGTCCAATTGTCAAGGTCAAACCAAGGAGTCGAACGCCAAAAACTCTGCTACACGTTCGATACGGCATATAGGTACAAGTCAAACCGTACCGTAAGGCGTACCGAGTTTTTCGCCCGGAGCGCGAAAAACTCGCTACTCCTTACGGTACGGGTTCGTACCCGACATCCATCATTGTGCATCATACTTGTGTCTTTAAATTTATATATTTGCACTTTATTAATGTATTTACCTACGATCTAGTCACAATCCCTTAACTGTAAGTCGGGTCTGTGCCTGCTAGGCGTAAAATGTTAACTTCAACGATGTCTTATATACTACATTAAATATACAACGAGTAATACTATGCACCGATAGCTCAGTCGGTAGTGTCTCTGCCTTCAAATACTGACTTCGATGGTTCGAATTTCACTCGGAAATAAAAAGTTAAGGGTCTGACGTCACTGAGCATGACGTCAACGTGTATCGTATAAAGGTTACCTCAAAGCAACAATGGTGGCAGGGAAGGGAAAGGGCAAGGGGTGGTGTAGTGGTGTCACTAAATGACGTCATAAATGGCGGACGGGGAGGCAGGAGCCAAGGGGCAGGGCAAGAGGGCCGTTGCAACAAGGGGAGAGCAAGGGCCCTAGAGGAGGGGCAATGGGGAAGAGCCAAGGGGCAGGGTAAGGGGAGGGGTAAGGGGTTACAACACCCACCACACCCATCACTCTCCCCACTACACCCATCTACCCCCACCCCAATCAGGATCTGAACTGTCCCACAATCTACTTACACTACGTTGAAAATCAGCAGAGCACCAAAAGATTATTTGTATATATATGAGCGTAAATTTCATCTTTAGACAAACACTTGTTGAAAAAGCCTATTTTCATAAACCGCACTAATATTAAAATAAACCTCAAATGGATTAAAGGGTTTTTTAATACGATTTTTAAAAAATATCATAGTTTAGTAACAAGTTTTAATTTAACATGAGTTCTAATTATGTAAATAAAAATATTTGTAAAATATTTAACAAAAGTAAAAAATACCATTTATTTGAAGTGAAACAATAAGGAACAATTTATAAATTGCGCTAAAATATTTTCCTCCAAAATTGATCATATTACACTAATGTAGTTCAGATTATCAATGTAAACACAGTTTCATTATAACTCGCTTTAAAAAATGGAATATATATATATATATATATATATATATGTATATATATATAATATAAAAAATAAAGAAAAGAAATCGCATATTTAGGATTACACATCGTTCTTCAAAAATACAACAAAAAATTTAAGTAAAATTAAAACTAAAACGAATCAAAACTAGGTCCACAATCGTGTAATTTTAATATAACTAGTATACAATTAAGTTACCAGTAATATTATTATATCTTGAATTCAAAATTTAATTTGAACTCTGACTGGAAAATAAGCCAAAATAGGTTAAAACATATCTACTTTATTTTAATAGCAGATATTTCTTGTTGAAACTCCATATTCAAGGATAAAATAAAGAAAAAGCTTAAAGTTTCAAATATTTTAATAATATAATGAGGTACAATTGTTTCGCCTTGCGGCATCATATTGCCCGATGAGGCCACATAGCGAAACAATTGTAGCTCATTTATATTATTAAAATATTTGAAACTTTAAGCTTTTGCTTTATTTTATCCTTAAAACATATCTACCAAATTTCCTTGCTATAGAGATTTAAAAAAATAGAGGTAACTGAAAGATATCTGAAGCAAGAGACAATCACACATGCTTTAAATGACATACATATTATTATGAACGTCATTTCACTAAATTATAAATTTTTATTGGACTTTTAATAAACTCCTGTTTCTCTCTGGTTTTCTTCTCCAGTTTGAGAGCTTCCTAATTGTAATTCGAAAATAAGTTCCTGTTAATTATAATTTCAGATATTTTACAAATTTGAAAAATATTTTAAATGTGGAGACGCAAAATATGCTTTGAATCGTGAAGAGAAATATCTCACTGGCATATTTTGTTCGTCACAGAGCTGTTTAGTTCTTTGCAAAGACACTAAGTTTTACTCTTCGAAATAGGTATCTAAAAAGTAGTTCACAAAGAGACGTAACACTTCATGTGCTGGTAGGTTGATCATCAATTTAAGAAAATATATTTATTTATCGTAATCTGAACCAAGGCTCGCCATTGCAAAAACCCGTGTAATCACTTCCTTCCTTTGATTTTTTATCCTTACACTCCTATGATAATCCAAGGTTTTGAATCGTTCTTCACCTAAACAAAATAGAAATTTTTAATGAAATGTACTATTTTTGATGTACAATAAATCCTATTTGTTGCTGTTGTTATTGTTTATTATTAAATATATATATATATATATATATATATATATATATATATATATATATATATATATATATATATATATATATATGAATATTCTATTATACTTAATTTTTCACGAGTTCGGGGTTTGGCTTAAAAAAGAAGGAAATCTCGGTAGTTTAGAAGTTGCTGGGTTTATAAAATAATGAAAATCCCCACATTTTTCTTCCTTGTTAATAATATGTAGTAATATCAGATTAGTAGATGTCACTCTTTTTAAACATAACATTATAATCCATCTCTAATTCATCAACTCACTTAAGATTTATAACATTGTTTGTTCCAAGTTTAATGAAAAATATAGTTTATATCACGGTATTCTAAATGTTTTTTCTTGGCTTTATCGTATCCCTACGCTTGGAGTCGGCACATTCATAAAACGTTAAACGCACACCAAAAGAGGTAATTAAAAAACTAAAATGTTTAACAAAGTTAAAATGTTTATGTCACATTTTTCCTTAATAAGAGGTAAATTCTTTAGACATACTTTTTTTAAACTTGAACTTTACTAAATGAATTTTAGATTGTTTTAAATAAATCACAATAAAATAAAAGGCAAAAATAACTTCGAATATTGAAGTATAACCAATTAAAATGGGATTCAAATTAACTGACGTCTTTTAATACCAAAAGTTTTAAATATTTTATAATACATTTATATATCTTCGTTATGAGTTAAATACCCAAATAATATAATCTACTTTGTCATTTTTTGAAATTTACTGCCCATAATGTTGACAATATTAATTTTATTTTCAAGTAATAAACTCTGGATTTATTTAAATAAACTTCGTTTACGAGAATGTCATAACAAAATATTTAATCTGTCAAATCATAAACATGCTCCCCGATATGCCATAGTGTAGATTTATAAATTTTTTTTTTAATTTTTGGCAGATGCAAGATAGTTTTTCAAAACTATTTGTTTTATTCATTGCAGTTTATAGTTTATGCAAACCAAAAAAACAATAAATTTCTCCACGTTATTTATTAATAAATCCTAGTATATAATATTAACATTTATTGCGTTCCTCTACTACTTACAAATAGAGTGAAGAAAATTACCTTAAAGTAGAGCAAAGATTGATTTAAGAAAAAAATATTTATTGAAGAATATAGCCTAAACAGCAGTGATAGTGATGGTTTAAAATTTATATATTCTACTAGTTTGAATATAGACAGATTATGCCAAAAAATCAACAACACGTGAAAAGTGCCGAAATGAAATGTGCTAAAATAAGCGGAAAAGCAACTCTACTTATACCTATCTGGGCAAGAGAGGATATCAACCAATACTTTCACTGACCTGGATATTAAATTTCTACTCAATACTCAATCACGTTGTCATCATATCTGTTTAACAACAATTGTGTGAGGATCGAGACCGTATAGTCATCTATCAGTTGTTAAATTATTTAACCCTAACCTATCCTAACCTAACTAAAACTAATTTTATTATATTTTAACTGAATCTAAATATGCTTAAATGGTAGAAATATGTTTCTATCAATTACAAAATGAGTTTTAGAAATAGTAAAAGTATATAAGTATAACATAACGATAATACTATACAGATATTATGCTGTTAACGGATATTAAACAGTGACAGTTCACAAGTTGTGATATGAACCAAGGCGCTGTCTAAAGCGGTTCTTAAATATCTTAGGTAACCGTTACATAACATTTAGGTTTGTACGCCACACCTAATAAAACAAGTTTGTAAAATATTAACTTCATGTCGAAATGTTATTCATTCCAGCCAGTTATATTTTGAATGATATATGGTAGTTCTGATAGTCCTGTTAAAGTAGGCATCGACTGTTTACAATATGTGGTTGTCCTGCACAAAATCTTAACAATTGGTGAACTGCCCAATTGTTTTGCAGAGTGAAAATTTAGAGTCCTTTCCGGTACAATATTAAAGGAGCTTCGTAAAACATCCACATGCAGCATGAATTATAATAAGGTCTAAGAATTGATAATACAGAACCAATAACCTTGATATCTTCTATATCATCCGGTTTGCAAAATGAGTCTCATGAACCACAAGGTGATTTTGATTGCTTGGTACATGTATTCCTAAGAGTAGTGTTTGTAATTATTTTATAAGTCATACGATTATAGCACTGTATGCAATAATTCTACGGGGTTACTGGACGCTGTCTCATCACAACAGATTGTCAATTATTATGAGATTGTAACCGGTCGGCATTCTTAGGTCCGGAGTTAGGCTCACTTCGTAATTCCTCCCTCAAAGATATGTATACTTTGGCTACCAGTATCCTCGAAAAAGTATGTTTCCATTCAATACTTACTGCTCCTAATGTCAATTATAAGGATACTAGAAAGCGTCATGTTATATTAATTATATGTGTGTCTCTAATGTATTGATTAGATATGAATATATTTAGTATGAGTTTATTTTGTTGGTATTGTAATATATTTAGTTGCATATACACTTTTAGTGTGATCTTTTAATAATTTTACTTATGCCTCATGTGTGTATTCGAAAGAGTTTGAGCATGTTGAATTTATTTAAAACCCTAAGAGGAGACATTTATCTACTAAAAAATGAATTAAAAACACTCACTAATATATATATTTAACTAAAATGAAGATATATTTGTGAAGATAAGTCCTATTTTTACCGGTTTTGTGAGAAACGCAAAGGAATTTTTCTTTCACAAATAATTATATTTCAACTTCACAATGTAATATATATGTCAAAAAATACAAAAACAAGACGTTCATATTATCTTTTCTTATCAGGTTTTTGTTTATTTTGTCTTTAAACTTAATGCAATGTCAAAGGGTGCCTTATCAGCAAAAAGTCTACGTTTTGATTATTTTTCTGTTTTGAATGGAATAAATATCTGAGAGTTGGGGGGGGGGGGGTGATGAGGGTGAACAGTCAACTGTTAAGGATGACGACAGAGACAACCACGGTCAACCCATTTGATTAGGACGATTTAAATAAAATGTGTTACAGAATATTTTCATAGTTGTGTTATTTTATTTTGTAACAATTTCCTACTTGAAACGTAGATATATTAATATAACGTTAGGTTGGATATATATTCAAATGTTAAAGCTGGTGTGTCTACATTTGTTGCCAATAATCTTTCTACTTTATCACATATGAGTCTAAGTCGTAGGGATAAATTTTCGAAAATGATTAAAAATCAAAAATAATTTCGGTTATATGTGTTTCCTTTTTAATTTACCTCAACATAAACAACTGAACGTTTTTGTCTGTCTCTTTGTCATAGCATCTAGAGAATAAACGAAAGCAGATGATTTAAACAATTTTTAATATGACCACATTTATAAACGATCATTTAATCATTTACAAAATTCAAAATATAGTCTGAAACAAAATTTTTAAATTAGAATTTACATAAACTCCTTTAACAATGTTGAATAAATTATACATTCTTCTTCGTTATCGTTTCAGTACATGACACATGTCTTTGAGACATTGGTGCAGATGTCAGAATAATTTCTTTTTCTCTCGAAAAAACATTAAATAATTTACATAAAAACCCATTTTCTAAAAAAAGTTGTCCTTGCGTTTTTTTTGTTTTCTCATGTGTTATGAAGAAAGTATTTGTTTATATATATATTGATTTAATAAATTAAAGTTATTATGAAAGTACTGTACTAATTCCAAAATATAAACATTCTCTTTCATGAAAGATAGGTTGCTTAGGTAAATGCTTTCTATATTCTTTAGTTATTTAACATTTTCTTTTGCAAAATTTTCTAAATAAAACAAAAACAATTGTTTGTATTATGCTTGGAAATAAGTGTTAATTTTGTGTGTTATTAGTTTTTATTTTTAAATACTGATGTATTTCTTTTACGTATGTTAATAGAATGAGACAATTGTACAATAAAAACTAGTTTTGTAGTTTAATTGATATTACTTTTTTTTTTAAATTATACATTTCAAATAATTTTTTGTTTAATAATATTGTGTCAATAATTACTAAAATATTTATTACAAAATGGAATTTGTACTACAATTGAATTTTACAATTATTTATGTAAAATATAATATAACATTTTTGTTACATATTATGTTTAAAAAAATAATATAGATATACATTGTAAATGACCTTGTACAAATTATTTGTTTCTCATAATTCGTTTCAATTACCAAATATTGAAATACTTTTTTTTCGTAGTCCATATATTAGATATATCAATTGCCACACAAAATCAAGTAATACCATCAATTTATTTTTAACACTATATCTCCAAAACTATCACTCTATCTACTTATTTAATTTACACAAATTGAGCATAAATTAAATTATTAAAAACCTTATACTAAACATATTCGTAACGTAATATATTACATTAAAATATAAATAAAATCCTACCAAATATATCCATATTAGTCAATAAATAATAAACCGATAATTACTAAATATCACATAAAGCTTTTGTATATAGTTGTAAATGATATTTAGACCAGTAATAATATTATCTGTGATCTTCAAATAATTCCAGCAGAGACATCGTGCTACTGATGTTTCAAAAACAACAAGGAATTTATTTATCAAGAGAAGTAATATGTTTACTTGTCAAATTAGAGTCTACAAGGAAGCGTCGTTATTCTACACTTGCCAATATAAAACATCTTGTAATATATGTGTCATTGTTTGACTAAATGAGAAGGAGAGAGACTTCGTTGTAGTAACGTATTAGTTTCTAACAATGATGTAAAAATAATCTCATAAAACTACTAGTTAATTGTAAGAACTGATCAATTGGAATAATCAAGGCTCCATTATTTTTACACTAATGAGTATGGTAATTGTCTACATTTTATTGTATAATCTTCTTAATATAAATAGTTTTAATATATCTGAAAGATTGTAAGAACCTGGAAAGATTTTTTCTGATTCACCACTGTTAAATATTCAAAAAACACAATTGAAAATTATATAAGTTTTAAAATTTTCTATCTTCAAATGATGTATGAATATTTTGATACCTAAATTAGTAAAAATTGTTCTGCTTTAAATTTACGAGATAAAAATACACAGGGTATATAAAATCCAAATGCCATCAATATGATTATTTAAGTAATATTATTTCAAGCAAGAATTATTTAGTATTAATCTATAATAAATTATAATCATTTTTTGTTTCTTCGTTTGTTAAACATAAATATCTCCTAAATGAGTGGAACTTTTCTCTTTCGACACAAATCACTTCGTCCTCAGGTTAATACATCTTTACATTAGGAGGTGAGATGACTTATTATATTTTATAGACATAATAAGTCCAGTTACTTTTAGCTTCCTTAATCCTATGCTGTGCTAAATATATTTAGCTCCCCTTTTAAATTCACCATTTGAAAAACATCTTCAACGTATTACATTGCAATCCACAATACCACCTCTCTTTTAAATGACATATCCATTGCTAAACTTTATATCGCTTGACGTTTTGTCATGACGCAAAATTCACATCCAAAACTAATGTATGTACTGCATACTTCGTGAGAACATAAACTTTAATTAGATTAAATATATTAACAACAGGTCTTCTTTAAATGCTGAAGCTACAAACGCACAAATTAGGGCTACAAAAGATTAGTAAAGAATCTTTTATTAAAGTAATAAATTTTATTTTTTTTAATTTTTCAAATACAAATCTTCTCCACACATAGGTATACAAATGGATCATACGTTCAGCTGGTTTTCTCTCTTTTTACAGGTAAAAAGAACCAAATTTACGAGTAGTTTTAATAACATAAAAGAAGACGGTGAAAGGAAGTTAATTTGTTTTCAAACAAAGATACATGTTAGATTTTGAGTAAACTATACACAAGGGCCTAAAATCACAGGCACTTCAGATCAATTTGTTGAGCATCAGGTTTCTTGTCGCTCGAACATTATGAGTAAGCTATACACAAGGGCCTAAAATCACCGGTACAGCAGATCAAGTTGAAAAGCAGCAAGTTGCTTGTCGCTAAAACATTATGAGTATACTTTACACAGGGGCCTAAAATCACCGGTACAGCAGATCGATTTGTTGAGTTGCAGGTTTCTTGCCACTCAAACATTATGAGTAAAATATACACAAGGGCCTAAAAACACCTGGTACAGCAGATCAATTCGTTGAGCAGCAGGTTTATTGTCTCTCAAACATTATGAGTAAATTAAACTACATGAATATTTAGGATATTGTTTGAATATTTACTGTTGAGGAAAACATACAAATTTAGAACTTAAACAGTAAGAAGTATTAACTATACATACTAATTATACATACACAAAGGAAATATAGAATGAAGTAATGTCCGACGATGATATTTAGGTTGCCTTTTAATGATTTTATGTTATTGTTTAACAAATTAGACTACGCTGCATTTCAATGACATCTAGACACTTTCCTGAATATTTATAACATTTTACATTTATAGTGCAAACAGATAAATATGGAGATAAATAAATGAAACATTTGTATACATAATTTGTGTTATGTGTATCTAAGTGATTTTTAATTGTGTTCCAACCAAAGTTTCACTATGCTACAGATATAAATAATTTATTTCAAGATATCCCTTAAAACTTTGGAATTTAAATTGTGTATGGAAAAGAGATGTGACATGAACTCCTTTGACTTTCAACATATTATTTTTTAACGTCGACAGCCTAGTATATATTTTGCATCATTTCCCGTTAGAACTTAATGCAATAAAAGGAAAGGAGTAATTCTGTTCGTTTAGTTGAATTACCGGTTACAAAATTTGGATCAATTGGATAATGTAAACAAAATGACATAAAAACTACGGACATATCCGTTTAGAAGTCCTCTACTCAAGAAAAAAAAGATTTTTGTCTTTTAGCCGTTTGTGCATTGGGTGACCAAAAGTTGTAATGATTTCATAAAATGTTTTATGTTTGTATATTTGGGTTATATATTTGTCTCATAAACTCTAAATTTTGGAGTTGGCCTATGCAATAAAATAATTAAAACAATATATTTTGTTTTGGTAAAACCTTTTTCTTAAAGTTGTACAAAAAATATTATTTATGTGGTGAATTATTTTTCAAAAATTGAAAATAAACCTTGATAATCAATTTTGAAAGTGAATTTTTCAAATGTGGGCAAATAATTTTGATCAGTCACTTTGTTTTATTTCGGAAATTTTAAAATTAATTATCGTCTATAACTTTCGTAGCACATAATGTGCAGATTGGCTAAGTCTTTTGCTTTCAAATATCGAAAGAATTGTATAATTTTACTAAGGTATATATTTTAAAGTGTAAAAAGTTAGCGTAATGTCGCACACCCTCCACTGTGTGCTTGAATCGAATCGAGGACAGATAGAAAAACGTCGTATCTGTAGCCCAATGGAATGCTGAGAAAATTTTCGGTTTGCCGCGGTTGGCACACGAATGGTTAAAACCTAAAGTCAACTACAGTCAAAATTCTTTTCATTTTAATATCGCAAAGCGGCCGTTTCGTATAATCCGCCTTTAACAAGTCAAGTGCTTGTTGGGTAGTTCCCGTTATCGTTATTTAAAAATACATATAAACACAAACATACAACACATAACCCTTAACACAAACACTGTATACATTTTATTTTTATTTTCTTCGCGTAGTAATCCCGCTGTCACGACGCGTACTTTCAATATTATCTACCTGAATTGGTGTTACTAGGGGGTTCTTATCTATACTAAATATTATTGTAACGTAAATTAAGTTTAAGTCAAATTTTAGTTTTAATTCAACAATGAACTGATGTTGCTTTCACAATGTTTATATATTTGGAACTATTAAATGCGTTAACTAATTTCAATTCTTTACAATGAGGTAGTATGTTTTACGATTTTTCGAAGACGGAGTAGTTTTGTCATTCTGTATTAAATGATTTGTAAATTTAGATTCGACTTTTGATCTAATTATTTTTTAAATTAAAAAGATAAGAATATTGACTATTGTTACCGTAAGTCATATTAATATATTTTGTAATAATCAGTATCCGTAATGGCGTTTATATATATTAAACCAATATACTGTGTGATAAGACCTCAATCTATGAAGTCGTTTAGAAGTTATAGGATAAGACGCATTAACATTTTTACATAGCCTACATAATAAGATGTTATACGATGTTATAATTGTATTGTATAAAAGAACCTTTATCAGTGGCGGTGTGTATATTAAATGCATTTCAAACATTGGTTATCGGTAACATTAACATCTCAAACACCAATATGCAACTCATTTTCAATCATGGTTATTGGTGAAAGCAAGTTTTCAAAAACCTCACGTAGAAAGTAATTATAGATAGTAGAGCATGTTCCATGATGGCATCTTGTACACAACTGTTTAGTGGAATATATTTAGAAGCAGTGTCCCACCCCACCATCAATATAGAAGCTACTCTAAGTTATGATCTCATATGCATACCTTTCCCTTAGCCCCTGCGTTCTAGGGTTAAGGACGATACAAATATTTGTTATTTTATCTAAGCTAAACACAGTCTTTATCGCCTTGAAGTTTTACTTAAAACATACAAAACCATTAATGAATACCTTATGAATGTTTGGAGAACAGTGGTAACTTAACAAGTAGGGAAACAACTGTTTTTTCCCCTGCAAAGTTTCATATTTATTTTATTGAATTAAAAATACCTAATTTGGTAGTGAGCTTCACTTATAACCAATCTTATATAAAAATGTAAACCATAACAACAAATAACAGCATCTAATACCATTCTGTTAAATTTCATTGTGTTTCGAACTTTGTTTTGGCGTTTTCTAAAAACTTAGAAAAGTAGAGTTTGAATAATCGTATTCTCAGCCAGCCAACAATATTAGATATTTTTAATGTAAAACATAAAACAAAATAAAAACAATTAATATAACCACATCATTAAAACAGAAGCCGAACGGATCTAAAAAGATTGAACAGCTGGTTGAGAATGAAGGTGTTCCAACCTCCAATCATTCCTAGTTCCCATTGGTTGTTGGAGACGGAACACATACATACTCACATTTCAGTTTCTTCTTGAAAATGAAACAAATGATACGCCAGTTTTTTGATATGAATAGGTTATTTGGCAAGTAAACTGTTATTTTAACATAGTAATATCAAGGGTCCAAAACGACATATAACACTAATCATCTAAAAGTGGAGAAGGAACAGTTGCATTTTCATCTAGCGAAATAACGTTATGGTAGCCTAGGTATACTTTCTTTAGAAGTAAAATCAATCTAAAACAATACTAATCTGTTCCAGGATATATTCAAACATTTCTGAAATATACAGAAATTAACACATAATATTATAATAAATTAACAAAAAGGTTTAAATCACAGTTAACGTAGAATTGTGATAAAAATTTAATATTATAATAATATCAACTTTTGACCAAAATTAAGTTGTCGTTTTTTCATATATTTAAATGATTTAAAATCTTGAGTCACTTGTTTGAAATGAACAACAATAATTCAGAATGGTAAATAGATAATAGTCGAAATCCGTACTGTCGTTTACCTTTAAACCTAAAAATAACTACTCTGATAAAATATTTATTGGAAGTTATCCCTAATTTTGTATGTGTGTGTTCCATATTACTGCTAATTTTCAATTCATTTGTAGTTGTATATTTATTATTATTGTGTATATTATTGTATCACTTAAACGTAATAGACAAACACACGCTGTTTTACTTATTACACCTCCTAACATTTTATTTAGTTTGACCACAGTTAGAACGTAAAACTGTACATAAACTAAAATAAACTGATACATAAAGGAAGAGAGACCCAAGTTGACTGGCTGTTTGGCCATTCTAATTTTAGTTATGTGACACCTGTCACTTCAACAAGGCATGTATTTTTCATTATTGTCTTGCTTTGGTGCAAACTAAAATCACTTGTACACTTTGCATAACTTTTCAAACAGTAAGACCTTATTTAAAAATCTACAACTTTCAAGGTTTTCTTAGTTAACCTCGACAGGAATGAAAAATTACTTTGGTAGTTTAAAAAAGCAAGTTGTCGAAACTAGGGACTGATAAAAAAAATATATACAAGTATTTTATAATAATTATTGCAAATTATTAATGGCTTGTCTCTAAATTTAAAAACTATTCCGTTTAATAATACAAATTATATTGGATTGTAGATTCCTTCTACAATTCATTCGATAAAATATACTCTAACATATTCAACTAGGTGAAGAAATTAGGTAAAAGGCAAATCTTGTTGGATTGCGCTTCGTATTGATGAACAATAGAGCTGATTGGTATTATGGTTGATTTTCAATACGAAAGTGTTTGAGGTAT
Organism: Aphrophora alni; assembly: GCA_963513935.1. Taxonomy (NCBI): domain Eukaryota; kingdom Metazoa; phylum Arthropoda; class Insecta; order Hemiptera; family Aphrophoridae; genus Aphrophora; species Aphrophora alni. The sequence continues at coordinate 91,783,928 of OY740768.1, forward strand.
TCAAAGAAAACAATGCCATTCAATTTCTCACAAAGTAATGATGCCTTAAGAAATAAAACAATGTGCATCAATCAGACAAATTTACTTCAGATTTTTAAACATGAAATTTTATACACAATAGAACCCAGATAATTTAACGATACATCATCTATAATATTTCTATAATATAATCATGAAATTATTGAACATGGCATGCATGTATGGTGGGTCCTAAATCGACAACAACTCGTACTTACAACCACCATATTCATAACTACTCCACTATATCAACAACAGTTTCTACTTTGTAATCGATTATATTATAAACTCCTAAGATTTCAAGGTAAAATATTAATGTTTCCGAATACAACTACGATTTCACCGAAAGCAAAATAACTATGTAATTGGAATAACAACAACATATTTTAAATTATGTTTCAACACATGTATAATTTTCATAAACAAATTAGTTTGGATTTTGAAGTTATGAGAAAATATATTTATATGCAACGATGGTATATATTATTCGTTACCGTTTCATTGTTCAAATTTTAAGTCTCATAAATTTTAAAGACCTTCGGGAAAACGTCTTTTTCATAAGTTGCAAAATTTATATGGTTGATTTCCTTCCTTGAAACTCATAGATGGTTTCCGAAATATGATCATACATTAGTATACTGATATCAGCAAAATTGAACTAAGTCGGTAAACACAATATTTTGCGTAACAATATATACTACATCTTAATTGATAAATGCTTAGGCCTATATGAGGAAAACGTTATGGAGTGGTGCATTAAAAGGTTCTGGGAGTGACGTTCAGTGTTGATTAAATTCTCAGATATATAAAGTTTTTATTATATGTCTCTAAAAAGAATACATATTTTGAAATTGTTGAATTTTTAAGCGCTCAAATCAAAACTAATGGGTTATATATTTCAATTTTAAGAATAAAATGTTCCAGAATAACATTTGGCAAAATTTTGTGTCTATTTAAAAATGTTGTGTCGAGACTAAATTCTATGTCCTAATTGATAATGCAAACATCGGTTAGTTTGAATGTTCAATATAAGAGAGATATTTGTAACCTGATAATTCATTCTCTGACAACATGATAATTGGTTATTGTTGAAAACGCCGTGGTTCTGAATTTATAACAGCAACTTATTTCTTAAGATTCACAAAAAAAGTATTATTTTAATAAGTACGGTAAGAGAATACCTTGTAGCTATGGCGGAATTGATGCTCATACCAATTGATTGCAATATAGTTGAAATATTATTTATTAATATTTTTAAAGCGATACCCGTTTTCAAAAAATGCAATGTTATCCTACCTAAGTTTCAAATAAAACCAAATACAAATATAGCATGGGAAGCGTAACCACCAATCTATATCCCATTAAATTATTGTTATAGGACAACGCAAGGTATTTAGAGTAGACCGGCATTTGGAAGGAGCAGAAGAGATTTATGTATTTAAGTTTACTCAAAGAAAAAAACAGAGAAAGTAGAGAAGATATATTTACATAAATATAAATAGAAAACATCAAAAACCAAAATTAAGGAAAAAAATAAGTCTGTAAAAAATATGTGAATGATTGCTGCATTTTTAAAATTTGTAAAAGTAACAAAAATATGTACATAATGAATAAAATATCGATGTCAAAGTAAAAGAAATAAAACCCGAATTTTATTTACACAAACATCACATTCAACTTCGAGGACTAGAACTTCACAAATATATTAAATGATATTAAGTTAATAAAAGTTCGTTACTTTTGCAATCAATTATCTTTGGGCTGTCGATTTAATGTTAAGAATGGATTATGAAGATTTAAATGAAGGTACAATTATATATTAAAAGCCATCAATAGGTTTTATAAAATTACATAAAGAGGAAGAGTTGAATTGCAGTTTACAATGTTGTCGATGAAATTTTAAAAATATTATCAATGTGGTCATATCACTCCCAACCTGTTGTATACCTATAAGAAATTAGAAGTCAAAAATAGTAATAATAAGCGCATTCTCGATTTCAACAACATATAAATTTTACATACGGTAAAAACTGAAAAGTCTGCTATAATTAAAGTTTTAATATATAGAACAGTGAATGATAATTTATAATTCGAATTTGAAGTGAAATTAATATAATAATAAGAAACGTAAGGTAATATGTATGAACACTGGAGTATAATAATAAGAAACGTAAGGTAATATGTATGAAAACTGCAGAGGTAAAAGAATAATGTAATCTATCATTGAATGGTTGTCTAAAAATAATCAAAAAATAGAACTCCGAATTTTGAAATCGGTAAATGTGCTAGAATCGTTAAAAATAAGAAACCATTGAAAATAGCCATGTAAGCAATTGGTTTAGCTAAATTTTTGTTGCAGATCAAATAGCTTTTGAAAAAACGCTTACATATAATGTTAAGTGTTTAATTGGTGAATAAATAACGGGCTTATATTACAAAGAGGAACTGTTGACATCTATATTTTTGTGGAGAGATTATGTTGTTTGACTAATTATAAAATTTATAAGATATTTGAAGGAAAGTATAAAGAGACAATATATGATACTGATAAAAAAGTAAGGTAATAAGATTCCATACATATAAAAGGAGCAAAAATTGTTCGCGACAAGTGGTTGTAGAAGGTCAACGTTATTGTTTCATTTTACTTTCGTAAATTGGTTCGCCTTTAAGTATTGATATATTTTTACTAAATAGCTAGAACAACCTTTATTTGCGATTTGTTGAAATATAATCAGATAATAGAACAATGATTGAAGTAATAAATCACATTTTTTATAATAGTTGTGATGATTTCATTTCTGTAAAAGATTGATCACAAACTTCTGTAATTGTATTTGATAATTGTTTGTTGAAAAAACCAAATAAAATCAATATTATGTCACCCGCGGTGGACTTTACCCCTATCGATTATTTATTGGTCTCAAGTCTACAATTTATCAAACATGTAAGGCTTTATTAACAATATAAGTATGTGTTTTCAAAGAAATCAAACATTACATTCTGAACATCTTTAAAGATTTTAATAGGAATAGTAAAATTTGATAGGATTTTTCTATGTGTAAATAGAATTAATATAAAAAAAAAAAAAAAAAATAGAGCTAAAAATAAATAAAACCAAAGGAAATACAAAAAACAATTTCATGGAATAAAAATTCCTTCTATCAAAGATGAACAAATGTTTAATGTTTCAACGTTTCGCTTTATTAATCGGATCAAATTGCAAAACCTCTTCACCGACTATAAGTGGTGTTGATTATATTTGAAGCTGAAGAAACCACATTTTGAAAATTAATCCTATAGATCAATTATATATTGTTTATTTCATGGTCCCAAATCAAAATACATGTACACATCCGTGTAATTTATGAAAGAAATAAATAAAATTAAAACTAAGTGTGTATTATTTCATGGTTCAATTGATAAAACATAAATTAAAATCTGAATATAACGTCGATATTTAAATTTAAAATATTTTACTAAATACGTAGCACAATTATACGTATATAGGCAACTCTTACATGTCTAAGAAAATAAATTTACGGGAATATAAATTATTTCAAAACTGGATTTAGACTTATTATAAAAACTTATATAAGAGGATATATTTATAACTTAAAATATATCTTCATACAATCTCGGAGGTGCCAGATAGAAGTTTTATAATTGCACAATTCCTAATAACGAAACATAGTAAAACTAAGGAATTTTTCTTTAATCTGGTGTTACTTTGATACAAAAGTTCGCTTTGCATAAAAGGAGTTGTCGTTATTCTTCTTCTTTGCGCAAACAAAAGGTTCCTAATTGCCCGTATGCAAGAATAATGAAATACGGAACTTGCCTGAGGGAATAATGTAAATGTTACGCATTAGGTTATTCTTTAATTCGTGTACGTTTGTCAGGAACCACTTTGGGGAATTATGATATTTTAATAAACAGTTTGTCTGAGTTTTAATGATTTATGTGAATTAATGAAATCATAAATCTCTTTATTACTCATAAGATTGATTATATCTATTTTATTCAAATATGAATTTTTATTTTGTATTCAAATTATTTACGAAAATAGGTACTGTATACGAGTGTATTACGAGTGTCCAACTACAATATATATATAGTTTATTTATTTTTTGAATTCTCAACATAACTCTTAATATTCAAAGATTGTAACTTTAAAAAAAATATTTTTTTTTGTTCTTTTTAATTTTTAAATTGTTGTAAAACTGTAAATTGTTAACTCCTTAAAATAGCCATTACTTTTTTGTTTGTCAACCGATATTAACAGTTAAGGTGTCTTTAGATTTGTATTAAACAATACTTTACTTAAAATAACATATCTTGGAATTTTTGTTTACAAGTTTTCATGAAATTTGACTTTGAAATTGTTAAAGGGCCGCCATTTTTAAATTTATTATTAACAATTAAATTATTAAAAACTAACCAGGCGACAATTTTTTTTTGTCTAGAACATTAACATGGACTAGTTTAAATTAAAATCCGACGTATACCGTACCCAATATGTATATATATATATATATATATATATATATATATATATATATATATTTCAACGGTACCTTTTTCTATGTTTTTAAATTGGCGAGCCAAGTCATCAAGGAGTTCTTTTTACCCACGTTGACAGCGCCAACTTTTTAACAGGTATGTTGAAAATAAGTTGATATCACCTACTGGAAGCTTTAGGCTTTCACTTTTAACAGCCTAGGTGATATAATTGGTTGTCCAAATAATTAACCCTATAATTATTGTGACTAAAAAAAAACTTTTTAAAACTTCCAGTGATTTCTTTCTTAATAATTTTAATATTTTTTATAATAAGCTCATTTTGAGAACACAAGAATTTACCTTTACTTTTAATTGATCTCGGAGTAGTGAGTACACTGAAATTACCCTTGTAAATTTATTTATCTGTGCTTGATATATTTCATAAATGAACACTGTGATAATTCTTAAGCTATAATGGACTAAAAGAATGGGATATTCTAATACTAGGTAAATTTTCAAATAGAAGATTTTTATAATTTTAAAATAACAAGTATTTATTTATTGAACTCAAACAAAATTAAATATCCTTTTAGGTTGGACTCCTCCCAACACCTACAAATTATGATATTTAAGACAATTTCTTAAAAACCATAAGGCCGAACAAATACTAACTTTAATTTAATTTATTCTGATATTCTTAATTAATACAATTTTACTTTTTATTAAAATTATTCAAAGTTATTATGAAGTTAATTTATTTTAATTTTGAAATGATTACAATTAATTAATTTTAATAAAAGACTTTACTTAATTTAACATCCTACCTAAACTCAGTATGATAATAAATTTAAATGAATTTAATCAGGCAAATATTCACTTGGGACAAACGTATGTACGCTTTTTACCGACCTTTTTAACACTTGACTTTGCTGTCGCTACTCTTTTGATGACGTCAGCAGTTGTAGTAGGTAGACGGTAATTTTACTCTCTGAAGAGATGTCTGTAGTCTGATGTCGTTATCTTTGTCGTGTTGGCAGGTGTGGTGTTGCTGAGTACTAATGCTGTCTGTTGATTTACAGATGTCCGATGCTGCAATTAAAGATGTCCTCTAATGATGATTAAAGATGATTTGTGAATTTCCCGGGTTGGTTGGTTCCTTTCCCTGTTGTTTAGAACCTCGTGTTATTGAAGATCGCCAGTTGAAATCCAGAAATCCAGAATAAAGTTGCTTTGCTACTTTAAAATAAAATATGTTGAAATATTTACGCTGACATTTTTACTAAAACTTTTTTAAGTCCCTTTTCGGTGATAGAACATTTTACTGTTTAAAATTAATTCTGGAGCTCAGCAGCGTAATGACTACCCGTCGATATTTTGATGAAGAAGTCGCTCCCTTGAAGCAGTGGGTTTTATACCCCTGTTTGAATCTAAATTCATTGCCAAACACTTGCTAGGCACTATGAATTTTCTTCGTTAGACATCTCATCTTTCTGGGATTTTAAAAGATGGGATCTTGCCTGCATTTGCCAGTGGAAAGAGAAATTATAACCAGGTGTTAACATAATTTCTATGTACATGAATTTAACGTGAAGATGGACAAGTTGTCAAAATGGTACAATTTGGTACTTCAACTCTGACAACTTATTAGAGTCCTGAGTTTTAACATTAATTATCCTTTAAGCTGTTAAATTTTTAAAAGCTAATCATTTACGGAATAACATTTAGGATTCGACAAACAATAAATTATTTGTATAAGTAACATTTATAAGAATAATACATTTACTTTTTTTTAAATAGGTGAAGCTGGTTTTTAAAACATGAATAGATGTATTTGCGTGTATTTAAATATACGTAACACAATGGGTGGGTTGAATAAAACGTAGGAACTAGGGGTTAGGAACTAGTGCCTAGAACTAGCTCTTGCTAAAATCCAGTTGAATAAATAACTGCTAGGACTAGGTAGGAATAACTAGGTGAGGTTAGATGTTGCGTGAAATTGTTAAGCAATTGCTAGGGCTAGCAATTGCTTAGTGCTCTAGCTACTGCTAGGCCTGTAGGTTGTAACTTGTTCGTCAGGAGCGTGTGAGTGGCGACAACAGACGGCACTAATCACTGATACATTACAGTGTGACCACGTTGTTACTTGGTAGCGTCCAACTTAAGTGAAGTGTGTATTATCATGTCATCTAGTGAAGGCGAAGACGACACCGTTGGGGACAAGGGATTAGACCGAGCCCTATTTACTAAACTAATTTGTGTCAATCAGGTTGTAGTAGAAAAGTTCAAAATTCCATCGGTGATTTCTGCTAAAAAAAGAGCTTGGACCACAATTCAAGATGAATACTCAACGGCTACGGGAAAGGTAGTCACAGTGGCCCAGCTACAGAAACTGCTGAGCAACATGAAGGCCAACATTAAATTGAAGACAGACAAGAATGCCACTGGGAATAAAAAAAATTAAACTAAAAGACTGGGAAAACCAATTATTTCATGTATTAATCCAGTAAGAAAATCTGGTCTTCAATAAAATCCCAGGAAGCATTGGTGTTGGCTTAGGACCCGTGGAAAGAACTGAAGATGACGGAGGCAGTGCTGAAGTGTTTTACGCTGAACCTGGGCCAAGCACTCAAGATCAAGTGCCAAAAGCATCACCAGCTGCTACAAAAAGAAGACAAAGCGTTAAGCAAGCTATGCAGTACGAATCAGAAGAGACAAAAAATATGTCAACCACTCAACTGCAAAGAATTTTTTTGCTTCAGCAAAAAAAGCTTCTAGATATTCAAATTCAAATAGAAGAGAAGAAACTGAAAGAGACACAGAAAAATGTCAGTGATGTATCAACCCAAACTGACCTAATTGAATATAGCAGATCGTACTTGAATTTGTAAATAAATAAAATTAAAACCCTTATCCTTATCCTTAATACATAAATATGAAAAAAAATTAAAAAATTTAAAAAACAAAAAAAAAAAAAAAAAAACAAACAACAAAAACATGTTTACGTACTCGTCGCCGTGAAGTAAGACCGAGGGCTTTTTAATTTCGACATGTGTACAATCGAGCGCTCCAATAACAGTAGGCATACGAAAACGTTGTTGCCAAATAAGTTTTGCTTCATTTACTTCTGGTGCTGTTGAAGGAAACCGTATCCATATGTGGGATCTTTCAATTATCTTGTCCAATACAAAGCTTATAGTTTTGCAAACTGTACTCTTTTGTACACCGATATCTTCAGCTATACCTAATTGAAACCCGGGGTCTGCCACAAACCTCAAGAAAATCTCCATTTCCTTCCTTCGAGACAGGCCACCTCCTCTACTATCACTTTCGTTTAAGAACTCAGCAGCTAAAAAATCAACACTTTCACTCTCAAACCTTAACAATTCTTTGCACTTTGTTATTTCCCGACGAACTGCGTACTGTTTTTGTTCACGTACACGTAGGAAAGCAGCCATATCTAACGCCTAACAACGACTAGGTAAAAAGCTAGCATGCTCCGGACCAGACTAGGATATTTCCTAGCAGTTGCTAGACTCGAGATCTAGATATTTCTTTTTATTCAACTCACTTTCAAGCAATTGCTAGGCTTTCGTGAAATTCTGAGCAACTGCTAGGCCTAGCAATTGCTACCCAACTTTAATCAACCAAAAGCTAGCACTTGCTTGAAAATTACCTAGACTTAGCAATTACTTGGTTTTATTCAACCCACCCAATATATCAACATTTGAAACGGATTTTAAATATTGAATAAAATTAGTAACTAGTTGTTAGTAAGAATTATTAAATATATATATATATATATATATATATATATATATATATATATATATATATATATATTTAACAAATGTGTTTGTAATAGTGACTGTTGTTTTAGTTAGCTGAATAGTGATAGTTGAGTTAGTATTTTTATTTCTTATTTATTTAATTTAATAATCCTTCAAATCCGAAAAAAATAGGGAAAACGTGAATATGTTTAAATTATGTTTGACATATGTATATTAGATATTATATAGGTTAATAGAAAACTAGTTCCTTTTTTTCGACATGTTACATGAACTGGAAGTTTTTTTTTTAAATATTATAATTCCGGTGAAAGATTTCTCATGACAACTTTCTTTATTAAACGTAGACGTATTAAAAGTTTTGTTAGCGTAGTATTGCTAATACGGTTTATGTCTAAAGATAACTATTTAACTATTGGTTTTTTATTCACACTCGGTTATTATATACGTTTAGAAATTACAAAATTTATAAGTGTAGATACACATGATCTGTGTAATCCCGAGATTTCTAAGCTGGATCTTCAATAATTAAAAACTTGATGTTTTGGTGAGTGAGGAATTATGTTTTTTTCTTTTCAGATTTAACTTTCTGTGTGTCCCTACATATGCAGTAATAAGTAACAATACATTTTTTTCATATTTTCGTATAAAGAGTTAACAAATATTTTTTTTAGAAAAATTAAATATTATTTTTTAGTCTTTAGTGGAATGTTTTAGAACTAATTTTTACAGCATTTTTTTTTGTCCTGTTACATAATGTTTTCATCTGAGATTGTATAAGTTGTATACAATTTTTTTTTATTTTCCATTCCGAATAAAAGTGAATACAAAATGATAAATAGGATAGAGAGTGTTGTAAATAGATTACTTGGGATACTTGTCACTAAAATGGAAAGGTTGATTTCACCTCCCTTCAACTTCGAGATTCAATTACATTTCAATCAGTTGACAAATAGATTGATCAGAGTTGGTACAGGCTGTATACGCAGGGGATTACTGGTAGTTTTATTTGGGTAACAGGAAAATCCGTGTATTGTGTTTGTAAAATATGCAAATCAAAATATGGTTTTCCATAATAGTCATTTAATCAATGTATTTTATTTTGTAACTGGAACACACACTTGTTAAGAAGACATTAAAAAAAAAACCTCGGATTGATTTGGTGATGTAGTAAACTGGGATTTTTATAAAGGTTATTTACATTGCTTCAATTTATATTATAATACAGTAAACTATGATTGATTAGAGAAAGAAAGTTTATCACTTGATAATTCATGAACAAATATAGGCCTACTGTATTTATTTATTATTATTTATTTACTGTATTTATTGATAAAAAAAACATTTAAATGTATATGTTTTATTTGGTAATACAGTAAACTATGATTGATTAGAATATTAAGATTTTCTTATTAAGATAAGAATATTTTTATTTAATACATAAATTTTATTTCTCCTTAAACAACACGATACAAAACATAACAAATTTGAATTCTTTAATTATCTCAAAACAATATTTATAAATAATACATCAAACATGTCAGTGAGGTATTTTGTTTTTTGCTTAAGATTAAAACTTTCTGCTTGACGCTATTACATTTACAGTATTACAATAAATTGAACGTTATTGATAATATGATATAATAAAAAAAAAGAAGTTCTTAGATAATCAGAGCAATGTTTTAACTTCGATTATTATTTACGAAAGTTTTAGTTTTTCTGTTCAAAGTGCAATAAACATGCATTTGTAAATTTATTTATTTTTAACTAACATATTTAGTAAATTTCAATGTAAATTAAAGGGAATAAAATGTCAAATAGTATATACGTAGTTAGAATTAGATTACTTGTTAAACTAGACACTAAATCAGAAAAGTCGACATCAACTACTTTCAACTTTGAGATTCGATTACATTTCAATCAGTTGAAAAATACATTGAACAGAGTGTGTTGTTGCAGTATACACAAGAGATTCCCATTAGTTTCATTTGAGAGACAGGAATTTCCATGTTTTGTTTTTGTATAATATGCTAAACAAAATGTTGAATATTACAATTTATTAGGTAATAAAAATTTATTGAGTTTAAAGATATGTGATTACTTTTTGTGCTACTTCAATAAGCAGCATTTCCCCCGTCTAATTTCTTACAAAATAATATATCTAATCATTTATAAATATTTAATTACATATTTACTTATCTTTTAATATATTACACTCCCTTCCTAATAAATTATTCACTACCTGCGATTTTTGCCAAGATTATTCTCTGTAATTTGCCGCACAAATTCCATTTCGTACGCTTGGTAGACGCATCGTTTCAGAAATAAAATAAAATAAATAATACGTTTGGAAATAATCAGAATTTCTTAGTTTTGAGTTATTGTAATTTCGCCTGAATTATAAGTATATCGAAGATCAAAAATTAGAAACATATACTTACAGTACATTTTTGATAAAATCAGTACATTCATGTTTGTGTTTGTGTTTTTTTTTTGTATGATCACATAAAATTATCTACACTAAGCATATGTGAACTTAAGGAACCAATATTCTGGAGCAAATCGTTAAATGTAATACCAGAAACTTAGAAATTCACATACCAAAATGAAATGTAGGTCACATACACGAGTGGAAGGAAATCTAACTAATGAGACTTGTTAAAGGGGCACGCTTAAAAAGTAATTACTTGTATTTATTCATCGGTTTTTCTGTCGGTGTTAGGGCATTTGTAAAGTGTTAAGCCTGTGGAAATTGTCTTTAACATTGCATAACTCAATGAAGCAGAAACTAACAACAAATTTATTAATTTTGTAACTCCATATTATAAAACGTTAAATGGAAATAATAATGAAATCCTACTTAATGTAATAAATTTAAACTCTCGTATGCTTTAAACTCCTAACAGAGTTGAGTTTTCAGTATAGGATGTTAGGTTAATATACAAGAAATAATTATAACTGTAACATAGTAAATAAATAAAGTCTTATTTTAACTCTCAGTACAAGACAGAGTTTCAAAGATAAAGGTGGTTTTCTATTTTTGTAGCAGAAACATACATTATAGACACAAACATCGAATGAACATTGTGGTTAAAGACCGTAAGAAAACTAATTGCTAAACCATAAATATAACACTACGGCAATTAATGTTAGAAAATTTAGTAAACCCTTATGTATATTTACGTAATATAGCTACCACCTACTCACCAGAGCTATATAAGCTAATACATTCATGAAAAAAAACAAATTAAAAATATAATTAAAGGGAAAGTTAACTCTTTTCCCAACGAAAGAAAGTTAACAGTAACTCCACATTTTGCAATTCGTTTGCATGTACTTTGTGTGTTTGTAAAGCACTCCATAAAAGTCATATTGTTTTCAACAAGGCCGAAGTATGTCATTGAATTATATTCTTAAAATAAATGCTTTGGGTGCTCTGACTAGCGATTTCGTTATGACTGTTCTCGGTCTGAATTATTATATATAATGATATGTTCGAATTAAAAAGAACAGTCGTTCCAAACAAAAAAATCGAATATTTAATTATTAAGACCTATTATCTAAAACGTTAACAGGGTATTTTTTTACCAGAGCAAAAAATTAAATTTACTTCAGTCAATAGTATTAACGTGTCCAATATTACGTTACAACAAATAAAAAACAAAATATTATTTACATGATGGTTAAGCAGTTTCGTTTCCTAAGATTTTTCGAAAAATTTATATAAAGGTTTTTAATCTCTAAATGTGTCAATATGAATTAATATAATATAGAAAGAAGTCAGATCCTTTAGGTTTACTACTAACAATTGCGTGATGTTCCAAACCTACTAGTAAATTTCGTTTGATACTAATAATAATGTATGAAGTGTAACTAATTATATATATTTTTCAACATTATATATTTATTTTATTAATGCATATCATGTATGCTTGTATATTTTTCTACATTAGTATCATTCTACGTTGTTTTAAATTCATGCCAACCATCATTATTAATTTCTTTTTAACGTTGAAAAACTTTCCAAAATATTGTTTTTTAAATCTTAACTATAGTACACTAAAATAAAACTCGAGCTGGAAACAAGGATCTAATAAGCTGTCAGGACATATATCCTTTCCATGAGACAATAACCAAGTCTCGACGTGGGAGGAATTATTATGAGTAATTTCGTTACACTTCTCCTTTTCTAAAGTTTCTTGAAAACTTTTAAGTTGACGTGTCAGATACATACATAATATAATATGTTCTGGTTTATTATTTTTTCCCAGAGAAAGAGTTTGACTCTGTTCATGTAAGTAATGCAATAAAGTTATGAGAGGGAGAAAGTCACTCTAGGATTCTCACGTTTAATTCCAAAATATAACAGAGAAGGTAATTTTAAAGTTAGTTAGTGTCAAAATACTGTAGTCTTGGATTCAATCCTTTAATGTATTGAAAAAACCTTTCATGAACACACTATATGCATATTTTTATTAAGAAAAGTCAAAAATTTCAATCACTACTTTATATTTTCATAATTAATTCCTAATTTGAGTGAGCCGTATCTCCAAAAGAAAACTGTAATAAGAAAATAATCGTTTTACAATAATTGTGTTTATATCTTTTTTACGTATGTGAGTGAGAGAGAAAGAGAGAGAGAGAGAGAGAGAGAGAGAGAGAGAGAGAGAGAGAGAGAGAGAGAGAGAGAGAGAGAGAGAGAGAGAGAGAGAGAGAGAGAGAGAGAGAGAGAGAGAGAGAGAGAGAGAGAGAGAGAGAGAGAGAGAGAGAGAGAGAGAGAGAGAGAGAGAGAGAGAGAGAGAGAGAGAGAGAGAGAGAGAGAGAGAGAGAGAGAGAGACTTTACAAGTTTATTTGTCACGGACTTTACCCCATGTGTCTCTTATGCGTAATACGTTGTTATAGTTGAATCCCAACTTAACAACTTATAGTAATAGTGTTTTGAAAGATGTATAAATTTTGCCTAAATTGTTTTCAACATCAACTTATCTTAAGCCTATATCCATTTTTATTGAAATCTATTTTTTTTAAATGCTAAGGAAGATTTTTTCTTCGTTGGAAATTTTATTATTTCTTCAAATGAACGAATTTGTGTCTAAGCGATTTGGAGTCTTGAACAACAACTACTTGTAAGATTTTGTAGATATTATACTTGAATTTTTGGATCATGGTGTCCCCCCCTCTCATTAGATGCTACTTTTCAACAACATTTGATCAAAATCTAAAAATATGATTTTAGTTAATCCTTTTAATCAGTAATGGTCTTACATCAGCACTCCGGCACAAGCGAACAGATATTTTAAAAAATTAGGAATTAACCTAAATATTTTCATGTAACTAATTTTGTAAACATATCGCTAATCGTTTGGCTGCGAAACACTGCACTGCCAATATATACTATTTTCCCAGTTGATCAATGAAGAATAGTTCTCGTGAAAAATACAACACATATTATCTGTCACATTCCCTATTTGGGAACGAGTATATCTCGTTTGAACTATCAATATTAAACATTTGAATAATCTTGATGTGCCTTTTGCAAAATTCCATACACTTATCTATAGTATATTATGTATTACGATTGCTTTTTAGTTTTTACAGATAAAACAACAGTGCTATGTTTTATAGATACCAGATAATATCATTGTCTTCAAAATTTTCAAAATCTCTATATGTTTTAACTCATAAAAAACAATAAATTCGTTGTTAACTGATTCAAACACCAACCAGTTCTTCTCATAAATTGAATTATGTACCTAATCAAATTTTCTTAAAAGCAGGAAATGATTACATTTATACACATTTCATGTGTATAAGGAAAAGGCTAATTTTTCAATATTTAAATTTTATAATTAGTACACTTTAATTAATACAGTATTCCTGAAAAATTAGTAAAGAATAGTTTATAAAATATGAAAAAATATTGCTTCAAATTTTGTAATAGTGATATATAAGGACTTTAAAACTTCATAAAAAATCACGATATAAATTTTAGGTTTAATAAAAATTATTCATGGAACTAAAAATTATTAAACTGCAATTATGTCACACGTCATTTTTAAAATATTTATCTGCATCAAAATGTATCTATGGTATTACTATCCCAAATTGCAATGATTCCAAATCTGAACAAGCTGTTTAATAAAATTAATTTGGAATCACCATACATAACTACTTTTTTTTAGCAAAAGTGCAGTTCTCCTAATATTATACCACCCTGTACTCATATCCTATCATTTGTCATGCTTAATCATTTATAATCATTCACAAATATTTACATAAAATCGTGCACACTTTCCAAAACAACGGATAATGGAGAGAAGTAATTTTATCCGAAAATTGAAATAACTTTCATATAAGTTGTGTTTATATTACAGTAAATTACATTAAAATATAAATATTAGTAGGATCGTTTACGCTTTCAATTCATTAAATAACGAACACTTTTAGATTTATGGTGTTTAAATAATTTAAAATTAACTTGACTTTTGAAATTGAAAGTTAATTTGTGGAAATGTAAATATTGAACTTTTACAATTTAATACAATCACAAGAGTTCATTTTATGTTTTATATTTTTTAATTTAAGGTATTATTTTTTATTAACTCAGATACATACACATTGTTATAACTATTCTTTATTCATGGTCTGATAATATAAGTAGAGCTTAAAGTTATAGCGATGGTAAACATTTAAAATCTCATAAACCCAAGTTAGCACGGTGATATTAGATATGCAGAAGGGATGAATACTCCAACCCCCAACCATCAAATGTCTCCCTACTTGTCCCTAGTAAAGCTTGGTTTATTCTCCGGACATGTATCCTTGACTTATAGCCTGAGCAGGTAGTCCTGACCTTTAAAATTCTTTCCCCTTCGTACAATTTTTATAGTCCAATAGTGTATATTTTAAATTATTCCTCCAATTTTCATAATAATACAGGACAATAAAATCATCATGCTATTTTTAAATATACAAACATTTCTATGTACTCTGAGTGATTAACAATGGTTGTACATTTATGTCGTTTACATTAACATGCATGCAATACCGACTGTCTTAAAACTTAGGATTCTTAGGTAGTAGCCAGAGATTTTTGAAAATTGTTAAGTATTATTTACTACAATTTTGAAACTTCCTGGAAATAAACCGAATTGGTACAATTGTAATTTCAATTCAATGATTCTTCTATGTTCATTTCCATATATATTTTTGTATAATATTAACTTACAACTAAAATCAAAAATTTATCTTGTAGGTTATATAATAATAATAATCAGCAGGTTTGTAATTATTAAATTCTACAAAAATATTTGTTTACATAAAGGAATAAAACCGCATCTCTCAGTTTTAGGAATTTAGTAATTATTATTTGATAGATTCAGTAAATTAATTTTGAATCGAATTTGTTTACATTAATTTTGTGCATATTAATTAATTTTAGTACAAACATAGAAATGATTGATATTTGGTAAAAAATTATAAAAACGTAAGATTCC
Organism: Aphrophora alni; assembly: GCA_963513935.1. Taxonomy (NCBI): domain Eukaryota; kingdom Metazoa; phylum Arthropoda; class Insecta; order Hemiptera; family Aphrophoridae; genus Aphrophora; species Aphrophora alni. The sequence continues at coordinate 91,799,728 of OY740768.1, forward strand.
TGAAACTGTAGGACAGTATAGGCAATTTAATATTTAAATGTAAAGATATAGTATTGTTTAACAAAACGTAGGTGAACTCAGATTTTGTAAATTTTGCTATATCTAAAGGTGTTGTAACCAGGTTGTTAGATAACTGGATATATGTTTATTATCAAAGAACATATTCAAAAGAGTTAATTTATTTTAAACGTCCTTAAACGCACTTGTTTTTTTTTAAACTTGTAATGACATTTATAAATAATATATAATCATAAAAAAACCTTACAATTTGCAATACCTTGATTTTCAACGAAAATACCACTTTTATTCGTAGCAGATGAAACCCCATTAAGTGCATTAATATAGCACATTGTACCACATATGTAATTATGTCAGTTATTATAATAACTTCGGTAATATATATATATATATATATATATGTGTGTGTGTGTGTGTGTGTGTGTGTGTGTGTGTGTGTGTGTGTGTGTGTGTGTGTGTGTGTGTGTGTGTGTGTGTGTGTTGAAACGGTTTGCCGAAAGCCAAAAGTCTCAAGTCCATATAAAGCAGTTTAAATTCCCGCGATAAAACCATGTAGAGAGGAGGCGAGGTGGGACGATGACGTCACGCCAGCCAGGTGCAAAATCTACCGGCTGGAACGTGAAAAGTCACTTTGCCTCGTTTCTTATTCTATTAAAATACTAAATTATTAATATAAATAAATGTTCAGTAGAATCAACTGATCAATAATATCAACAAATAAATTTAGAATCATTTAAAACAAAAAAGTTATTCAAGTTTTTATAGGGGCTCAAAAACCTAAAATTTGGAATACAGTTAAATTCAAAATTCAAAAAACGTAGAGTCATAACTAAGAAGGGAACTAACGATAATCATAAATAAAAAATATGAAATAATAATAATGAACAGGTGAGAATGGACTTAGAAAGTCATTCTTGGGGAGTTTTTAAGGAATTTTTGAGTTGAAGGGGGGGGGGGTTAATTATACAATAATAATAAGTACAATTGAAGAGACTACAATAGGGCACAATAATATGTACTTAGATTCAAATTTGAAATTAAAATAAGGGAGATATAATAATTACAAAAAGTAAAACTTTAAAGCCCAAAAGCGGTTAAATTTAAAGTTAAAGGGGAGAAATAACAATGTAATTATATATGTCTAGTGTATGAAAGTGTAAAACATCAAAGCAGAAATGATAATATATAATGGGGGGTTTTTTATGAACTAAAAACACGACGATAAAAACTTTGTAACTTCAAGGACGTATAACTCGAGAACCAAGCGAGCTACGTGAAAAGTACAAACAGATTTTTTCGTCATAATAGAAGAGGAACAAAATTTCGTCAATAGAATTTTGAGAAAGGACTTATCTCAAAATTTCAAAAGAAGAAAATCCGAATTTCGGGAAAAGGGCGATAACTCGCGAACGAAGCGTACTAGAACGATGAATCAAGTTCCACAAGACCCACAAGATGGAGAGGAAGAAAAATCCGAAAGGAACTTAAAAATCGGTACGGGCGATCGAAAGTTATAGCGAGTTGAACTAAAAAACGACAAAAGTTGAAATTTTCAGGAAAAATCCTGTAGAGCGGCGCGCGCACCCTCAGTGAGAATCCGGAGACTGAACTTTGCTATGCCAACATGGATCACAAATAACACTGAATAATAAATACAATAAATTATTATTTAAAAGGTGTTTTAATAAGGAATAAAGGAAGAAAACTATTCATTAGTCAAAAACTATGATTAGTAAAATATATAGTGTGAATATTTCAGACCAAAAGGGCCTGAAAATACGTAAAAGGAAGAAAAAACATTTCTCTTTAAAAGGGAGAAAAATTGGCTCCATGTCGAGGGAGAATTCCCACGGAAAGGGAGACCATCATTTATCCGTCGAAAGACGGGTACTTTTGTTTTGGAATCGACGCGAGGAAGACGTATCTTTGGCAACAGACTCCGAGCTGAGAGGAAACTACAACTTTCACTCTACTTAATTGGACTTAGAATAATTTCTACTCATTTCGAACTTCAAGGCAACTTAGCAGAATTCGAGACCAGCATTCGACTACCTAGCAGTTTACAGAATCTGGACCGAAAACATCATATCAGCATCAGCTAAATAAAACAACAAATTCCAAAACCAACGAGAACTTCTAATAAAGTGTGAAGGTATCATATACTTAAGGAATAATTCGCAAATATTAACTTAATTTCAATTATAACGTCATTAGAGGAAATATTAAAAAATTAAATTCATTTTTATAAATTTCTGCTTTGGTGTTATAGATAATTAATAATTAAATACGACTTTTTCAGTACAGGAAAAACTGTCTGTGGTTCTGTCTGAAAAGTCTAGCGTTTTTTATTCTTGTTTAGAATATAGGAAATATCCAATTTGTATTTTTGTCAAATATTTAAATTGTTTTGTTGTTGTTTAATCAACTTTGTTGTTATACAAATTTTGAATTGGCTTTTTTAACTGTGCTGAAAAGAAAAGATTATATACATAATTCATTCCTAAATTTTGTTGTGTTTTCTATATATATCCATTCTGTATATGCTAATAACCTGTCTAATATAAATATTATATGTGTGCTCTGGAAATATAATTTGAAATTTTTTAAAAGATATTATCAGAACTTAAGAGCCGATTTCTCCCAAAAGGCACTTCCCCAGAGAGAGAGAGTGTTATTTTAAAATAAAGAGTCAAATAATCGAGCATTGAGATAAAATTCAGGGAATTTTGCGTAGATTAAAAATTGGTAAGTTTATGAGGACAAGCTCATACTTACTAGAGCCAAGTTTTGCAATATCTTTGATTGCATAAAAGGTAAAAGTGAGCATCTTGGCCTTGCCCGCGTTAGTTCCTAGCTGAAAGGTGTGTGTGTGTGTGTGTGTGTGTGTGTGTGTGTGTGTGTGTGTGTGTGTGTGTGTGTGTGTGTGTGTGTGTGTGTGTGTGTGTGTGTGTGTGTGTTAATAAATCCTAAATTCTGATGATGTTTTATATTTAAAGTATTTTTAATAAATTTTTGACTCTTTTAAAATACAATATTGTTTAATATTTGATTTATATTTTTTAAAACCCTCTTTCATTTTAAGCTAAGTTGGGTGTTATGTATCTTCTCCTTATCTTTTGAATAAACCTAATCGCTCTATGATATACTTTTTCCGTTATATATTTGTGTCACAAATTAATGTTATCGTACGTAAAACATTATTTTTCTGATAAATAGACTAAACAAATACCAAAACTCACAATATATTTAGACGATTTTAAAAATGTACAGCTAGATATCAATAAATTTCAATGTTATAGTATGATTTCTAGGATTTCTTGAGACTGAAATAATCTATTAATCTGTTAAGGAATTTAATGGATTATATCATGATACTCATCCAACCAAATAATTGAATGCCGTACATACATATAATATCTAAACATAATGACAAACAGATTGCTTCTTGTGTCATGTACAGAAAGATATTTTTATTATAAGGTAAAGAAGTTTTATCCTCTATTGTAAGTTTGTTTAAAACTGTTGTTTTTCAGGTTTTCTGAACATACTAATTACGTGTATCACTACTTTCTCAACTTCGGTTATGATTTTAAGGAATATAGTAGATGTTTATATATTTAATAATTCTTACTCGCTCCGCCCTTATACGTGTCTCGTGACCGGTATTAAAGATTAATATAAGTGAGGTAGCCTAGACTCGTTATGCTTTTGTTTGGTAAATCTCGGAACCATCGAATGGCACTCATTATTTTTAGGTAAGTGAATAAATTAAAGTTTATACATTATTAAATTTCTTCTTTTTACACACATAATTGAAAACAAATAAAAATGTCGTGTAAAGTAGTGAGTGTATTCATGCGATAAAACATGACACATGAGTAAAAAAAGGTTTAAAATTATCAACCCTTTTAACATTCTTAACTTTTTTTGCATTTTAAAAACACTGAACTATATGAGTACACCATAGTTTTCTATACCAAGTTTCTTGTTCTTATATTTTTTTTTTGCGGGGACGCTATTTTGCTAAGGTACGCCTGTATTGACAATTACAATGACGAGAACTTCAAAAACTCCAACGACCACGTAAACGACGACGACGAAAGCATTTTCGAAAATAATATTTTTGGTTTCCTCAGGAATTAACACTTGAAGATCAGTCAAAAATTTATATTCGATATTTGTTTCTATTATCAAACCCGTAGTATATTTTGTATCAGTAGAAAGTACACTCGTAATTTGATTCTGAAAAAATTACATGGTTGAAGTATTACGTACCTGTAATAAAATTATCACAAAACAGAATTGGCCTAGCTACAGTGGAGAAGGGGAATGAGTTGTATTCTCCTACAAAGTTTCATATTATGAATTCTTGTGAACTAAATAAAATAAATTAGATAATATTCTGTTAGAATAATTAACTTCTAAATAAGGGCGCCACGTTGTCTTATTTATTAAAAGTACTGTTGAAGATTTTGCAATTTTAAAGATTAACATATAATTTTCTTTTACTACTGGCCAAGACAACGAGAAAACCAGGGTTATCAACAAACTTGTTTGCAGGTAGAGTTCAAATGAATTTAAGCTTTTGTTTGCTAAAGAACTAAAACAAATATAATATCTTTCCAGAATGCAAATACAAAAACAAAACATAACAATAACTTGACAACAAAGGAAAAACTTTGAAGAAATAAAAAAGAAATAATAAACAAAATCTGTCTGGAACTTAATGTTAAACTCAGTTCTATAACTTATAATTTATAAGTTGTCATTTTCAAATAATAATTACCTTAATAATAAAATTACATATACTGTATACACGATATATTAAAAAAAAAAATAAAAAAAAAAAAAAAAAAAAAACTCATTACAAATAAAATAAAATCACTATAAAGTTAAAATAACTTCTTTACTATTGCAAACTCATAATCATGCTATATGACGTCACCGTAAAATAACTGTTAGTAATAAAATCAATTTTATAAACAAGAGTTTTGAAATAGAGCCCTTTACATAATTTAACTTTATTAATTCAAGAAAAACATAGTTTGATCCTTTTATATATATATATAAATATGTATATATATATACTCTACTTATATTAAATTACAAAAGAATAAACAAAACAATAAATTATAGTCTGTTTCAAATCTAGCCGATATTTTTCTGTTAAGATTTCATTAATCAATATTAAATAATGGTTAACGTTAAAAATTACAAAACAAAATAATTGTCATTTAAACAGTTTCTTTATGTAAGATAGATTGTCTTTTTTTTATCCTTAGCTGAACTAAATAAACCTGTATGTAGCGATGTGACGAAGCTTGTTCCAAATTGTCCGTGACAGTCCCACGATGTCAGCCAGCGCACTAGTACAGAGTAGCGTGTATATATCGGCAAGAGCCAATTTCGCAATATTGACATAAAACCTAATGTCTTTATTTGAGCATAACAACACTCAAAAGAACAACATGGTACAACGTAAACTCGAAATTTTCTGCGCAAGATGAAATAATATTAAGTTCCCGATTCTACGGAATAAAACTTATCCAACAAACATAAAAACTTTTTTTTTCTTTCACTTCGCTCTAAAGTGTAATATTAAACGTCGATAGTCGTTCACAATTTAACAAATATTTATTTTAAATCCAACCGACTTGCTCACGTAAGTTTAAGTTTAGTTGTACACACAATTTATCGGCGAACCAAACACAGCTGCAGTCCAGACCTCACTCTGCCTAAACACACAACGTCCAACTCTATCCTTAACTCGATCAGCTGATAACCTATCACAAACAAACTATTCGCAATCACTCGCTATCTTTAAGCAAACGTATACTACAGTCACAGTGGAACGTTAAAGATTTAAAAAATAATAATTTAATTAACGTGAAAAAAATATTAAAGCATGAGACGTAATACGTCTCAGAAGGTTGTTGTTTTACAGTACATATATTATTACTATAACAAAAATCCAATAACACCGTACATATATATTAATGTATTTTTATTTAGTGGGGAATTATTAAGGCAGAAACAAAGTAAGGCAATATTTTGCAATACATATTATTTATCTCCGTTGCCAGTTTACATATTCGACCCGGAGGCAAATAGCCCTTTACTAGAGCAAATGACAGAAGAGGAATATGTCAATAAAATTCCTATTTATATATTTTTTTATATATTCTAATAGCATTGTTTTTTTTAAACTAATAATCGTATATATATATATATATACCCATTGTATGTATATTTTATGTACAACTGATAATTCGTTGTTTACAAAAAAAAACCTTAACATCGAACTCAAAATAACTGCAAAACACGTAATTTTATTGGGTAAACAAATCATCCAAAATAATGCAATCATTAATTTGTAAGAGGTAATTTAAATAGCAATTATTACTGACAAAACACATTTAAGAACATGATTATTTGTAAAGAAATTCCTTCAATCACGGAAACGGTCAGTAATTTACTACGGTATCCCAATACATCTTCTTTTTCCAAAGAATGAGTTATTTAATGTGACGCATAACATGACCATAATTACATTTGGTAGTTTGGACTAATACCAATGACTACATGTAGTCATTGCTAATACGTATATCACATGAAGAAAACATTGAAAGAAGACATGGGTTCATATAAAAAGTTCATTGGTTTTTATAAAAAAAAATTACTGGCAAATCTTTTAAAGCAATGTTAATTAATTGATAGCAACTTTAAAGGGAAGGTTTATATGACCTTTTCAGCCGTCATAAACAACACAAACTTTCACATCACAGGTAGTGTTTAATGTATCTATTTAGAGTATGTCAATTATAAGAGTCATTTAATATGTTTTATATTATGTAAACAAAGCTTTAAATTTTATTTCAGAATAGCTATTGCGATAGGTTTACATATACCATGTGATACATTACCCTCCCTGATTACATGACGTATTACACAAAACTGAACTGATGCCATTCCTACGAAACCCATTATAGAGTTATTTATCAAACAGTTATATAATGTGCAACTAGTAAATTATTTTTATCTACAATAAGTACCCTTCATCTCTGGCAACAGTTCAACAGTCCCCTGTTCCAAGAATTTGGAACTGTTCCCAATCAGCGTTATTTTTACATGACTGTATATTTATATACAAATTATTTATATATATATATATATATATATATATATATATATATATATATATATATAAATATATAGTCTAATTAATGAAAAAATATAAAAGTCACCTACATTTAACAGTTTCAGTAATAATAATTTAGGTAATATCTAAAAAAATTAATTTATATATATCTCTCAAATGATATTACGAAAGATAATATGTAACACCCAGTCACGATAAATGAATTGGAAATGCGATTATCGTTTCACTTTACAATAAAATTTTACATTTATTTTAATCTGTATGTTTCTGTCAATATCATAGAGTTACGGTCATACGCGATATATTTATTTTTATGAAATATATTGAATGTTTGATGAAGTAGATTTCAACAACATATATTCAATTCGTTGTTTACATTTTTGATTTGTTTACATTTTAGAAAGGTGGTAGCACAAAACAAATAAATTCACAGCTCCCAGAAAAAGTGTTCTTTGATTAATATAGAACTCGTGGTAAAAAAGTATTATATTCAATAGGCGTAAATATTGCATAAGGAAGAATCGCAAAACACTGTGAAATGAAAAATCACGTCAACTAAAACTATCACATATGAGGTTTTTAAATTAACGATCAAAATGTTTATGTATAATTCATATAAACTAAAACCATTTTAAGTTTCCAACGCTTAAAAAATCAGATGTAATAATTTCACTTAACACTATAATGTAGACACTCTGTAGAGGTAACTTCAAGTTACAAACTTCACAGAGTCTAAGGAGAATTCAAAATTTCATAACTAACTTAGTCCCGCCTTCTTTTATGCCCACGTATACATACTTATCGCACCACACTAATTGCCTAAACAAGACATGGTATAATGATTGTATCCCACTAAGTTGTAAAACCCCCTGTATTGAGAACATTAGGTTATAGTATTCAAAGAGCCTAAAGATAAATCACTAATTCATAACTAATATTTTCTTCCTATAGTTTTGGATTACGTATTCGCTAACCATACCCGACCTAAAATGTCGATTAGAGCACCGTATTAAATTGACTTCTTAAGCATCGACTTCGCATTACGTTAACTTAGTAAATTTATATTTTCAATAATGATATGTAAAGATTATTTTCAATAACAAATCTTTAGAAGTGACACATTTTAAATACACTGTGAAAACAAATTACACTCAGTTTATGAAATAACATTCTTCAAAAAAATACTCACGAAACGTTTTATTAACTACAAAATTTATCTGTTTCTGTGCATCAAATATTGTTTCATATAGCAAATAAGTTAACGTAGAAGGGACGGTCCTTAATTTTTTTTAAATCTGTATTTATGATTTGAATTACTCCTTTATGAGGATATTTATATCAATACTATGCCTGGTAATTTTTCCCATTATTAGGCCTACAGAGAAAATCATTTAATATTTTATTTTCGTGAGTTATAGGTTTAATAAATTAATAATGAACGGTAAATTATTTTACTTGCAATTTTGTATTAGGTTGTGACATTATTTTCCACAAAACCTTCCGATTTTAAGTAAATACGTAGGTTGGGTTTGAAAAATGAGTTCATTTACATTAAACAGTACTATAGAAATTTAAATTTTTTTAAAGAGTAACGTTCGATATAATATATTTGTATGATTTTAAAAATGTGTACAAAATGGCTGGAGCTTGCTTTGTAGTATCGGTATTTTAAGTTCTGATCACATGATAACTTTCGATAAATGTTGAACAATCGTAAAATGATAGCAACGTCTCATTGTATGATATTAATATTAGTACGAACTCAATATTGAATAAAATTAGCACACGCATTTGAGTTGTAAAGAAATACGTAGAGATATGGGACTACAGACACAAAAACAACATCGAGAAAAAAAACTTTGTTCATCTCAGTGGATCTTAAAATGTGTTTTAATACAAGTATCAGGTATTACATTTATATTTGGTTGAGTTATTTTTGACTTTTGAGTTTTTCCGACAATTTCCAGTTCACCCAACACCAAAAACTTATTTCAGAAAGGAAATTTCAATGTGAGAAGAAGGAGAAAAATAAAAAAATGCTTCCGGTATAGTTGGGTCTGTCACATGCATTATTTATTTATTTACAAAAATAGTCTGTCTTCAGTGGGTTATTTATTTTTAATGTTGATCTTTGGAGATCAATTCTCTGTGATAAACTCTACATAGATATTATGGCTATAATCATTATTTTCTCTACGATACACAAAAGATATTGTTAGAACGCATGAAAGAGTCCACATATATATGTACCATTAGTCAATGTGTTTTGTTGTGGTCTGTGGTGTTATTTTTATATTAAACGTGTTTTCATGTTTCACACCATTTAATACAGAACTCTAACCGGCTTACTTTCTACAGATTTTGAGTCATTTACCAAAACCTGTAAGGAATATATGAACTACACAATATAAGGGGGTTTAATTAATTAAAATTATATTCTCATAAATAACATGTTTAACTTTAGTAAAATAATACACTAACTTTAAAAAAAAAAATCTTAAACGGAAAGTGTAATTATTCATTAATTAAGAATATTTGTGTGAGTGTGTGTTTTTTTAATAAATATTAAAAGTCAAATAATTGTATTTTATCATTGGAATTGACAACTGATCTAAATATACGGCAGTCTATTAATACGGCTAAAGGTAATAAAAGTCAGACCATATGGTCTTTTAATTATATTTTAATAATATAAAATATCCATTACATTTTGCAAATTTAAAATTAGTATTTCTACCTGTGTTTTTATGGGAATAAGATGAAATAAAATTAATTAATTCAAAAGGACCAGAAAGATCAAAATACTGGCACGGGTCAAATGGGTGTACTATAAATAGAATCAAGTAAAAAAACTGAAATGATTAGGTGATTTCCAAATCAATCTCAATATTAATTATGTAGGAATATCTAATGAACAATTATTGTATCTTCTTGTCGCGAAAGGAAACCGAAATGTGTCAAATCGTACAGATTAAAACCTAAATAAGGAATGCAAGAATTCCCTGTTTTGCTTTTGATTGTCTTTTTCACAATATCTTATTTTTTATCAAAATTGTTAGTTGTTACTGTCAATATTTTTATATAATCACACTTTATTCGTTTCTACTTGCTCAACTATCTTAACTCTGGGATAACTAGATGTGTTGCAATTATAATAACTATTACTTCATTATTACTATTGTTATAATTGTTATTGTAATTATTATTATTATTTTTGTTATTATTTATTATTATAACACTTAAGACTTTAAAACAATTAACATAATATAAGAATATTTAAATAAAAATACATATATATTCATAAGGCAGTCATTAAAAATGTATTTGATCCAAATAGTTTAATGCATTCACACTTCAATCATAATACCAAACTATAACCTGAAATGAATAAATTATCTAATCTCTACTTACACTCTTATCCTAGAATATACTAAATAATTGTAGATATACACAATATCGAATGTATTTAAATACTGGAACCAAATTGAAAACGACATATGTGAAATCTTTTATGATATCGGCAAAGCAATTTGTGAACAAAGATGGCAGAAAGTTGAGAATATAAGGTAGAAATATGTTGAAATGTGATGTAATAAGAGACAATATATTTTTGGAATTCATAACATTAGGTAAATATAAGATGTAATAATCATAGGTGTCGGTGTTCCAAATATATATTATATACGTATAATCTCCAGATGTTTGAGGTAGGTCGTTTTTCGTGGTTTAGTCTTACAATATATCCGATTTGTTAAAACATCAGATTAACTGAGTTTTTCACAGGTGTTCACTCTAGTATTTTACGTGAATTCTCACTAATTCAACATTCAATCATTGTTAAATCCTGACAAAGTAATTTTAAGGAGCCTATTCCTCATTATTATAAAAACATTCTAACGTATATCTAAGTTTTTATTTCAGACTTCCGAACCATAATGATAATTATCTCGACACGTTGTCACATTCAAGACGTTTGTATCACTCACGTTGGTAATATCATCTTTGTACATTTCAAACTTTTTACCTAATTTGCCACTTATGTCTCCTATTACCATTATTTAATTTATTTATTTTAAAATATACAGAGAAATTCCTTTTCCTTAGATAATATATCTTCAGTTGATAGTATAATAGTTCTTTGACCTATCATATTTTCAGTTGATAAGTACAATCCCAAATAATAATGTCTCTCCAAACAAATCTTGTACATTCTTAAATCTCACTATTTCACATTTGTAATTTACTATTTTTCCATAACTCATAGGCAGAGAGGTATACATAAATTGTGATCTCTCTCTCATATATTTTTCTTATATTCTATTTGACCACATTGCTAATTTTTGAATATTTGTGCACAAAACCATACACTGTTTTGGACACTTTTCACAAAAAAAAGTTGTACCGTTGTTGATATTATTATTAAACAATTTGTTCTTATTTTTATTGTTCTCTTTTAATTAATATATACAATAGAGTCAGAGCATTTTCGTTGAAAACTATTTCTTTCAATAACTCTTTTTCTTTCATAGATAATCAAATGAACCATTTTAAGTTATTAAATGATAACGGTAGAAGTGTTAAGCGAAAGAGAAAATAAATCTCTAAGATGGATTTCCTTCCATGGAGTAATTTATTTTCATTCAATTACTTGACGATGAGTCGATATTATAACAGCTTGTAAAACTGCAAGGAATAATACTAACTTTTCATAAATTCTCATACTTTCAAATACAAAATTCAAATCATCCCTAATTTTATAAATATCAGATAATATTTTATTATTGTAATTATGTTGAATTACTTATTTTTTAAAATATATTACTAAATTTATTTGAGTTACTAAATGTGTAGTTTTATAGTTAGAAATGTCGTAGGAAATAAAAGTGGAAATTATAACAATTTAATTTTATAAACTATATCGAGTGAATTTTGTTTTATAACATTCTTAATAATGAGTATTCCAACAAAAATACGAATAGAAACATATTTTTGTGGATTATTTTTCAGTATACCAGTATCCAAAATTTCACTATTTAAATATTCACAATGGCAACATTTTAATTTGTATAAAGTCAAACATCTCGGAAACCGTAAATTTAACAAATGTTTTAGAAACTATATTTATATTTTTTTTGGTATTGAACAAATTGGGGGTTTTAATTTTTATGTAGCTTGAAAATAACCAAAGTAACATCAAAAAACCCAACACGAAAAAATAAGAAAGAAAAAAAAAACGTAATTGTCAGTTACACAAAAAGTTTTAAAATGCACATTTTTATTAATAGGAAAAATATTTTTTACATTTGTCCTATTAAAAGTGGAAGTATTAACACAAAATAAACACTTATTCCTTATTAAATAGTATATTTCAGGATAATGAACTAAGGATTCGTTCTGAAGGAAATAAATAAAACAAAAGTGTGCCTACCAGAAAACATTGAAATTACAAATGGTGTTCAATGTGACTATTTGTAATTTAATGTTTAAAAACTGCAGAAAAAAGACCTGCAGAAAACTTATTTTGTTTTTGACCCTGAGGATGTTTTTATTTTATTTTTTAATACAAATTTTGTTTTATTTATTTGTATGAAACCGAATCCTTGGCTAATTAACTTGAAATGTACTTTTCAATTCGGCATAAGTGAGTTTTTCGTTCTAATACTTTGCCTTTAATAAGACAAAAGTAAAATAAAATCCATATTGAAAAAAAAAAATGTGTATTTTAATAGTGTTGTGTTTTCTTAACAATTATTATTATTTTTTTTTTCGTTTTAGGTTTTTTGACGATAATTTTATTATTTTTCAAGCTATAGATAAATTTACAACCTCACTTTCTTTAACAATAAATAATATTAATATTTTGTCGTTTATAACAGTTTTGTAAAATTTACGGTTTCCGATATATTTGACTTTAATCATTTTAAAATGTTGCTATTTTTATTATTTAAATATTGAAGTTTTGCAACTCGGTATACTGATAAAAATAGCATAAATAATTTATATACGGAATTTAAACTCATAATCTTAATAATTTTTAAAGTTATCATTCATTAAAACATGAAATGGCCGACAGACGGAAAACGAAGGTTTTCCGGAGCTATGTTCATATGAAAAATTTTGCTTTATTTAGGTCCTCTATCGCATACTGAAGTTTTCCCGACCTCTCGCGAAACACTCTGTATATGACTACTAATTCAATGTTATTTTAAAACGATACCTTTATAAAAAGCATATTATTTAAATATAAAAGAAGAACATAAGGTTATAATATCTGTTAACAAACATATTTATAATATCAGTCAAAAATTAACATAACCTGGTCTGTAAGTGGTGGGAAACTAAAACATTTTAAGATTAAATATATAAGCAGTTCTCTGTATCAAATATATCTTGTGTTTCACAGATTTACAGAATACATTAAGTACGTTCTTTTTGTTGTGTAACATCAGCTGATTTTATTTATGGACCTAAAATTTTGAAATTTATATATAAGTAATTCACGACAAAATAGTATTTTATTATTTAGCATAGAAGTATAGTAAATGTATTCACTCAACTCAGAGCAGCAGATGTAGAATAGATAATGTATTGCCGGAGTGGATACCTGAATGCAAATTAAGGCTAGGGCGCTCGGCACGATCATAATATAAATCAAGCTTTAGGTTAAAGACGACAGACATTTATAGGGAACTGTTTACGTTGTGCGCATATTTACTATGACCTCTTATGTAAATCAATTTAACGTACATATCATTTTGTACAGGCCATCCACGAAACAAATATCTACATACTCACAAGGCATACACTTATTTAATATATAGAAGTTGTATACACCAGTTCAAAGAAGAGAAATTAAGAATCTTTCTCGTTATCACAGGTGTTCAAACTAATAAACCACACCGACACAGTACTGCTGAAACCTTAACTACCTTAAGGTTTCACTTAAGGTTAGTTACCTTAAGGTAGCGTATCTTTCACTACCTGCTTTTAACACGTTCGTTGTTCGAGGTGTTATGCCACAACTTATGTATGTAAAGTGTTCCATAAAATGACATACTAGTAATATGGCGTCTGAGATGACCAGTAGCTAAACTGTTGCTATGTATTGAACCTTGATAGGGTCTCATATTTACAAATCGTCATCTTTCGACCTTCAACTCATGATCATTTTGTTGATATAACACACCCTTTTAACTTTTTTATTATTTTTTTATTTAAAATTTTTTCATAAATCGAAGCATGGTTTTAATGCTTCAAAAAAGGTTGAATTTTAATCTTCCCATATTAAATACATTTAGAAATATACTGTAAACTTTGCAATGCTAATATATTTTATTGAAACCATTAATCGATTTTATTAAAAGCGTAAACTAATAATCTATAATAATACTACTTTAGTTACTGTAAGCAAACTATGTTTAATAATATAACCAACGCCGTTTACGTCCAATTTCATTGTATATGCAATGATATTGTTGAATGCAGACAAGCCGTGAATACGAGTCAGATGTTATTGGATATACATTGTTAAAATTATTATTCATTTACTACGTATACGCAGATGTAATTATTTTTGAAACGTATTTAAAGATATAAATCCGAGCCTGTTAAAAAAAAAAAAAAAAAAAAAAAAAAAAAACATTGATAAAGATTTCTTTATAACCTCTTTCTTCTAGTAACCTCCGAAGAGTAAAACAAGTGTCAAAATTAAATTATCATGTAGATTTTATAATTATTTAAGGTTTAGGAGGATATGATTTTAATTAACCATAGAGACTATGGTTTGGTTCACAATTACATAATTCATATTAAACGTAAGTTTAATGACTTTCCAAAATCTGATAAACAAAATATCCATCTATTACATAAACAAGCAAGTTAAGCAACAATATCTGTTATTATAATTATATACATTGATAAAGTAAATAATTTAAAAAATAATGGAAATAGAAAAGAGAACACCTCATTTTTGGGTTCATACAATTTTGTTCAACAGTGCACAGGAATATTTATTGAGTGAAGTGACAATTACTTATCTGTTGCATGTAATTAGCTTTTATACCCACTATTCATTAAGATTATAAATTATTGATACAATGTATATTGTATCAAAATTCTGAGACCTTTTCCTAAAATACTTTTTCGTTTAATATTTTTTTCATGTTTTATTATAAAATAAGGTTCATAAAACATAAAAATGTACGTATCTATGAAGATATTTTATATTGTATTATGATTTATATGACAAGCCTTTACATATTGTAACAACACAATATCTTCCACATGCATGAGAGTCTGTTTATTGGAGTTTTACCTAACAAACCATGGAACAAAGACAGTATTTCACGAGAAAATAAGACATTCAATATAAGCCTATTAATGTTAATACCAGTTTGGGTAGTCCTGTTACGTTTGAGAAAGATATATTCCAAAGTATGATTGTTCTTTCATATATAAAGGATAAAAGAAAAATCCTGCTGAAATTGCAGTATATTGCTCCTAGAAGAATATAACTTCATATTATTCAGAAGAATATTTGAGAGAATAGTTGTTTCTTTGTATTAGCCATGAATTGTTTATTATGGAATGCGTATGATGAAGGCTGCTGATGAGACTTATAAGCAAGACAAAAACGCATTATTAATTGATTGTTTGGAAGTATAATCATACGAACAAATATCAACGACTGCTTACTATTATGAAATTATAAATAGAAACAAGTTTGAATATTTAAATGTATAAATTTGTAACTAAGCTTACAATAAATGACTTATTAATGACTTACCAATTATTAAAAAAAAAAAAAAAAAAAAAAAAAAAACACTATTAAAATACGGACGAATATATTGCTTGACTATCAAAATAAGGAATAAGTTTGATCCTAGCCCACTTCACACTCAGTGATCCTCTATCACCATTGAACAGTGTATTCTTTCCAGATTCGTTCAAAATATACAGGATGTCGTAAAAAAAGTATAATTAATTTATAGTAATTAAAAATTTTATTAAAATACTTTATTGAGGTTTTAATATGTGAAGTCATAAACTGACTCAAAAAGCTTATTCCAATGTTTCTTTACCGCTGATCATTATTGTCGAGATACAATAATTATTATTGTTAACTTATCCACTAGACGTGAAGTACACATTCATCATAAAGCTCAATACGTTGACTTGATACTTTAATCAAGATCCGATATTGCTGTTTTATAGAAATAGAAAAAAATTATATTATTCAAATTGCAAAAATTACATGTAACAATATTAATAAGATTCATTGCACAAATAACCATAGAAAATCTTCTCAGGATAATAATTCCTTTCAAAAAGTAAGTTTTTTACTGTCTTAAGCAACTTTTCATTTGTGACTTTGTGACAAAAGACGACTAAATATATTTTAAGAATTTGGGGTTCAGAAAACTCCAACTTCACAAAAGAATACACCAGATAAGCGGAAAAATTAAAGTGATGTACGGCATTTCATATTGTAGAGATATTTTCCTGTATTCCATTCATGTAAAATATATCATAGGAAACATTTACCTTGACATGTTGTAAAACTATTGTTATAGCTGGGGGTAGAAAATTCACAAAATTACGTAATTTTACAATAGTGTTGTGCTTGACTGTTCTCCACCTCACTGAAGTTTATTAGGGCAGATGTCTTTGAATGAACAGTTTCATAATTTCTGGATTCTTCTGTGTGGTTTATATATTACCCACCGAATTAAATTAGAATTAACTCCTTGTGATGTTTTTTTCTATAGTTATATCAATGATCAGGTAAACTGTACAAAAGTAATAGATATGAATACATAGAAAAAATGAATAACATTTGTCATTTGGGGGTGTCAATTAACAAATACGACAATAAATATGGACATATAAGGCATAATTTCTCTGTTTTCATTATCTTGGGGGAAACAATTAGGCAATTTGTCAAAATTATGTGAAGAAAAAGTTACGAACTGTAAATTTAGAATATTTATCACCGTCTTTCAAATTGAATTTTTATTAACGTACCATGTTCTACTAGTCGGCAAGTGGATTTTGATCAAATTTTGTTTAAAGTAGAATATTCATAAACAAACCCATAATGCAGAAAACTACTGTTTAAGAATAGTTTTTTAAACTAGTTTAAAACCTATAAAACGAAACTGACTTATTGCTTACATTGACATGTTTATGCAAGCAAAATATTCTTCACATTTATTTAAATTTATTTCTGTAAATTAAAAATAACATAATAAAGGTGCATCCTTCTGCACTATCGTACCTCTTGCAAGATATCCATTGTGTTCACTACACTAACTAATCTTACATATGGAATAGATGGTGAAAAACAGATTAATATATTGTTTTCCATTCCGTGGATTATTTATTATAGTGCTTTTTCAAGAATATAGCTAGAAACATTATTTTGGGTTTTGTGAATGTGTGTGGAAGAGAGTGAGTGCATTGTTGTGTGTGTTACGTACAGTTATTTTTTTAATAGAAAAGTTTTATTTTTTAACAGTAAGTACCTTTAATAATAAAGAAAATAACATAACACAAACTTTTTCACAGTGATATTGTAATGTATAATATCCAACTAAATAATTGCCATGTTGAGTGCATCAAGTGGCTTACAAGAAACATTGAATGATTTCATTTTTTACTACTGTAAAGTTGGCTATCTGCACTACCTTGTGTGTGTAACTAATTTTTTCTTCTCGTTTTAGTAGACAATTCACACTAATCAGGAGAAAATATTTTTTATGTACTTGGTGTGATTAAATTTTTATAAAAACAATTTTGAAATTTTAACCAAAGCAGCAATTAATTATATATATATATATATATATATATATATATATATATATATATATATATATATATATATATATATATATAATTACACCTGCACATTATTATAACAAATACATATGCGCTTATGAAAACTCTGTTTAAAACTATTTTGATTGTTTCTTTCTGATCTTGTCAATCTTGCTTATGTTATATGATTGAGAAGAAAAATTATTTTAAGTGATTTTCTTTAATTTAATTAAACAAAGTCATTTAAAAAATTTATTTGTATGAAAAAATAAAACAATTTTAATTCAAACTTTACGAATCATACGTAGTCTGTCTAACAACAGCTATTCATGTTTTGTCAAAGTTCATTGGGGTTTCGGGAATATCACTAAATTAAATTCTTTAAATTAAAATTCAGTACAGGGAATAAAAGGGATCTCTCCGCCATATATTAGGAATATAAACGGCAGTACTATAATTTAATTAGTTCATGTTTGAAACCACATTTATAGCTTGTACCAAAAAAAAAAACAAGATAAAAAATATTAATTTATCATTATAAATAACTAGATCATTTTCTTAATTGTGAATGAAGAATATTTATTTACAATTACTGAAGAATTCGTTACATTTTATTTCATCATTGTTATGATTAGCTCCTTATTACTGACATATACGAGGATGAGGTATGAAGAGGTTCCTATAAAAAGCTAAACTTTGTAAAATACCCATAATAATGGATCAATTTGACGGAGTGCTCATCTTTAATCGGGCTTAATTAGGTGGTTTAACCTCTGTGGGAGTAAGAGTTTAAAGACCACTTATTGAATCACTTTTATGGATTATTATTCCTATAATATCGGCTTGGTCTTGAAGGTCTTAGCAAATGACTCCAATAATTTCATTGTTGACGATGACACAGTCGTAATGGGACAAATATTTAAATATTAAAACATTTTAATATTTAAGTGGGATGCAGAAGACAAATAATTTTCGGACCAGATGTGAGTTTTAAAGCAACAAGCATCGTGGCTAGGGAAATCCTGTCCTTAACCAAAGCATATAAATAAGCTTGTCAGTAATGCGAAGGACGCAAAATGCCCTAGTGCCCTGGAGTGACTAGTGGGTAATTATTAATAATAATAACACTGATTACCATTATCAAAATGTTTATGCCTCAATACAATGGAAATTTAAAAAAAAAGGTTATTTTCTAATCGATTTTAAGTGCATTTTGTGTCAAATCAAATGTTGAAATGTTTAATAGTCGCCTACACTAGTACATGCAATAATTTATTTTTAAATGATATAGATCCCAAATTTCACGTAAAACAAATGCAATAAAATGGATATATGTGCTTCGCAAAATAATAACATACAAAATTAGGTACCATGAAATTCAGTACAAAATTTAATTAAACGTTAATTATAGTAATTTTATAGTAGTTAAAATTTGAAGAGGAATAATAAGATTATTCATTAGAATATAAGTATTAGAGGATTAAGTTATTTTTAACATGTATCTTGCTAATTCTCTCACTTTGAGAAACAAACATATATTTTATTGTATATTTGGCAAATAATTTGTAATCAAATTTCATAAAATAAATTTTAAAACAACTTCTTCCTAAGCAATAATTAATTATATATTTATTTTTTAATAATTAAATTGAGCAGTTCGAGATAATTAACTACAACCAACTACTAAATCCTTTAAGCGTACTTGTATGTTTGACACAAAACCTATTAGGAAAATCTTGTAAATAGAGATCAATTTAACTCTAATATACGATTTAAACAATTCTTTTAAAACCCAGTATTAAAGCACTAACCTATTCATATTCCTGTCTATACGCTTATAGTACAAACTATTTAAATAAAAATACAAATTATGCGCAAAAGATTTTAGGTGAAAAAATTTGACTTATTTTTGGTAAGGACTAAAATTTTGGAATTAAAAAATATCTTTTATTTACATCTCAACTAAAACTTTAACAAACGTAACACTTTACTCTGAATATCTGCAAAAACACCAAATAATGATATGGTATAAATCCTTTAACTATTTTACAAAATGTTTAAGAAAACAAACTTTTAGTAAGAAAAAATTGATTCTTTTCTTCACAAAGGTATAAATATATTTAGTAAATGTACTATTTATTAGGAGTCAACATTTCCTTTAAGTTATTTTATTTACAAATATACACATGTAATATGTAAAGGTAAACATAATACAGCTAAGCTGACATAAACAAGGATGCATAAGTTTCAGTTAAGTTGGATTAAATGTCGTTAGATCAGCTTTTTTGTGAGATAATTTTTTTAATAGTTCGTATTACATCACAAATATTTTAAATCTGCCTTCTCAGGGATACTCACGTCAACACTTATACTTATTATCAAACAATGTTAAGTTTATTTATACACAAACCTCCAACATACAACATTTTGTATGTATGTTTTCTGAGGTTTTGTAATATACAGCTTTAAAAAATCTCTTGCAATATCTGTACTGCTTCCTATTTTAAATAAAGGTGGATTTAGATATAATTTACAGAAATGTTTCCTATAGTTAATACAATTTCTTAAATAATTATATGTTTATTGATTACATCAGATAAACATATATATTCCTATCTAACGTGTTATCATTCAAATACAATGTAAAGCATAATCTGTCCTAATCAGACCTTTAAATCTTCACTCCAGAGCAATGGAAAATTATTGAATTTAATAACTGTTGTTTTCTAAACACGAGAATCTCCTCACCTTCTCAACCTATACCTTAAATCCCATAAACTCCAAGTGAGTACATTCCTGGGCCAGGTCTTCCCGTACCACTCCAACATCTCGGATCGAACTGACCGCCTTTCTAGTTTACTTACATTTTAATACACCTTCACTATCCATGTCATGTAAATTATCTGCAAGCTAAGCATTTGCAACACTTTAATTATTTCTATATAATATGTACCTCAAGTCTGATATTGAAGATATAATTTGTGTTAATATTTGATGGTTTATTGTTATTATTCAATTTTTATCCTTATAATAATTATTTTCTCATCCTAAATTCTATCAATATCTTTATAACATATGAAATTGAAAAAATATAAATATTAGTTATAGATAAAAATACACTAATTAGAGATCAACATTTCAATAAAGTGCAAATAATAATACAGCTAATTCTTAAGCTAAAACACGCATTGCATATCATATTAATAAACGATACTAATGTTTATTATTATCGATCACAAATCAATATTTAAAAAAAAAACTACCAACAAAATAATTATATTACTTAATTGAATAACTATTTAAAATTGTACAAGCACAATGTGTATTGCATTTTATTTTATTATTGTAGTTAATTTATATATATATATATATATATATATATATATATATATATATATATATATATATATATATATATATAAAGAAAATCCAACAACCATTATGTTAAATCTTGGTCAATTTGCATCACGATCATCTTTTATATCATATTACGTTTTAGCTATTTTAACTTTCAAGGCACATATAAGAATCACTAAAAATTAGTAGATATTATTTTTCAAAATCTTACACAATTTCAATTTAGTACAAAAACGAACTGTGTTGTCGTTGTCACAAGTATTTTTTGGAAGTTTTTTCACACGGTTTTGGAAGTTTAATAAAAAATAGTAACAATACAATATTCCATGTTAGCAGAAGGACAATATTTTAATTACAAAGTTTTTAAAGAAGACAACAATAGAAACAGCTCATTACCTTTACTTTCAAGACAAAGACTTTGAAGTAAAAGCTAATGTAACAACACAAAGGCACCACGAATATGACTTCGACCCTTTTATTACAAACGTAAGAACTGTTTTGCTACAATGTTCCATCCCTAGGGTGGTCCACGATACGATAAATAGTGCCCAACAGATCTACTGGCATACTTCAATTTTATTAAATAAAGAACAATAAATGAAATGCTAATTAAACAAACTAACATTTTTACAAAATTAAGGGCTATTTTTTTACGGTATACTGTGTAAGTTATTCATAAGGTTAAAATTTTAAAATCATATATTAATGTTAATAATTTTAATTTATTATTTAATTGTAAATTTTGATTACACGTGTAATTTAAATTTTATGTATATTTTTTTCATCCTTCATGGGAGCTTAGAATATATGATTAGTTTGAAAGTGAATATGAAACGTGATTTATTTGACCCAATTAAATAGCAAACTGCCACAGTTGAAACTTTTCTTTAAAATTCAATTTTAATATAATATATAAATGCGTTTTTATTCGATAATACATTGTGATAAATGCCTTAGTAGTATTATCATATGTACCATGTTGAATTGCGGAATTTATTATAGAGTGTTGACATATTGGGAAAACGAAAACAATATCTAATT
The DNA here is from genome assembly GCA_963513935.1 of Aphrophora alni. Taxonomy (NCBI): domain Eukaryota; kingdom Metazoa; phylum Arthropoda; class Insecta; order Hemiptera; family Aphrophoridae; genus Aphrophora; species Aphrophora alni. Next base: position 91,822,118 of record OY740768.1, read on the forward strand.
CTTGTATAGAGCGTCGAGTACAATCAGTAAATATATATTTTAGTTTAATTAGGAACAAATAAATTACATCAACTGTGAATTAAAACCCATCAATAGTTTAAAAAAAATAAAGGTACTATAGTTGGTTTTTAGATTTTCCTAACCTTGCAGGAGGCATTATATTAATTGTCTTATTCTGTAGAGAATGCTTCGATTTGTCTGGTAACTTCAACCGACAAACTCACATGGATATATATTTAAATTACTCTTTGTCGACGTGTTTACGGACAGAATAAATAATCAAACCATTTGGTATCCAAGATCTCTAGTCCCAATAACACAATCCCTTACAATCATCACAATTGAGTTCGCAATGAAACAATGTTATATTAAAAAGAGTTCGGCTTGACAAGATATGTGTGGGGACTGACTAAGAGAAACTCTGTTTCAACTTTCTTTTTGACTAAACAACAATAGCAAGAATTCCTAATATTTTTATGTACAGAAATATATATTTTTTATAATATTAAATATATAGTTTTGTTTATAATATAATAAGCAGAATCACTTATTTTCACAACTATTCGATCACCAAGACTTTCGGATATTACTCCTTCCAAAAACTCAGCATATTAAACATGTCGCCAAGAAATTCGTTATTTAAACGTAACCATCACAAAATATATTAAGAATACTTACAATGATATATGTCAGTTTTTTTGTGGGGTGAGATTCAATGTTCCATTTAAATACGGCATTACTTAAAACATTTACCTAAATTTGAATCATTTCTATACGATATACATTAATTTCATGAAGCCTTGTTGATCAACCTGTATAAACAGATTACAGAATTTTAAACGGGCAAGGACCGTGGAAAATTGTGCAATTTTTGTATAATATTAACATACAACTAAAATCAAAAATTTATCTTGTAGGTTATATAATATTAATAATCAGCAGGTTTGTAATTAATTATTAAATTCTCATTTATAAATAATAAATTCAATGAGATTATTTATATACAGTATTTAGTATTTATGATATAATATGGAGAAAGTTCTGAATGAATATATTTGGTAAATAAATTATTCCCTCTCTCTGTGTCTGTCTGTCTCTCTCTCTCTCTCTCTCTCTCTCTCTCTCTCTCTCTCTCTCTCTCTCTCTCTCTCTCTCTCTCTCTCTCTCTCTCTCTCTCTCTCTCTCTCTCTCTCTCTCTCTCTCTCTCTCTCTCTCTCTCTCTCTCTCTCTCTCTCTCTCTCTCTCTCTCTCTCTCTCTCTCTCTCTCTCTCTCTCTCTCTCTCTCTCTCTCTCTCTCTCTCTCTCTCTCTCTCTCTCTCTCTCTCTCTCTCTTCTCTCTCTCTCTCTCTCTCTCTTTCTTTAAAGGGAGATATAAAATAGAATAAACTCTGCCTTCGGTTTGATTTCGTTAAACATATAGAATTTACATGTAAAAATCAAATGCATATGTTCGGGGATATTACCAATATTCTCTCGGGGTGAGAGGCGAGATGCAATGTTATACGTGTAGGCCCTACACTAATATGTACCATACCTTCTGTTTTATAAACCGTTTGGAAGGCGCAAACATTGTTGTAAAAACGAAGGTAGGTTGACGTAGGTATACAAAGGGTGTACTGAATCACGTGGTATCCAGCTGCTAAAAAACAAGAGCACATGGATCATTAAAAATTCGAATCCGGAGGGTTGTATAAGTGCGAGAGAGAGAAAGAAAATCGAATGCTATACACCCTGTTTGGTTATTAGTATCACTTTAATAAATCATTGATGTATCCTACGTAACTTTCTCGCCGGCACCGTTGTGGAATGAGGAAATAACGATAGGTTGGACGTGCTTTACACAATGATGAGGATGTCCCAAAACCAGTAAAACGTAACTATATACTGTACTACAGATTTTTTTGTACACAGATATTGATTTTGATGAGTTACTCGTACGTAAGTAGTAATTGAAAGGTCTTCTTATAATCTGGTAATTAAATACAAGAGTTGAAATAATACAATGAAATAAGGAAGTACATGGTGTTATATACTTTGTAAGATTTGTTCTATTTGATAATTAATAATGGGTCTATAATAATTTGTGAAATGGATTATTATCACCTACTAATACTAATATTCACATAGTGTGTAATCGTAAAAGTAATCGCAACTCCTCAGAGACTACGAATATTAATACCAGAGTGGAATTAAAGTTTAATATTCATAAATGTTGAATTTTCCGAAATAAAAAGATTTTATTAATACAAGTTCAACTACATTCAAGAAATATTATGTTTACAAATATATATTTTTCTAAAAAATATGAAATACAATATTGAACTCGGAGGGTGGAAATTAATATTTACTCTGACATGTGTCATGTGATATTTGCTTACTTCCAACGTTCGTAGTTTGCGCTAGGGATTTATTATCATTGATTTTATTTTATTTATAAAGTAAATATATTTTGTGCATCATTTTATGTACATATAATTAGAGCATGTGTTCTACAAACTAATTTTTTTTCCAAATACCATAATAAATAAATACGGTTCGATATTGTGATTGATTAAATATTTCATGGTTTAATTGTGAGAGGGCTTTGGGAACAGAACTAATTTATAACTTAACTCGTAAGAAATTATTACGACCCATGGTAAAAAAGATTGACATTTATAAACTCAGTGACCAGTAATGTGTATTGGTCTAATGTATTCTGTTTGTCCATAATATAGTTGTATTCTAAATTGATTTCATTTAGAAGGAATAGAAATGACAATTTTTCAATAAAGGTTAAGGTTTCATCGTTTATAGAATAAGCAGTGCCTTGTTATTTACATTTTATATTTGAATCTTTAATGAAAATAAGATTTAATTTAAATGCATATTTTGATCAATTTTTTTTCTGAAAAATTTATTTGAATTTAACCATCAATTGCCTAATTAATCATCGAATTAAATAAAGATTTCAATCAAAACAGTACAGCGGAATATAAAATAGTAAAATAGGTCTAATATACAGGTAAATACACTATTTTTGAAATATATATTTTCTACTCATAACTTCTGAGAAACATTTGTGTAAATACAATTACGTTATGATTAGGCAATATATATGCAAGAATAAACCACATTTTGTAGTCTTATGAGAGCTAAAATTAAATTTTGGAGTCAAATGAAAACAATTAAATAAAACTGTTTGGAATATGATTACACTTTAAATTTCATCAAATTTATACACTAGTGTAAAATACTGTACAAGACGACAAGGAGAGATTTCAAAAATCGCCCCTGTTTATTCAATAGCATTCAAAATGATTTTTTAATCTATCCCATCAAGGTAACGCCAAAAAAATTATATTCGGCGAAAATAATATGTTGTTATTGAAAAAAATTAAATATACCAAAAACAATAAACTTTGTGTTTTTTTAAATTTTGTATTATTTTTTTTTAAATATATTTTTTTTTAAATTACGAATGCTTTTGAAATAATCCAGGAATATAACTAAAAACACAATCTTGGTTTCGTATTAACTCGAAACACACAAAGGGAATAAAAATTAACTTTTTACAATAATGTTGTTTTTTCAAAATTCTATGATAATAAATTGAAACTCGGTCATATAGATAATTACGTCTAGGAAGGTTTTTCATGTAAAATCTAGAAATTTTTATTTAATATTCGTGTGAAAACGGACAACTTTACTTTATTAGGCAATCGGATTTTCACCAAAGAGGAAGATTCGATGAGACGGAAATCTACCAGTTCATGTAGCGCCAGTTTTACGTTTTAGTTGAAATAGTAATGTCACTTCTGCAGAATTTATGACATATTCAAAATGTCACTCTAAGTAAATAATTCAAAGTTATATCTACAAAATTTAACAGCTTATTCAAAAACTTGAGTGATTCCCGTTTATAAATAAAAAAATAATTAGTAATTTAAATTTACTTTAAATTTCATTAAGTTTATATTATCTGTAATGGTAATTTGAAAATAAACAATATATTGGAAAGGGACTAAGAACTAGTTGTATAAAAGCACTGTTGCTTAAGTAGACATTTTATTTGTTGACGTAGCACGGATGATTACTAGTTATGTATTTGTTATTGTTTGAAAACTAATTTTTTACTATTTTTTTTTTCTTTTAATGTTTTAAACTCATTGGTCTCTCCTTATGACGCATAGTTTATTCTTAATTTTATTCTATCTTGCTTCGTTCTTAAGACATTCTCTTTCGAAATAGGCTTTTTACTGGCTTGGTGGTTAAAGAAAAACATCGTATGATTCTATTTGTATTGCTATGTAACCATTTATTATAACTCATCTTTCTTTATGTTGTAGCCCTTTATTTCTCCCTAGGTTTTTTAACTCTTTTCTCAACTTAATTTGTATGTTGTGTTTTTTAATTTTTAAAGATTTTCCTTCTATTTTATTATTATTATCTATATTTCTTTTAGTTTTAAATTTAGTTTAGTTGAATATTGTTGCTTATTCATTTTTTTTTCATAAACCCCACAAGTAAACTAAAAAAAAACTTTTATACTAACTTCTCTTTTTAATTGTTTGATTATTATTTTACTATACCTTATGCTAATATTACCTTCAAGTTATTTTTTTCAATTCTTATGTTTTAGTGATTTTAGTTTTTGTGAGCTACTAGTTTATTTATATAGTTTTATAAAAATGATTGTATATTATCTGTTTATTTCATCACAATGAAAACTACCTGATTAAATGTAATTTTACCATTATTAACAAAATTAGTTTTGGTATAAAGTTATAAACAAGTTGAAATTTGTCTGTGACCGCTAAAATATCACTACTGCAACTAGCATGAACAATATTACTATTTCATTAATTTATTATATTTTCCCTTGATCTACATTTTTTCAAAGTCAGACTTGAAAGAGTAAAATTAACTTTAAAGAGTAAATTAACCTATTTCACCTTGAATTAAGTTTTAGTTTTATAAGTTAATCTTTTTTAAGATATGACCTATCAGTTTCTACTACGGTATAACTCACTAAATTGATGCCAAATATAGGTGACACAAAAAAAAGGAAATGAAATCTAATATATTAAATCTGTTTATTCAAAGTTGTTCTATTATTTAACAATTATGGGAAAGATGCCTTGGTCAATAATTTAATGCAAAAAAGGCTGTAAAAGTGGGTACGCCACAGATTCATTGGATGATTTTTTTAGAGGCAAAATATGTATAATAATTTAAAATATAAAAAAAAACTTTAGAAAAAACATAGTTATTCTTTATTAGGAAATAGTTTTACAAATATGCCAAAACTATGGTTCTTCCATAGTGGAGCATTGGAGATAAACTATTATCGGTTATCACCCATTTAATAAAACTGAGTAGAGGGACCACACTATGACATGAGTTATTCAATTATCTTTAACCTCTAAAAGATAATGGTAGTTTTAGTGGTTACTCAAACCGATTTACCAATAGAAATAATGCGTCGCGTGAGTTGTGCAAACATCGTCTTTGTGATGTTAATCCCATCTTTTCGAATGAAAAGCATGGAAAATATTAAGAAACTATTTAAATATGTCATGGGAAAAATAAAGTACATCGGAAAATATTATAAATCAATAATTGAGACAGTGAAAAAATGGTATATGTTGGAAAATTGATAAACACGTATTATAAGACTCAACTGAAAGCAAATAAAGATAAAGAAATCAGTTGAAAGATAAAAAGAAGAAAATTCACCTAAAATTATAAGAGCTCTCCGACTTTTCTTATATCGTTCGTTTTCTTAATGAAAATAAATATACATAAAAACGTAAAACCTCTGCACGAACACACCCGCACGTGCAAGCACACACTCTATTGTTGAATGTAAGTAAAACCTAAGTAAATAATATTCCCTGCTGAATACATAATTTACTTCTTGACGTGAAAATAAACTCTTGTTATTCAAACTTAATGGAAGTAGTTTGTTTCGTAGAATGCTATAGAGGTGTTTTTTTGTCAAGGCAATAAAGTCTGGTACCAAAGTTATTTGTTACTTTTACGTGGTTCGAAAAAATATTAAAATATTATTTCTTTTGTTTTCTGAATTTGGTAAGTCAAATGAGAATGGTAAATTAGACTTATAAACGCTACATTGATTTACTTTTATTATGTATTACAATGGATTTGAGAAGTCGCTTCGTAATAAAAACAAATACTAATTGTTTTTATTTGAAAATAAAAAATATTATTTTTACTGAACTTTCATATATATCGAGATAATACAAATAAATATTTGTTACTAAGATTTCGATAATTTTACTAACGTTATTGGATGAACAAAATTAAGTATTTAAAAAAATGTTTTCGTCTTCATAACTACGAATTATTCCGAGATCTCAAATTATTTGTTTTCACATTTTTTTAATTGGTATTTTGGGATAATTTATTCAGTTAAATGTGTTATTTAATTTATTTATTTAATATCGCCGAATTATCTTTACATACTTTTTGAACGGTGAAACAAGACTTGTTTTACACAAGGGATGCTAATTTGTAATAAAAAATTTTGAAACTTTTTATTTTTCTTTATTGAAAAACTTTAGTTTATATATATATATATATATATATATATATATATATATATATATATATATATATATATATATATATATATATATATATATATATATATATATATATCATAGTTCAATCAAATTATTTACGTCAAAATCGAGAATATTTAGAAAAAATATACAAATGATTTTAAGTTTTTCTAAATCCTTTCAATGTAATTAAAATGTGTTGAAATTTTTCATTTATTTCTATAAGATAATAAGAAAAGGAGTAAAATTTCCCCAGATCTCATTGAAATTTTCTCAGTTTAAATAAATCTGTAAAATGAGGTGCCACTCTTACACTCATAGTAGTGTTTTCTTTAAATTGTTATTTTGATTTTGAAATTAAAAACTGTTGAAGGGACATGAAGAAGAATAAGAATGAAAATAATTATATAAAAGTAATGGATGTTTTGTTTTTCGTTTTTATTGTTTAGGACAAACCTAGTTTAATTCAACCCATATGGAGAGGGGGGTATTGATCTATAATTAATGTACTTTCCATAAACTGTAATAATAATTCATCAATTAGAATAACTTATCATTAAATCTCCTTCACAAATTTACTGTAATAAATTGTGTTTTCTTCAAACAAAGGCAATATTTCATAAATAATTGTAATATTGCTGCAAAAAGAGTAGAAATCATATCCGTTATGGATCTCTATAAAATCCGTCTGGCATAAGGAGGTATATATATTTACGTAATTTGATTAATATATAAGTAAGAAATTCCGGTACTTCCGGACACTAAGGAATTACGAGTTTAATGTCGTCTCCACAAATCATATTTTTAATTATTTTTAAATTGTATAATTTTTATTAGTTGATTCGACTGTTTGCTTCACTATTTAATCAACAATCTCATCATAATTATTGCAAGCAACAATTGAAGTGTAACTTAATATAGGCTAATATTTATATTAATAGTGATGTCTGTTTACAAAAACTGATTAAATGTAACAGTTGACAAATAAATATATAATAAAACCAATTAGTTGCAATAATTTGTCATTTTGAATGAACTTAATTATTTATTCCAAAATATCGCGTGCGATACCGGTACCGGCCTAATCTCGACTGCTTAAATATTGTTGTAAGCATTGCGAATACTTCCTATCTCTGTTATTTGTCATGGCGTTATCTAATAAAATGTTTGCATATCAATGTTGCCTGTCCTAAGTGCGATATCTTAGATTGGATTAGATTTGAAGGATAGTTTGTCATTGAGGACGTTGGAAGGATCCATTTTCACACTTTTATGTGTGAGATCTCTCCTTCTCCAGAATCCATGTAACTACTTTTTTTTCTTATTTTTTTTGAAAAAGTGTATTATCTTAATTTTAGAGTGGATATCCTTGTATTTATAGTTTTTATCGATAATATTTTTAACCGAAAGAAGAGATTGTGGATAAGGTCTACTTAGGTAAGTGTTCCTCAAATCTCTTGTTGAAAGAGCTATCCTATAAAAAAATCGTGGCATTCGCTACAATAGATTTAGTATATGCCAGTCTTATTATGTTTTTGGGCATTTACGTGTTTTATGGGGTTATTTAAAATAAGGATAATTTATTGGAAGTAATGAAAGCAAAGGTAATGTTCTCTTTAACTAGTTATTATCTTAGAGTTTGACTTAATGTTGATTCATATTATTGAAACGTATGTTTGTTTTTTATCTTAAAAATTGGTTCCAATTTTGTTTCCTAATGAGTTTGTCGATGACTGAGCTCTTGTACTTATTGGAAACTGCAATTTGTTTAATTGTGTTTACTTCCTGTTCATACATCTCCTTGTCCAAAGGTACTGAGAATAGTGTATACTGAGAATAGTGTATTCTGAGAATAGTACTGAACGATACTATTGTAAGCTGCCTTTTTAATTACGTGGGTGATGAGAAGAAGTGTGTATAGTCTGGATTGTTGTAGTAGGTTTCCTGTTTATGTTGAAATTAAAACTATTATTTAAATTTAATATTGAAAGGTATAAAAAGTTTAAGTTGTTATTGATTTCCTCTTCGAGCTGGAATTGGAGTTTGAGATGCATTGTGTTTAGGAAGTTAAGGAGAGTTTACAATTGTCTGTTGCTGCCATTCAAAAGTACAATATAATAGTTCTCATATCTGTAATAGAATTCAATATTACTAGTTTGGACCTATTTTGATTACTTTTAGAACAGAGATATTTGTTTTTGATATGGTTCAAGAATAACTTCTCGATGATACTAGATAAAGAGTATCCCATAACTAAACCCTCATTCTGGATGTAAAATTCGTTATTGAATTTAAAATAGTTTTGTTTTAAAACTGTTTGAGTTAGTGAAACGATTTCATATATTGTATTATTTGTAAGTAAAGAGTTCTTGACTAGGTTATCCTTCAAAATGTCTATGGTCTCGCTAATTGGAACGTTGAAATACAAATGAACCGCACCAGACGATGTCACATTGTGGCTCTCAATAAGTTTTAAGTCCGAAATACGATCAATGAAATCCATACTGTTTTCCAGGACTGTTTTGTTCCAAATTGGACTAATTTGAGTACGAAAATGTTGGTAGCTGAATGTATGAAAATTGTTAGTGGTAGAATCGGCATATTAGACTATTTTTGGCAATCCTCTTAAAACGGTGGCATGTGGATTTGGGACATTTAAAGATCTGATGCAAGCCTTAGAAAACAGGTTAGTTCTATTGTTCATAGCTTTTTTATCTCATTGGAGTAAGATAAATTTGGGCCGTTGGTCAAAAATTCAATATTCTAATTTGCAAAGAAGTCTTGTACTTTGCTTATATGTTCATTTTTTGTTTGATTTTTATTATTGTTCTCATATAAATATTCTTAACACTCTTCTATGTATATAAAACACATATTAAGTTCTTGAGAACCTTACTCCAACCCATTAAATCTATTAAAACAAAATAACAATACTTCCATTGAAATAACGCATCTAAATCATAAACTAACGTATGATACCAGATAAATTTATTGTATAAAATATAAAAATTTACTTTTACCTAGATAAAACACAGAAGATAGACTAAAACTCTAACTCAAGATCTCATACGAACGTGTTTCAACAAAGAAGTCGCTATCCTCAGTGTTACATGAGCTAAAATAAGTAAACTATAACTGAAAAGATATATAACTATATATTACTATAATTATATTACATCACATTTACTACTGTATTTTTACTTTTTTCAATATTATTTATATGTTAACAAACTTTCGCCGAGTAATCAAGTGTATTTTAAAACATTTTTATTTAAACAACATTTTATTTCAATTGTTAATAGTTGATTTTTTTTGGCAGCCACAAAGCAAATTTTGTGTCATAAAATTAAGTTAAACGTATCACCAAAGATCCCTGTATACTCTAAGTCAATAAAATTGGAATACATTCTAATATTGTTGAGTACTACAGCTAAAACATTTTATAAATAATTTTGTGTTGCTCAAGGGACCATGTTTTCAAAAACTTTACATTTATATATTTTGACTAATCATATAGTTTTCTATATATTAAGTACAATTGAGATGATAAAATGACTGTTACGAAAATAAGTTTGAAACAATAATGATAAGGTAACATTAATATGTGGATAGTTCTTTTCAAATGAATAGGCCGCAACGTATATCAGGTTATATCAGGGGAAACCTCACTTTGGTTATAATATTTCCCTTACACCAGCACATTGCGCTATCTACACTAAGCAATTACAAAGATAATGTTCAATAAACTGTTTTAATTACTTTAAATTAAACATCTTTGTCTTGAAAATTTTTCTCTTTAGAAAAATAAAAACTTTTCTCATTTAAGCTAAGTACAAATAAGTAGTGTAATTATTTAATTTATATCAGATCAAAGAAGTAAATTTATAACAATACTGTCTTTGAAGTAAAATTACACGACGTTCTATTAGTTCAACTTAAGGCAAACGAAATCTAGTTTTATTATTTCAGTTTTAATTAAATACATAAGAAGAGTAATTACACTTTGTTATACTAGTACAATAATTCCTACTTTATATTAACAGTTGCCATGCGCGATAACTGTGCTGTTCGACGTAGATTTATTATTTAGACATTCTTAACACCTAACTAATGGATCGTATTTGACGTTATCATCAAGGCTTCAGTTCAATGTATGGAAAATACGAATTAATGGTGGAATTGATTTTATTACAATAATTACAAATGTATGAATTATATTCCATTACAAGAATACATAATTTGTTGTGCCATGCAACTATAGTTGGTATTTGATTCTCTTCTGTAACTTCGGCTTTCTAAAAATACATTCAATTTGAAAATTTATGCAAAATCGGGTTTTCTCTATAAATTTATATTTTGAACACGAAGTGTTTGTTAGAATGATTAATGGATATTGTCTGTGATGGTCTCTACAGGCCAGATTTTAGATCTCTGTAGATCAATCTATATGTACACCAATTACTTATGGAAGCAAGGTATTTTTTAAATTAGAAATAAAGTTTTTTTTTGTAATTACGTCTGCTTTTTTTCTGATATAAATGAAGTCTTTTAAAAACTATATTATTTTTCTAACAAAAACTTATACGATAGTTAAATCGGATTTAACTTCCAAGCTAGGAACTAATGGGGAAAAAATCATGGATTTTACATAAGGTAGTACTTAAAATACCGCAAATAAGGGTAGCCTATAGCTCAAAATACCGATTAGAGTAAATTTTCGTGAAATATAAAAATAAATTATCTAAATTAGTGAAAAGAGTGCAAATATCAGGAATGTACTGTTCAGTAATAATTGGTAAAGAAGAAAATAGTCAACTGTTTTATGAAACTATATTTAAATCTAATAAAATGTAAGCTTATAAATAGTTTTTAGCCTGATGCGGAAGAGGCTATATTAAAATTTATAAAACCTAAATAGTTGGAGTAATCTTATATTAGAAATTTATTGAGAAAACTCAGTAATACATAAAACTATTATTCAAGATAAACAATAAATAAATTATAATAGACATATTTTGACAGGTTTAAGTGTTATTTTTTCATATAAACGTTTTTATACAGGTTTTATACAGTTTTTATACAGGTTTTATAAGAAACGTAATAATTTTTTTATTTATCTAATAATTATAATTCAACATTAAAGTATAATAATTTAAATGCCCACAGAACAAAAAGTAGGCGTTAATGTTTTCTTTTGCACCAGGTTTGTTTCAGATTTTGTTTTACGGTAGAGAAATATGTAAGGTTTTCTTATGAGTCAAAAAAGCTACGTTTTCACAATTTTTCTGTAACATGTTTTGAATGCCATAAATAACTGAAATTTGGGGGTGAGTGTGGTAAGGTCGAACAGTCAGCTGTTAAGGACGAAGACAGAGACAGCATCTGATACCATGGATTCTTTCTATTGAAATGTATATTGTTATACTGATTGTCTTAAAATCGTGTCTTTTAAATCTAATTATAAGTATGTCTGCGTTTGTTCGTAATTATCTTTCTCCAATTTCACATGTAAGATAGACTACATAGCATAAAGAGAGTTTTCTAAGAGTGTGATGAATAGATGTTATATATTTACAGACATATAATTTTCCTATTTCCCATACCAAAAACGTTTGGTGTGTTTTGTCTGACTCCTGATTACATTCTCTAGAATATAACGGATAGCAGATATTTACTAAATTAGTTAAGTATACAAGGTTAAACCATTATTATAAACGATTATTTAGTCATTCCTATAATTCAAAATTTAGCATAAAATTTTTGATTTAAAATTTTGTTAATCTGCTTAACGAAGATGATCAAAATTGTCTATTCTTTTTAAACTGTTTATCTATATGACCACATTACTCTAGAAAGATGGTACCGAACACAGAATAATTTCTAATTTGTTGCTCAATAAAACATTGAATGTTTTACTCAAAAAATTTTTTTTTCTTTTACTTTAGTTCTTAGATTTATTTTTGATGTATCTATGTGTTAGGAGTAAACGATTTTTATATGTTTTCACCATTAAAATCTATGATGAAATAATACATAACCACTTAAATACACGCAATTCAACGATGATAAACGATAGTTTGAGAAATTAAATACCCATTGAAGTCTCTTATTTCGTTTTTTGCTACAACGGTTACTATGACAAGTGTGAGTAATTGTATCTATAAATAAGTGACTATTTGGTATATGTTTGAATCCTTTATTCATGTCTTTAAATGTATCATATATATATATATATATATATATATATATATATATATATATATATATATATATATATATTACTAGAAAAGGAATTTTTCAAAAGTAAAAAAATTATATATGTATAATTTTTTGTTTACATGATATTATTTTTTATATAAATTTTTCGAATAATACATTTTGTATTTAGTAAGAATAGATTACGTATAAGGGTTTAAAATATGATTTACAAAATGGATTTTTTTTTACAGTTGTCAAAATATCAACTAATTAATGTTTAATGAGATTATGAAATTATATTAAAATAATAAAAACAAGAATTTTATTTTTGGGTTATGAGTTATTTATCTGTCTAAACTGATGAACGATTTGAAGATATTATGAGATAAAATTAAAATGATCATATATTAGATTTGTATTTTTAGGTTAAAAGTTTTTGTATAAGTAGTTTTTATATTATTTTTCTTACGTTCATTTTTCTGAGTTTTAGAGAAGTTATTCAAAAATGCATGTTAATAATTATTTTTGTTGAAATTTAATGATATATAATAGCATTATTATACACATATAATTTATACAACAACTTTGTTATTTCAATTATTGTCATTTTTATAAATGGTGATCTTTATAAATTGAAGATCACATAAATTGAATTAACTACATCAAAGCAGTTACGTAAGACACCGTATTAATAGGCAATATCTAACACAAAATTGTTGCTCGTAGAATATTGCGTCATACACATTTTGTTTTATTACACGATGTTAAAACGTAAGCTGATATATCAGACTTTTAGTATCATGTTTTATTGTCAACCACTAGATATTTTAATATAGAGACTAGCCTATGATCTTTACTTAATAAAATTTTTAAAATGAAACTTGAACAATAATTAATTGAAACAAATAATTTGATTATTTAATCAAATGCTTTTCAACAACATAGTAGTTATCTTTAGCAATACACGAGCTACTTAACTTTATATTTTAGGTAAAATTATAATTTTGTTAGTTCAACTTGTGTATTGCTGAAGATGGGAAACTTATAGCTTATTCCTTTATACTGATTACAACATTTTTTCAACAACATAAACTAAATATTGACTCTACTAAAGTTGTTATGCTGAATTCGAATATGTAATCAGAACTTTCCTAGTAGGTATTTTTTTTGTGGCCGTCATTTTTTGTATAATATACTTTATTTTACTATGCTTTGTTGGTTATAATTATTTTAAATTATAGAAGTCGGAATTTAATTCGAATTAAACGACTTCTACACTATCAATTCTATTGTCAATTTAATTGACACTCTCGACAATGTACTTCAATGTGCTCGTCAATCACAGCCATCAAAACTCATTCGGCCATAGATTCCGGAGTGAAGAGTATTGTTTTTGTGTTAATATCAATATTTTAAAATGATTTCTATTACATATTTGGTGTTTAATGCTGCAACTATTGCCGTGAGCAAAATGATGGAAGAAAAGAGGAATAGAAGTAGAGCTGGTGAAAACAATGTTCACATTTACGAAAAAGTTTCAGCCATGATGATTTGCTGAACGTTATGCCAGATATTTAACTGTAAGTTTTTAAACATTTGCTTTAAATAGACAAACAAAATATTTGATTAATTACTTGAATTTTTGAGGCCCGAAATAGAGACGAAATACACTATAAGCAATATCTGCAATTCAGAGATTTATATGTGACATTTATTCTCCATATATCGGGCATGGACTTCCAATATTAGAAATTTGTGTGTGCTATTGTACTACAGAAGTTGGAAGGGATCATAATGGAAACTTCGGAGCCAATATCTAAGCAATGATGGATAATGTGAAAGTATGGAGGAATGTTTTCGTTAAGTTAGGTTAGGTTAGGTTAGTTTAGCACAGAGTAAAACCATGTAAAGAACTAAACAATTGCAAACAAGAAAAAATTAAGTATATAAAAAATTTAATATAAAAAAGTTTAAATTATTAATAATTAAATTATTTTAATTAAAAAAATACATCTTAAAAAAATACAAACTTTCTAACTTTAAATACAAAAATTCTTCTTTTATTTTTAAAAAACTTTATAGTCAAAATATATTAAAAAAAACACATTTTCAAACAAGTTAATCGCCATTTCAGAAAATGAAATATATCTTGGTAAGTAATATGCTGCATTTATCTCTTGAACAACCTCTTCTTAGTTCTGATTAATGATGGTGTTAAAAAATTTAATTAATTTAAAAAAGGAACTTCATGCAGAAAGCGACGTTATGCGAGTGATGATATACGAATATAGTAGGGAGACGTAGAACTAATAGTTGGCATAGATGGCAAGGGTGTCAACACAGATTGCAGCGATAATGTCGAAAACTACTATATTACGAGCGTAAAAAATATTGTAACTAATAATTTTTACTTTCATAATTATGTAATAACTGAGGTAGCCATTTTTTTTTTTTTTTTTTTTTTTTTTTTTTTTTTTTTTTTTTTTTTTTTTTTTTTTTTATTCATGTACTAAAAACCGAAAATGCGTAGAAGCAGTTAGCTGTGGAGTTTGAAGAACAAGAAACTTTCACAACAGTAAAGATAGTGTGGGTTGCAAACATGTATTGATTGCAAAACAACCCAACTTTGGTTCTTACTACTTCAACTACAAAATTATTATTTTTTATTGTTCTATTGCTTTTGTTATTACGAAATATCAGTTTATAATGGTTGATGCTGGTGTTAAAAATATTACGTTACTTTCTCAAACTTGCCTCAGAACCCATTACTATTGATAGAGGTTAATGACAAGGCCTATATAAAAGTTTCCATACGTACTTGTGTTGATAAAGATTTTAATTATTGACAAATTTTATGTATTTTTAGCCCTTGACAACAAAGCTGTGCTCAATAAGGAAAACCGTATATTTATTTATAGATTGTTACGAGCATGTAGGATCGTTAGAAGTTCGTTTTTAATTTTAATATTGAGGTTCAAAATATTCCCAAACAAATATTAAATTTTCAAAACAAAAGGCTCAATAAATTGTAATAGAGGGCTGACTCTTACACACTAATTGACAAAAAGAAATTTAATAATGGATACTATTTGCAACGGTATCATGTAGATTACGCAAATCAAGATACAAGCAGAGTGAAAGAGGCTGCAATGAGACAAGGATCACGGCAGATAGCATAACTTAAATAAACTCTAGGAAATTGAACGGCTTAAACGAAGCAAGTAAGATATAATTTTTCCTACTATTTCACTCCTCTGGTTCAGTACCTTGACAAAAGGATTACTTGAATTAAAACCATACCACTGTTGTAATACTTTTAAAATGTAGTGCATTGAATAATGTATAAAACAAATACAATGCATATTACGGTTACATAATATAACTTGAAAATATTTGAAATAGAACATTTTCTATCCGTACATTACCTATACAATTTATTGTTTCAAATTTAAATATCTTTATTGTATAAATTGTCATAACATTATTATTATTATGGTAAAAAAAGTATAGAATTATTTCATGTAGAAGCATGTAATTATTTTAATAAATATATCATGGATATATATGTTTTTGGAAAACCCGTGGTAAATTCCGTTACTGTTCTGTAATTGTAAACATGATTACAATTTCGAATATACTAAAATACCAAGCAGATACGATACTAATATATTACATTATTAATTTAAAATAATATGTATTTAGTTTTTTAAGTTTATATCTTATAAAAGTTATACTTTTTTGTAAATATAAATATTTTTATAAATTACGGTATCAATGAGTTCTTTCACTGACTGTTATGTCAAAATACACATTAATAAATAAGTAAATATATGAAGTTTACTAACCTCGGAATATTGAGTTTCTGCTATCTCATCTTGATTTTTGATGAACAGAAGTTCCTAACAGTACCATAGGTTGGGTTCTGAAATGCCGAAAAATTGATGCACCTGACGGTTTCTTATTTTCAATAACTTTGTATTTTTTGTTAATATTAAAAAGCTAAATATTTATATTTTGTTTCAAATTCACTATAGTGAAGTCAAGTTAATAGTGCTTAAAGAGTCCAGTGCTTTTTTATGAAAAGCTATTTTATTTAAAAAAATAAAAAATCTATTGATTTTAAAATTTACATAGTTCAGGATAATCACGATATAAAGTTAATAACACTGTTAAATTCATATTTACCAACCGATTCGTCATTATGAACGGAACGAGGTATCGATGCATCCACCTTGTTGGTATATGGCGAAAATCGGATGTATTGACAATAAACGCTCTGTAAGGTTTTTTTTGTGGATTCGATTTCTCGAATCAATATCGCTTGGCTGTGATAGGATTTATCTAAATAAGTACAGAGACAAAAATTAAGTGATTCAAAACTATTTAAATATTATCAAAACATAATTAAAGATTTACAATATTTAGATGTATATTTTAAACTTTCATTTCTATGTTAAAACTATGATAGAAGACTATACAATATTTAGTTTACAGTCTTCCCAATATTTACTTTTATAATTTTTATTTTTCCTAATTTAAATTACTTAATTAACTAAATGCACAATTTAAATTACTTACTATACATAATAATTATTTTGATTTATTAAAGAAATATTTTTGGCTCCCTCAAAATAGCTTCATTAGGTATCATGAGATCCTTTTATCAGCTTATTTATGATGAAGGAGATTTTCCTTAATATTTAAATCAAATTACCTTTCACAATTTCTTAATACTACATTTATTTTAATGGTTCTAGATTAGATTTGTTTTTAGATTAATTATGATTTTGGACTCTCAATGTGTATTTGATTAATTAGTTATGCTGTTTTTTTTTTAAATTATTTATTTTAATTCTGGGATATCTTTTTAAAATTTGTATTAATTAGTTTTTGTTTTTATGAGATCTTTCTTACATATTTTGTGTATATATTTAAAGCTACTTACAGATTTTTTTTTTATCAAACCGTCGCACATGCAATTCACACGGATTCACTCCACACACAATACGCTTTTTTTATAATTTATTTTTATTGATTTTTCACTTTACACTTAACACTTGATATATATTATTTTTTATGATTATTATGGCTTTACTTGCCTTTTAAAAAAACACACTTGGATTTATTAACTTATTGAAATTATTTTACACCATTTTACTCTGGATCTTTACAACGTCTAACTTGCGTGGTGATAGTTTTTAGACTGTCTTAAGAAAACTTGCGTCTCTCCCTCTTTTTCCTTCACGCGGTTAAAATTTTCAATTGAGCATTGTACTTTCTTGATATTCTATTGGATATTTATTCGCGGGCTTTTCTTGATTGGACGTTGCTTTTTGCAATCTTGTGTTTTCAGTGGAAATACTTTGAGTTCATTCCAGAGGCCAATTCTCAGGGTTTTATGTGTAGCTTGCAAATATTATTTTCTCTTGGGAAACTTAAGTTGAACAACCGTTCTGCCTTTACACGTGCAAGTTGTTACTTGAGACTGTTCTGCAGATGTGAATTATTTTTATACTATCAGAGATAATTATTTTTTTTAAATATATCTCTGACACTCCCCTTACTGGGGTAAATTGTACCATCAATTTGTATTTTTTTTTGTTTTTGTTTGTTATTTGTCTGACAATTGGTAGTCTCTTGGAACTGTATGTGGTTTTAATGCCTTCAATTTGATGCTATAGATGTGTATTTTGTAGCATAGTGTTATTATTATGATGGTTAAAGTGCTTGACCATATTGCCAAAATGTAAAAGGTTATTCTTTTGTTTTCTATGATGTCCGACCAATTGTTTTCCATTTGTATGTGTTGGAAAGTTTCTTGAGGTATGAGATTTCTTACTATATAGGTTGGTATTGATATGTTCCAATTTTCATTCAATACGTCATTTATGTTTTGGAATTCTGGTTTGTGTTGTGTGACTCAGGTAGTGGGTCTATTTTTATTGTTTTTAAATCTGTCCAGGTTGCTGGTATGATGTGTGTCATTTCTATGGTTTTAGTTTCCCTTTTGTCACATGGGGTTATGGTTCTTATAATTAGGTTGTTCTCTGTATCGGTTATTTTGCAGTCACATGGTATATCCAGTTCTAGAGATCCTATTAGGTTTTTTGGTAAGCGGGTTGTTGTGTTGTTTCCTTTACATGTAATGTCCATGTCTCTCCTTATGTTTGTTATTTGGAATTTTGTTTCTGTTATTTTGGTTATTATTGGTTCTTGTGTTATGTCCGTGCAATGGAATTGACAGTATTTTTGGATTTCTGGGATTGATTTGCTTTGTAGGAGGTGTTTGGCACATGTTGATGCGAGTTCTTTGTTTACATTTTCCCTTGGCAATCTGCAAAGATTGTGTTTTTTCCAGTTACATTCAGAATTTTCTTCTAGCTCTATTACTTGTATGTCTTTATTTGATTTTATTATGAGTGTTTCTGAAGAACTAAGTTTGCATGACCGATTATGCCATAGTAGTGGGATTGGTTTATGTATATAGATTTGATAATTAACTTTGAGTTGTTTTATTGGAATTTGAATTTTTACTAAAATTTCTTCGTTTGAAAAGAAGCATTTTGATATGGGTAATGTGTAGTATTTGTCTATTTCATTTATGGGTATTGATAATTGTAGTCCTTTTATTGTTAGCTTCTGATCCAAATCTATAAGATCCTGTTCAAATGAGCTCTTCGTTATTAATGCTTTTGTTAGTTGATTGTTATTACAGTTTGTTCTTATTTTATTGAGATTATCGTAATACAAATTTAGATATATGTATATATATATGTCTGTTGTAAATTGGTATATATGGTTATTTTCAAGTCCTCAGTGTTGTTTTCTGTAGTTCGTTGGAGTTGGTTTTCCATATCTCTTACTGTATTGTGTACAGTTTGTAGTATGGAATTGATGTTTTTTGAAAAGTTTGAAATTTGCTCCGTAGTCTGTATTAGGTCCTTGTGGTCTTCTTTCACAAAATCCATTATATTATTCATATGGGTATCTAAATTTTCTTCATTTTTGTTTACTGCATGAACCTCTTCTTCTGTAGCTACGCCACAACACCAGTTAAATACTGCTCCAATTGTTTCAATTGCCCTTTTGGTTTTTACATTTCTTGGTTGTGTTGGGGTGGTTTGGAAAGTTCTTCTCTCTGCTTCTAAAATTTCGTTTATAAGTGTTTGTATCTGTTGATTATGGTTTATTATTTGACATTTTTTTGAATTTACGGTTTTTATTTGGCATGATGTGTCCACTATTGGTGTAAATTTGTAGTGTTGTTCGCCCACATTGTGGTAAGGTAATTTGTAAATCAGCGGTACCGACTCTTGATAAATGTTTATGTTGAAAATTTCTTTAAAATTTGTTCCTGTGAGAATGTTTATTTTTAGCGTATTAGTTGCTTTCGATAATGTTTGTAGGATGGTTAGTATGATGATGTTAGCATTTGTTTTCATTTTTGTTTTCTGTCCTGTAGTAATAGCTGAAACAATACAATGTTGTTGTTATTTGGATGTTATATAAGTGAATTTAAAGCGTGATCAATGCTTCAATTTCAATTTTAATGTTTATATTGTGGTACCATTGCTTTACCCATGTAATATTCCGGACTATTTGCTGGGTAAGCAAGGTCGCTCCTTATCTGCTATAGTACTGGACTAGCGTATACAAATTCCATCCTAGAATGCTAATCTTGTCAATGTAATTATTATATCACATGCTCTCATTATGAGTTATTATTTATGAATGGTTAAAACTGTATGTGTTAGTTTTGCAAAACAAAATTTTCACTGCTTAAAGCTAGTACTTAGAGTTATTAACATGTTTTATTATCTACAAGTTAAAATGAAAGATCCCATCTTAGTCTTATGAATAATAAATGAAAGATCTCATAAAATATTATTATTATTTTGTTTATTAATATTTATTAATCTAAATAATATTTTATTAATTATTATAATTGTGTTTATTTTACTCTCCTATGATACAACTTCATTCTAGAGATATGTATTGGCTCGTTTTGCAGTTTGCCATATTTGAGGATTTCTATTATGTATGTGAGATTATTTATTTTTTGTGTAATTTGATATGGTCCTGTATATTTCATGTCAAATTTTGACACTGCCTTTCCATGGAATTCTCTTCTTATTAAAACTTCATCACCTATTTGGAAATTGAAGTCTATTCTTTTTTTATCGTAATATTTTTTTTGTTTTTCTTGGGCTTTCGCAATGATTTTTGGAATCGTTTTTCTTATATTTTGGATTTCTTTGATTTCCTTTTGTATGTCATAGTTGGGGTTTTCTTGAATCTGTATTATTTCCATTGGGTAGTTGGGTTCAAAAGCATACATTAATTTATTTGGTGAATATCCTGTGCTCGTCTGTTTTGTTGCATTATAACAAAAAACCACATGGTCAATGTATTTAGACCACGATTTTGGGTTCTCATGTACGTAATGTGATAACATGTTTACTAGTGTTCCATTGAATTTTTCCGTTAACCCTTGTGATTGTGGTGAATAAGCACTGCTCAAAATGTGGTTTATTCCTAATGTAGTTGTTAAATTTTTTATGACTTCATTATTAAAATGTGTACCTCTATCGGATTGTAATATACGCATTTTTCCGTGTCTTAATATTATTTTCATCAATTTATTTGCAACCGTTTTTGCATTTGCCGATTTGCATTTAAATGCCCACGCATATTTTGTGGAGACATCAGTGCATGATAAGATATATTTGTATGTACATGAAGGTGTAATGGGGCCTATGAAATCAATTATTACTCTATCTAATGGCCTATGGGTTGCTAATATTGGTTTTAAGAGCCCATATTGCTTTCGTGTAGGTATTTTTCGTTTCTGACAGGTTTCACATGTTTTTGTATATTCTTGTACGTCTTTGTGTAAGGTTGGCCAATGGTATCTGTCTTTTATTTTTAGAAGTGTTTTGTAATATGAGTAGTGTCCTCCCATTATTGGATTATCATGAGCTTGTTTCAAAATTTCTAGTTTTAGATTTTGTGGTACTGCTAATAGATTTGAACTTTCTTCTCCAACGTATTGTTTGTAATATAATATGTTATTTTCTAATTTATATCTTCTTGATGCTCGATCAATGTTTTTATTTTTTGTTTCAATACCCTGTAATGCTAATTTTATTTGTTTTAGGTATGGGTCTATCGACTGTAGGAATTCTATTTGTGTGTTTTGAGTGTTTATGAGGAATATGTCTTCGAAATCGTTTTCAATTTGTTCCCGAGTATCTGTTCTGGACAGAAAGTTTGGTAATCCCATTTGTTTTCCCTTCTTGTAATATATTTTTAAATCGTAATCTACCAATTTTGTTGCTAGTCTCCCTAATCTATTTGATGGATTTTTGAAATTTTGGAAATATTGTAGAGCTGAGTTGTCTGTGTAACATTCTACTTTTCTTCCTAATAGATACTCTCTCCAATATTCTACTGCATATACTAAGGCAAGCATCTCTTTTTCTACTGTACTATATCTAACTTCATGAGGTTTTAATTTTCTCGATAAGTATGTTATTGGATATTCTTTATTATTTTAGGGGTCTACTTGAGTCAGAACTGCCCCTAAACCTGTATTTGACGCGTCACTGTATACACGTGTATTTTTACATTCTTGAAAATGCGTTAGTAAAGGTGGATTTGTTAAGATTTCTTTTATTTTTTCAAAAGCTTTTTGACATTGTTCTGTCCATGTTATTTTGGAATTTGGTTTTTGTTGGTTTTTCAGTAATTCTGTTAATGGGTGGGTTATCGTCGCATAGTCCTTGATAAATTTTCTGAAGAATCCTGATACTCCTAAAAATGCTCTAATATTTCTTATTGTTTTTGGTTGTTTGAAATCTAATATTGGTTTTATGTTTTTCTCTAATGGTTTTATCCCTTCTGTAGAAATTTCGTGTCCTAATAATTCTATTGTTTGATAGAAGAATTTGCATTTTTTTGTATTTAGTTTTAGGTTGACTTTGGCTAATTCGTTTAATACTATGTCTAAATTGTTAAGTTTTTCTTCGAAATTCCTCGCAAAAACCAGTGTGTCATCTAAGTATGCTATGCATTTTGAAAATAAATGTTTTGATAGTACTTTGTTGAGATTTTTTTGAAATATTGCACTTGACACTTTTAAGCCTTGAGGTAGTCTAGTGTACTGTAACATTTTGTCTTGTGTACGTATTGTTAATAGAGATTTACTATCTTCGTGTACATTAAGTTGGAAAAAGGCATTTTTCAAATCTAATTTTGTGAAATATTGTGCGTTGCTTAAACAACTGAACATTAATTGTAAGCTCGGAATTGGATAGTTTTCAGATTTTATTATTTCATTTACTTTTCTGAAATCGGCTACTAATCTATGCGAGTTGTCTTGGTTTTTCACGATAAACGCTGGTGAAGCATATTGACTAAAATTTGGGCATTCTTCCAAAATGTTTGCTTTTACTAGATCTTGTAATTCTTTATTTAATATGTTTCTTTCATTATGACTCTGTCTATATGGAGGAACTATTACTCCAGTTGTATGCGGCAATGTCTGTATTTTTACTGGATCTAGTTTGGCAGGTGTCAGGTCTTTGACCTCCGTTGTGAATATTTGTTTATATTTCTTTATGATTTCTACTACTTTATTATGTTGGATTTTTGTTAAGTCTGGACATATATTGAACTGTATTCCGTTTTTATCAGCAATTTGTTCTTTTCCCGCGATTTCCGTCAAATTGTCTTGTGTGGGTGTCGGCTTATTGTCATCAAATTTTGTTTTAATTTCTTGTGGAGTTTGGTCAGTGTTTAAGTTTCCTACTATTGTCCCTTGTGGAATGTGTTGGGGTTTTCTAGATGCATTGTATATGTGTACATAAAATTTGTTATTTTCTTCTGTGACGTACGCGTGTATCCTCTTTTTTTCTCGTAAATGTGTGTCTGTTTCAAAATCTTTCGATTCTATATAATTTGATATTTCTTGCAGTTTTAAACTCTGGCCTGGTTTTATTATTACATAATCTTGCGATCTTATTTCTTGTCGGCTTAGTGTGTTTTCGTTTACTATTAAACGTATTTTGTCAAGGTCATTCAACCATTTTTTATTCATTTCAATTTCACACTTTTGTGAGTTATTATAGAGTGTTATTTTTTTCTTACTATAGTCTATCTTTGCTTTGTAGTCTAGCAAAAATTTGTTTCCTAATATTATTTGTGTATTAATACCTGAAGCTATGTAAAATTTGTGTGTGAATTTTATTCGATTTATGGTGAAAGGAATTTTCATTTGTCCGTGTATTTTTAAATTTGTGCCAGTAGCAGATTTTATGGTAGGTATTGATTCTATAATAATTGGCATTCCTTTTACTAACTCGTAATTACAAATTGAGATATTAGCTCCTGAATCTAGTATGGTTTCTATGTTTTTATTTTTCAGTGTGTTAAATTCTACGTCAATTGTACAAACTCTTGAAGTTTTCGTATTTTGTGTAAATATTGTATTGTATACATCCCAAGTTATGTCATTTTCTGATTTTCGAGCTTTGCTCACTCCATTTTGGTGTAAGTGCTGTTTGTAAAAATTATTGAATGTTATTAAATTGCATTGTTCGGTCAATTTGTTTTGTAAGCCTATTGCTTCCTCCTTGGTCAGCAAATTGAGATAAACATTGTGTTTGTTATCTGTTGCAATGTGTTGCTTGTTATCAGGCGTGTTAGACTGGGATAACTTGTTAACTAACGGCGCGTGTTGTTTCTGTAACCCCCGTCCATCTGTTATGGTATTCAGAGAATTTTGCTTCCTGCCTACGTAAGCTGTTCGTTGTTGTGTTATGAATTTTTGTCTAGCCAGTGAAACTGAATAGTTGGATGTACTATACTTTTTGTAAAATGGTATTTTGTTTTTATTGTCTTTCCAAATATTTGTTTTTAATGTGGTAATGGTCTGTTTGTATCTATTTGTCGGTAATGGGGTATAATGACTATTTTGACTTATAGTCTCCCCGTACTCCCGTTTTTTGGATAGTTGTTTTGTTGATTGTTCTTATTGTAATAACAATCTTGAGTTGAGTGATTGTTTCTAGAACAATTTGTACAAAATTTGTGTGTTTTATTTTGTGTTTGTCGGTTGTGTGGGTGTTTTTTATATTTTTGATTAAAAGCACACTCTTCTGTTTTGTGGTTATCCATTGAACATATTAAACAATTATATTTTTTGAAAAAACATTTGTTGGTAGGGTGATTGTCCTTCTTACAAATTGAACAACTTTGTTTTGGGGTATTTCGTGGTTGGTAGGTGTTAAATGTAGTTTGGGTGTACGGTTGTTTAGTTTCAAATTTGTTATTATTTCTATATTGAGACATGGGCCTATGCATTTGTTTATTAAAATTGAATGTGGATCGTTTGTCCTGTCCCTTTTCTGCCAGGGTATTGACCAGTTCTGTCAAATTTTCCAGTTTTTCCGTTAGCATGTTCATGCTATCATATTTCTCTTTATTATCTCCCCTTTTTGTGTTGGAATGTCTTAAAAACTTTTGTTTATTTAAAGTTTGTTGTAGGATTATTTGGTCAATTCTCTTTAAATTGGTTTGTAATTGTTTAAGTGTTAAATTGTCCATTGTAATAACCTTTTCACAAATTTCTGGTTTTAATCCCTGTATTATATGAGTAATTATTTGTGTTTCTTCCATGTTCGGGTTCATTTTTCTACAAATAGCTTCGATTTCTATTAAAAAGTTTATCGATGGCTCAGTTTCCGATTGCATTTTGCTTTCTAATAACATTTGTAAGGTTTGGCCTTGAGCTATAGGTGCGAATATACGAATTAAATCTTTTTTTGCATTCTCCCAAGTTATGTCCCTATGTTGGTTTGTTTTAACAAAACTTTCGTACCAATTTAGAGCTGTATTGGTTAGATAAGTGGGCAATAGATTTATTTGTGTCTCTGGTGTCCAACCATTAGCTTTTGAAGCTATCTCATATCTTGCAATAAATGTGTTTATGTCTTCAGAAGTTAAACCATGATATTGTGTGGGTTGTATTAGCGGTATTTTTTCTTTTCTTTCCATTTTTTGTTTTGATATCTCGTTGTTAATTTGGGGTTGTTTATTTTCTTTGTAACTTGGTTGTATGTTAGAGTGTTGCCTTTCGAATGTTACTGGGTCGTATATATTTGTCTGAGCTTTGTGAATTTTCTTGAGTTTCTTGTATTAAATTTTTCTTTGTGTTTCTTAATAATTCTAACTCTCTTAATTCTGGGTATGTGTCTCTGTGTTGTGCGGTTAGGGTGTTAAAATTGTTTAAATAATCATATGCGTCATTATAATCTTGGTCTGTTTTTATAGCTATTTGGATTTTTTTTATTAGTGCTAAATGTTTTCTACTTTCATCTAGTGTTGCATTAGTAGTTACTACTTTGTGATCTTTTAAAATTGCTGATGTTTCTTCTTTTTTAAATTTATATATGTCTGTGTTACTTAAGTCCATTTATAATAAAATTTTGTTAATATTATTAATTAAATTTTTAATTACACTAAATTTTCTCTATCTCTGCATTTATTTCTCTGCTTGATATTAAAAGTTAAATTTAGGCGCCTCCACCATGTAAGGTTTTTTTTGTGGATTCGATTTCTCGAATCAATATCGCTTGGCTGTGATAGGATTTATCTAAATAAGTACAGAGACAAAAATTAAGTGATTCAAAACTATTTAAATATTATCAAAACATAATTAAAGATTTACAATATTTAGATGTATATTTTAAACTTTCATTTCTATGTTAAAACTATGATAGAAGACTATACAATATTTAGTTTACAGTCTTCCCAATATTTACTTTTATAATTTTTATTTTTCCTAATTTAAATTACTTAATTAACTAAATGCACAATTTAAATTACTTACTATACATAATAATTATTTTGATTTAATTAAAGAAATATTTTTGGCTCCCTCAAAATAGCTTCATTAGGTATCATGAGATCCTTTTATCAGCTTATTTATGATGAAGGAGATTTTCCTTAATATTTAAATCAAAATACCTTTCACAATTTCTTAATACTACATTTATTTTAATGGTTCTAGATTAGATTTGTTTTTAGATTAATTATGATTTTGGACTCTCAATGTGTATTTGATTAATTAGTTATGCTGTTTTTTTTTTAAATTATTTATTTTAATTCTGGGATATCTTTTTAAAATTTGTATTAATTAGTTTTTGTTTTTATGAGATCTTTCTTACATATTTTGTGTATATATTTAAAGCTACTTACAGATTTTTTTTTATCAAACCGTCGCACATGCAATTCACACGGATTCACTCCACACACAATACGCTTTTTTATAATTTATTTTTATTGATTTTTCACTTTACACTTAACACTTGATATATATTATTTTTTATGATTATTATGGCTTTACTTGCCTTTTAAAAAAACACACTTGGATTTATTAACTTATTGAAATTATTTTACACCATTTTACTCTGGATCTTTACAACGTCTAACTTGCGTGGTGATAGTTTTTAGACTGTCTTAAGAAAACTTGCGTCTCTCCCTCTTTTTCCTTCACGCGGTTAAAATTTTCAATTGAGCATTGTACTTTCTTGATATTCTATTGGATATTTATTCGCGGGCTTTTCTTGATTGGACGTTGCTTTTTGCAATCTTGTGTTTTCAGTGGAAATACTTTGAGTTCATTCCAGAGGCCAATTCTCAGGGTTTTATGTGTAGCTTGCAAATATTATTTTCTCTTGGGAAACTTAAGTTGAACAACCGTTCTGCCTTTACACGTGCAAGTTGTTACTTGAGACTGTTCTGCAGATGTGAATTATTTTTATACTATCAGAGATAATTATTTTTTTTAAATATATCTCTGACAGCTCCTAGACCTACAAAATGTACCGTCAATCTGTTTCTACAATACTCTTGTCAATCAAAATTTCTAACAATATCCGTCAATGATATACATCGTGCATCAATACTGTACACATTTCAATCTTGTTAAAACAAGAGTATTGTTGCGAATGTTGTCAATGTTACTTATCGTTTAGGGGCTACATCAGTTGGCACCTGGCAGAGTTATTCATGTTTTAGCACTGTACATGCTGAATCGTTTTGAAACGTGTTCAAAACTGCATTAATGTAGTAAGCAGACAACTTATAACCAGTATTGTCATTGTAGTGATCCCAACAACATAGTATGTAGTGTTTTCTATTGTATATTGTTTTTTTATTTTTATCAATTTACCACTTTTATAAATAATTCAAAATACAAAGTTAGTGTATAAATATTCCATATAATTTCTACTACGTATGGGGTGAACTATTTAAGACTCAGAGGTGAATATTTACAACACTAAGGAAATGTTTTATGAAATTTATTTATTGTGTGAAGCGGATAATTTTGATAAAGAATGTTCCCAAAATGTGTAAAACAGCGTATAATTTAATCAAAAACATCCGGATATTTGGCAATGTCAAAGAAGAAAACTACAGTGAAATAGTAGGTGATCTTGTGAATTCATACAAAGCAATGGTATAAAACATGCCTTTAAAATTTCACTTCATTAACTCCAACCTAGACCTTTTCCCAAAAAACCTTGGGTCTGTCTTTAGTGAGCATGGAGAGCGATTTCATCAGCAGACTTCTACTTTGAAAAATAGTTACCGAGACAGCACTCCCGGTATCCTGGCTGTTTACTGCTGTACCATCAAGAGAGTTATCTCGCTGGAAAAATATGTCCGAAAATCCATACAACTTTTTAAGTAGGTCAAATTTATGATATATTTAGTATGTGTTTATTATGATTCAATTCTTTTAAAACTTAAAACGTCAGCCACAAGATACCCCAAACTGTTGATTAAATTAGGCGTATATTAATCATTTGGCTTTTCTTAAGAATTCATTTTCTTTTAAAATTAAAATTGTTTGCTACATGAAAATCCTGCCTAATAGAATAAGTCTCAAAGCATAATTGAACTTAGAATGGAAAACACACATTACAATAATATAATTTTGGCCTTCTTTAATACATTTTATTTTGTTGACTAGTAGTGTTATTTATCTTGTTAATTTGGTAAGGTTTTTTTTTCAAAGCAGTATGACGGGCCTGAGATTCAAAGGCTATTTGTTTCAAATTTTTAGATCAAATGAGTCCTCTATAAATAATGGTATCTGTCGCGTATTTGTCATGAAATCAGCCCTATATTGTGGTTATAGTGAGAGACATTTAAAAAATGTTTAATTTCATAGTATCAAAAAACCTACAACAAGAGATGGCTGCTAGAATGCTATAGCATAAAATCACGATTTCATATAAAATAAGGAATCATAGAGTCAAATAAATTGTATTGGTCGTCATATCTATGAAAAGAATACATTAGAAAGTTATCTGTAAAAAACACGAAAAAGAGAAAAGGAAAATATGTTTAGGCTTTACAAGTGTTATAAAATATTGATTTAAACAAATCACTACTACCTAATCAATAAAATTTAGATGAAACGTAAAGTTTAAGGATAAAAAGTTTGATATAAAAGTTGTATATTAAACCATAATTAAAACAATATGGAGTTTTAATAATAACCAATAACCATCGAAAATATGTTTTGACGATAAATAGCTATGAAAACCGACTTTGGTAATTCTTGATTTTATGTGAGAAAGTTAGTACAATGTGTTAGACGGGATTCAAAATTTGAATATTGAAACTAAGTATCACAAACGGGTATTTATTATACTAATGTGCTACCCAACAAAACACTTGTGTACAGAAAGCCACTAAGGTTTCATTAGAAAGATAAACGACTAAGCACTAAGTGATGGCAGTATTACGCTTTAGCTTTACTGTTTTTTCCATCTTGTGTCTCACTTTACGACGCTTTTAGTTAATCTTAGCAGGTAGACATAAAAGGTAAAAGCACAATGTGATATAAATATTAACCTCCTTACAGACCACTCTCTCTGTTTTATCCTGCAGTGGAATAGCAGTATGTATTGAATTTATCTATTATATATCTTCAATTTCTGTTTTGCATAATACTGTACTAAGAAGAGTCATGTTTAAAAAGAAATCAATTCTGATTTTATGTACACAAATTGACTCTAATTAAAATAAACCTTGACTCTGTACATAACGCATAATCTACAGGATATAACACATCATAAATAAAAGTTAAATTTGTAGTAAAAGTAAAAACAAGTTATTAACAACTTATAATTGTTTTAATAATTTCATAAATAGGTAAAAACTAAAATTTCAATTTAAATTTATTGCAACATTTTTAATTACAGAAATCAAAATGCCTTACTATACTTGTGTAGACTCGCACTGTACATCTTCTTGTACTGTGGTTAATATGCGTATTTAAAACAGGAAATTGCGGAAATTGTAATAACCTAAATAAACTATTCTTAGTTATCAAAATGTATTAGATCTACTGTATTGCGTCTATACTCCTTACAGTGATTTCTTAACTGGAATAAAATTAGTGGTAATCTGATTAAGTTGCAATAAGTTGAAGTTGTCGATTTTTATCAGACAATTACATAATACCGGTTCTATCCACTCAGATTTTCTGGAATGAACATACTTAAATGAAAGAAAAAATCTTAGCCACTATTATGTATGTATACATTTGAAAATTACTACTATACTACATTCTACATTACGAGGTTAAAGTGTGTCTTGTAAATTCCTTTATAACAGAAAAATTACTAAGCACGATAGTTTCGAAAAATTAAAATAATTTATTTTAATAGTTAACTTGGTTGTGCACACATTAATAAAGTATTGAGTATTTTAAGCTCTTCAGTTTTTTTTTAAGTGTTAACGTACTTTAATGTATACCACTACTCTTTAAACCAAGCTACGCACTAAGATCGTCGGATGAAATACTCTGTCAAATATATTATAAACTTACAAACAGTTAATGCTGCCGATGGGTTTTTGGCGGCAATTTTTAAGAGAGATAGCTACAATTCTGATTATACTTTCAGTTGTAAATGAAACTTGTAGTAGTATAAGAGAGATACATTATATAATATGTACTACCGTTAAACCGTCGATCGTTTATATATAAATTCATACGTGCGATATTTGTGTTTATATATTAAAAATCAAATCAGTCCTGTGTTTTCGGTAACCATGATAATTTAAATAGCATATACATGACCTAAACTATAGGTAACAGAGAGCAATAAAAAGACACTAAAGAAGACAAATTATTTCTTCTCTTAACAATACATGTAGAGTGAGTATTCAGTAAATTGTTGCGATAGTGATTATGTGGATAAAATAAACAAGTATTTTTAGTACTTTCTTTCCGAACTAAAAGGCTCAGGTCAATAATAAAAGAATGGTCGCCCGTTGGGATACCTTCTAGAGAGAAAACATCTATAGAATAATTAACTAAAGTTTTAATTAGCATTTATTCTAGATTAATTCCTGAAACTAGCCCAAAGAAGTTACAGTAAAATAACAATTGTACACAACATTACAAATTTCCGCAGGTGACAACCTTATATAATCTATTTTGCATTTATTGACATTTAAAGTTTAACAAAACTGCATACATGAATAATAACACTAAAATATAATGTAACAAATGTTCTGTTTTGCCTAAGATTTCAATCTTATAATTCAGAACAATATCTGCATATGTGATCTTCATTAAATGTGGGTCCTTATATTCCCCGAAGAAAATACGAAATAGCCCATTAGCTTTGTTATTTAAGATATAAACCGTTTCGTATTAAAAATATTAATTACAAGAAAATAATAGACTGCTATTGTTAAATCTTGTTAGAAAGGTTCATTACACATAGAATATATCGAAGAGGGTTGGCAATCCTGACGGAAAGTTGATAAATGACGTCTTAATAAAGAAACTATCAGACCCTCATAAGACTCTACATATTCAGAAATACTCTGCAAAATTTTATGGTCGTCATTTTTTGTTCAATTCTAAAACATGGCGACGCGTTGTTGTGCATAAAATGGTTCGGTGCTATTCATGTTTTGATTATTTTCAAATACATTTGTTGTCCTGCTTACGTCGCACGGTAAAAACTGTTACATATGGGCTTTTAGATTCAGACAACACACAAAAAACTTATACACACATCTGTAGTCAACGTTAAGGGATAAGGTTTTAATATTGTCAAGTTGTATAGGGAATTTATGTTCTGGCTCATCGTTTTTCTAGCCCTCGTATATCTCAGTGTTCACCAATGGGAAATCTGAAACTTTCTTGTACTTGTCTGAGCCATTTTCGTACTTAATGACGCCTTTTTTTTGTTTTTAGCACAGTCCTTTTCTAGCCCTAAAAATTTTCTAGTCCTTATAGTAGTACAAATTCAAGCCCTCATAATTATTCTAGCCCTTTCTAGCAGTACTCTTCTAGAACTTTTTCTCGCCTTTCTCGTATTTTTTCTAGCGCTTGTTGTAGTACTTTCTATAGAAGTCGTATTTATTCTAGCAATCGTAGCAGTACTTTTCCTTACAACCGTATTTTTGTAGTCCTAATATTTCACAAACCCTAGTATTTTTAAATAAAATTAAAACAACAATTTTTTTAGTATCAACCACAACGTTTTAATAGAAACTTGCCGACCATGGTTTCGCTAGTTAAAGCATTGTCAAGGCTTATACAAGAATGTATAAGAAATTCTTGTATAAGCCTTGACAATGCTTTAACTAGCGAAACCATGGTCGGCAAGTTTCTATTAAAACATTGTGGTTGATACTAAAAAAAATTGTTGTTTTAATTTTATTTAAAATGGAATACCACCAAGTACCTACGGTCTCTAGCATAAATAGTCCTAGTATTTTTTTCATGCGTCGTATTTTTCTTTGCATTTCTCCGCCTTACTAACGCCTTTTGGTTCTGGCTCGGTCCTTTTTATAGTTCTTCATACCTCCTCTAGCCTCCGTATCTTATCTAGCCCCCATACATTTTCTAGACCTTTTACTCTTCTTAGCTTTATCACTCTCTAGACATCATATAAAATGCATGTTTGATTCAGGCAAGCACACAGAACGTTTGTACACACATATGGAGACAAAGTTAAGGGAATTGGTTTTATTATTGTCAAGTACTTTAGGAAATGTAGTTTCTGTCTTGCAACCGACCGTCTATATGAAACAATTATGAACAATGAACGCTCGCAATCCGAAGGAAACACCGAGCACAACGCAAGGGTTTAACAACCAGACTACAAGCACTGGTAAACACCAAATAAGTTAACAGTTTGGCAGGCCTCGTTTCTCAAAATAACAGGGAGAGGAAAAGAGAGGGTGAAGGGGAAGTTTGTAAAGAGGGAGAGGTTTACATGAGTTGTGTAAAAATTAACCTACTTTAAATTTTTGAGTTGAATTTGACCTATCTCAAGCATTTATTATAAAAAATAAGAAGACTATGCGCATACACTTCAATAACTTTCAAGATTACTTCGTTCGGAATCCTGTCACGTCCACAGGATGTACGTCGCTTTATTCGAGCTACATCATTCACCAGTTCCTCCTAAATATCATTATAACTGATCTGGTAATCCGCGTAACATCATGTCCATTGTTTTAACAGAGGAAATATTCCGTTTTTGTATTTCCCTACCCATTGTTCGGTCCAGTAACCAAGAACGGTCTTTTCAGATCAGGAGAAAAGTTTTATGAATCTTATATACCCAAACCCAGGGATTGTCTTTTATTTTACCTATTATTTATTGCTTTCATCTTTTATAAATACTTTTGATTAATAATAAATTTGAATACCTAATATAAACTGGAGGAAGACTCGTCCTCTTAGTTTTCTGTGCAATTTTAATAGGAAAAGGTTTTATGAAAAATATTATATGACTATATGTAATGGAGAATATTTGATCATGCATTTTAAGTTAAATCAATTCTTATGTGTAGATTATTTTAATAAATCCGTAAACTAGTAACCAATTATACATTTAAATTGTTTGTCCGTATTTTCGTAAATTCATCAGGACCACCATTGTATTACTAATGTTTTGAAAACACAGAGGAATTTAGTTAGAAAGAAAAGTAATATGTTCACATGTCAAATTACAGTCTAAACGGAAGGGTCGTTTTTCTACATTTGCCAATATAGAACATCATGTAATATAATATGTGTCCGTGTTTTTTTTATTTTTTATTATTATTATTTTTTAAATATAAAGATAGAGAATTTAATAAACTACCAGTTGGAATTGCGCATCAGTCATTATTGAAGAATGACGTGTTCATAACCTCAATATGAACTAGTAATAAAATTACATCAGCTGATCATAGAAATAATTACTCCAGACTTTGTATATTATTCAATATGGTAATTTAACAATATTGTTAATGGTTCCTTCTTCTTCCCACAAGTTGTTTTAAAACTAATGTAAGATTTTTCTAACCAGGAAAGTTTTTTTGACACCCCACTCCTAAATCCTGAAAATTTGCGGATTAAATCTTGAACGTGTAAGCGACGTACAACAGTTTAGATACTTATTAAAACTTTTGATAATAAACGTAAATTTATTCTGCTTTGAATTTGAGAAATCATAATAGAAGTTGTATAAAAATTACTAATACCGTCAATATAATTTGCTAACTTATATTAGGTCAAACAAGAATTATAACCTATTAGTCAATTAAAATGCTAATAGTTTTATATTTTGATATTTGTTTATCATAATTGTCACTTAAGATTATAACATTTATTCTGTCGTCTCAAATCTCTTCATACTGCTCGTTGGTAAATGTTTACAATAATAGAAAGCCTGACTTCAATAATTTTATTAACATGATAAACTCAGATCTGATAATTTTCTCTTAATCTATCCTATGATGTACCCTGAATATGTTTAACTTGTCTCTAATCTCATAATTTCTAAACACACCCACCCATATTCATATCTCTTTACTACTTCACCCTTCTCAATATGTTTCTCGCTTGACGTTTTATCTTAGATGCTAAATTCAAATTCATAAATTTATTGTACCAACGGCCATAGTTTTGAACAGTTTTAACATTATTTTTTTACATTGATAGTTTAAAAACAACGCCCACCTTAAAATAAGCTTGCGGATGAATACTGTAAAATGTTTCTTCGTAAAACGTCAACTGATATTCCTATACATAATATAATAAATAATATTAATATAGTAACAATTAAAATAATTAATATTCCATATATTTATTTAATGAATTTATTTTAATTGTTAAAATAAATATGTATATACCTAGTATCGAAGAGTGTTTAGGATTATACTCATAATAAATTAAGTTTTGTCATGAACACTACAGACTTTGGCTTGATGTAGAACAAAAACTGGAACACAAGATCTAACATACTACAATTATTCAATCAAACGCGTTTCAAAGACAAAGTCGCCATCGTCGCAGAGTTTGTTTGAATAAACGTAGTTTTGGTGAGATATTGTGTTCGAGTTTTTGTTGTACAACTATAAATATGGTACTCAGTGTGTAAATTTAACACATAAGTTACATTTTTTCACAACTAAGGGACCCATTATTTGTTGGGTAATGTCAATTCAAAATATAAATTGAAACCATCGCCTAGTTCTTTTTATATATTAAGTAACTAATAAACTATAATAATGTTTAGGTTCCAGTGTGTAGTATTCATTTCGAAGCTTATAAAGCACTTGCTGATGATATGTTATGTTGCATTTGAGTTGAAACGGTTCATTTAATTCGCGGACAAATTCCTCCTGATACATTTCGTCACTACATATTACATTAACTTAAGGTGCAGATATTTTAAAGGTATTAGGCCCTTGGAATCTGTGAGAATAGTTACTTTTTTTTGCTACAATATTTTAAGTATTTTGTACATTTTAACATAAATATTGTAAGTACAATCACAGAAAGAGAATTGAATGGGATTGTAAATAATTAAAATACATATAAAAAACAAATCATTGCACTCAACAATAATTATATATATATATATATATATATATATATATATATATATATATATATATATATATTTATTTTTTTTTTAAAGAGCTAGATTTTGTAAAGTTGGCAAAGTTAGCAGTGAACAGTATTAATTAATTGTTAAGCGCTTTCTGGTTAGTAGACAATTTCTACTGTAGTCGGGTTATGTGTAACGTTGATGTATAAGTTAGTGAACAGCTTGATTACAAACGAATGGGTATCTGTTCTTATGGAAAAAAAACTAAATAATTTGGAACGTACACTACAATCAAAAAGAAATTATTTTGAGTTAGAATAAAACATTTAAATGTCTTTTGTCCATATGCTGACCCTCTAAAGAAATGCAATGATAGATATATCACGAAAATATTATTGAACATTTTTTACACAGAAACCCACAAAATCAATCGTGACATAATTAGCAGAACGTGTATTAAATCATCGGGTTATCAGATCATGAACGTGTAAAGCTTGCATGCGTTTGTTTGGGTTATAGGTTAATTGAAGTTAACAGGAACTATAAAATGTGTAATATATAATGCTGAATGAGTTTTCTGATGAGTAAAGTTATTCTGAAAATATTTTCGTCTGACGAATCACTACTGTACCTGCTATTGTTATTACCCTGTTTCGTAAATGTACTCAAATACCGAGAATCGAGTGTTTAGGTAGATTTTACTATCCTTGTAGTATGTAATCACTACTTTTTAGTGTAAATGGCAGGTAATGTTGATATTTAATTAAAAAGATGACGCTATTACATCATTTCGTGTATTCAGATAGAATTGGTGAAATGTTCAAAAAAATATTTCTATTTACATCCCAAATAGAGTAATTGGTAAAAGATAAACTGTTGAGTTTATTCCTTAAGTCATCAGACTTCAGTGCTCTGGGTTATGCGATTTTTAGCTATTTAGGTTTCAAATATAATTTATACAGTAGTATATCGTGGTCGTTACATGAATAAAAGTTATTTCAAAATGATTTTTCTGAAATTAATGAAAATTAAAATAATTCTAAAAGTGATAAGCAGCATTTTCAAGAGTATCTCTACAAAAGGCAAATGGCTTAAATGAATAAATAAGTAATTAATTCATTTATTTATTATGTTCTTGACTTAAAATCGATAGTCTGAAATAATTATGCTATTCTAAGAAAAGGTGAACTTATTTATTATAATAACAAGTATAAATAATAACAAATGAATATAATTACAAAATTATTTCTTAACTTTACCAACTATCTCACTCTCACATAATACTCCCAATTAAATGTTTGTAGCGTGAAACTTTGAGATGATTGTTGTTTGAAACCTAAACTTGTTTTATACCTGATTTTTTCCTAAAATTATTTTACTAATTTTATAAATTAATATGAAGACCTTTTTAATTATAACGATCCAAAAGATTTAGATGTTCTAAATAAAAGATTAAAAGAATAAGTGTACAGATTTTTCGTCTTCACACGAGAAGTTCGTGTTTGCTATTTTTTTATCTTTAAATATATCTGATTTCCTGTTTTTTTTAATCATTACAAAACGTGAACTCAGCAACCAAATTTTATTTACCCTAAATGCCAGCAAATGATTAAAAATAACAATTTACAATGACTTTCACATATAGTTTAAAACATTGTTTTTACATTTTCCACTTTTAATAGTGTCGCATAATATATCTATATGAAGCAACCATAAATATTATACAAAATACAAATAATAAATATTATTCCTGTAACTTACTTTTGACTACACAAAATACGACTTTTGATAAAAATACAATCATATTAAATGTATAAAACTGTATATTTTAATGTATCTTAAAATTAATTTGTATTCATCATATTCTTTCACTAGAGAAAATATACTTACAGAGAGACATCGTTGACCTTGATTTAAATAGTGTAGGAAAACTACAATTCTCAATGTCGTAATTTGTTTAATAAATATTTAAAGGTTTGCTACTACTCATAATGTTCTTATCATTTTCAATACATTCAAGCCACCTTTGTGTTAGAATATTGTAATTTTCAATAGTAACATTAATAGAACCTTATTTATTTTTTTTTTTTTACAATTTCCAGATGTTTATTTTGCGCATTAATATGTCTTAAAGATTTCGCCCATTCAAATTAAATTTAATACTTGTTATTCTTGAAGTGAAGTCAATTCTTGATATCTCTCAATTTGTCAATGTGTGTTTAAACTCCTCTTGAATTAGAGAGTGGTTCTTGTTTCAACTGTTTCACTGTTTCATGCTCCTCAAAAATAAATTGTACCACACAAAGAATTTATCCTTTGATTTTCAAATCTTTAAATTTGTTTATACTTTTTTGTATATTTATGTCGTTATCTTTTAAAGTTGTACACACAATTTGTTAACGCTATGCTTATTATGAAGCTCATTTTTTAGAAGTGAGGAAAACTTGTTAAAATGGAAGAAGATTAAAATGTTTATTAGCTAAAATAAATATAACAATTACCAATTTATGCTCTTCTTTTTATGGCTTCAAAACAATATAATTTTTTGATTATGAATTAGTAGCCTATCTATCATCAGTGTTCACGTAATATTTGTACGTTCAAAAATAAATTTTTCTTAGACTGGCAGAATTCTTTGCATGAATTGGCTTAGCGTACAACTAAACACCTGAACTAAACTTCTACCAAGTTACAAGACCGACGTAATTAATTTACTTGTACTTAGATCTCAGCTCACAACTAGACCTCGTAATTAAGATCCCTTTAAACTATATTTTAAGCTAATTGGAACACACGTATGTCAATCCACCACATCAAGTATAAACGTCCAACTCAGGTCTAGATTATTACTACCCGTCTTCACTAACGGGGGGGGGGATTTTTTAAAATTAATACATTATTTTACCAAGAGAGGAAATTGCGTGTTCTAAAATGGAGTGGTTCAAATGGAATTCGCCGGCTGTGTATTAATGTATAAATATTTATTTTATATCTTATGTCTATAATAAAATAGTAAAGAAAATACGTAATTGTTAAAGCGCATCAACAGTACACCATTCAGGCACACGGATTTGTTGCAACATATTATTACTCTACATCTTACGAATCATGTCAAAGAAGATCGGTGACCAGCCAATAAAATATATTCTATTTAAAATCATCACATATTCTTTGTCAACGTACAAAAAAATAATGTGGATATAATGACTTTTATTTAAAGTGCATAGAACTTCAACATTGCAATTTGTTAAGACTACGTTTTCTGTCATTTTTCTCTTAAATTCCAATATTAATTTTTCATTCTAAAATTGTTGATTTACGGATATCTTTTCTGACTTTGGTGCATATCTCATATAAATAATTTCTCGAAATTCGGTTGTTACCAGCCGACTGAAATTAAAAAAAAAATAAGGAACCTACTGGTAAACATGTTTTAAAAAAAAAAGAAAAACAAATTTCATTAACAAATGCCAAAATTTATTTAGGTTAAATTTACTGCTGAATTAGATTTGACCATTTACAAAATAATTGGTAAAAAAAAAAAGAAAATTACAAACATTTTAGATTTTTAGTAAAAGGAATTTATGTAAAGAATTTAAGTTTTTTTTTGAAAAATATATATAATATTTAAAAAAAAAGGTCAAAATTGTATGTTACAGTTAACAAGCCTTTGTGTCATTTAGTACTCAGTTTACACATACATATACAGATAGAGAAATACATTTTAAAAACTAGATGATCATATACTATTTTCTATTTAAAAAAAGAACAAATTTATTATATATATAGAAATTGATTTTGTTTTAAAATATTGACGTCAATATGTTTTTTTTTTAATTATTTTTTTTTAATTTTGAAAAATAACCCCTTTATGGTCGTTAAAGCCGAAAGATTTTTCATGCAGCACCACCCATATTTTGTTGGATTATAAATTAATTAGTACACATAGTTTTACATATATAAAAAAGAAGACACATTATCATACTGAGCTCTGCTCCAAAAAGTTATTTTTCATTAAAGAATAATTTCACAATTCAAGTTCCTTTTTCTTTTCCTTTTTTAAACAACTATTGTTATTTAATTTTTTTTAAGTTTTATATTTCTTTATTTCATACATGTGCAGATGATGTGGTGCACTTAGATAAAGTTAAAACTAAGTTTTAAACCTTTCTGGAATTGCGAACTTAGAGCAATCTCGCAACAAACTCGAACAATCTCGAAACAATCTCCAAACAATCTCCAACAATCTCCGACAATCTCCGACCAGCTTTTGCTAAGCAAAAAAATCAAGTCGAATAGAGATTTAGACAAACTCATACAGGTTGTTCGACAAGTCCTTATAATTAAAAAATGATTCTTTAAATTCAATTTAAGATGAAAAGGAAAGTTATCAGAATTACAAAATGTCCAAAAAGATTATAAATAAGTTTTTCTTTGATATTAATAAAGAATCTAATATATATATATATAGTGCTGATATATATCGATCTTTGTTTGAGATAAAGAATTGTAACAACAGTTAGTAAATTTTTTTAAACAAAGATTCTAATTAAGAAAAACATTTGTCTACTTAATACTTTGATACTATTTAATACTTAATACTTTGACGATTTAAGTTTATAATTAGTTTTGTAAATTGTTTCTTTTTGAAAGAGAGAAGGTTATTCTATTTTTTTTTACAAGACATTGGCTTTCAATAAAAATTTCTGAACAATTAAAAGGAAAATAATCCTAGTTAAATTATTTTAACGAAACATACATTAGTAATCAAACTTAAAACATTAACAGTCTTATAATATGGTCAAATCTAAGATAGAATACCTGGAACTTGTTGAAAAATGCTGAAAAAGGTTGAAAAATGAAGCATGTGCCTGAAGATCGTTGCACTATGTAATATATATGTAAAAAAGAAAACTCACAAGAACTAATATGATTGAAGGTGACATTTATAATTTAGAAAAGAAGCAATGATGATTTTGTCTTGATGAAACATATTTTCCTTTTATTTTGAGATTACATGATCAAAACTTCTGTGTGACAACGTGACTTTGCTACCGCTGACTACAAGCCTGCTTAACTGTAAACGAGTTCGATTGTCATGTGATGTTGGATTAGAATATTCCCCGCCAGGTTTCAGCACTGGCTTGCATGACCCTGAGACGAAGTTACGGATGGGGAAGTAGAATTATCGATAAGTGAGGTACAGATTAATATTGAAGTCTGAATGACGTTACACGGTAGTGCAATCATTATTTGAAAAAAACTGATATTGCATTTTTTTTCCCAATAGGTTATACAAATTTTAATATTGTATACTTGAACATTGAAATTTATTGATTGTTTCTACTGCCCCATCAAAAAATAACACTAATGATTACACCTATTCAATGTTATGTTAATTCCTCAAAATTAGTTTCAATTATTTAGTTAAATTTTCGTGTAAAAATTGACTATTATTATGTTAATTTTTTACCTTTGAAATTGAATTGTTATTTATTTCGTTGCATTAAAATACCATTACTGTTTGAAATAATTTAATTTTAATAATTCTTGCATAGTATGTAATATAAGTTATATAGTTATTACTACACATCTTCAAGAAAGAGTTTTTATGTTTATTTCAGTTTAAGTTATCTAAAATCTTTTATTAACATATACCGTACTTGGTTTTGCAAAATTTATAAATTGGATATATCTCACTTTTAATTTAATATCTGCCTTCGAAAATAAGTATTTGAATATATACCTATTTATTGGAAAAGACGGCTCCTTGTTGAAGTAAAATAATGTTTTTCTATAAGACATTTTAACGAACGTTTTACTTCTAGTTAGTTATATTCCTGTAGCATTCAGGTTACATCAAACACCACAATGCACTTAGAGCGTATCCATATTTTACTCTGTATTCATGAATACGAGTACTGTTGTTCTATGAATAGGGCAAATCGTTACTTGATGAAAGTATAACAATACAATTACTGTATTTTACTATAATTTACTAATGCATATCTGTAAGTTTTTTGGACATTATGGTGTAGATCACATTGTAAATACAGTAATATAAGGTACTATATATATATATATATATATATATATATATATATATATATATATATATATATATATATATATATATATATATATATATTATACAGCAAGTTACATAAGACCCTGGATGGCCTAATATTTTTTTAACCATAACAGATAGACCTACAAAGATTTGCACAATGGTAATGGGCACCAAGACTTATTTTAGTACGTGTTCATTACAACTTTCCAGGTGAGCAAGTAGGATACCTTAATTGAGAGTATAGGTCGAGTTGTACATCGAGTTAAAAGCCTTTTTGATTAGAACACACTGCCGCAAACTCGACCTAACACATTCACCTTAGCTAAAAATAAAGAGTTTTAAATTTTTTCACCTTTCCACCTGGATAAAGGCAGCCCGCATGAGTTCACAAACGACGCTCATGTTACCACGATGGCCTCTTATTACGATAGTCACATCATCAGCGTATCCCTGTGAGTAGAATCCTTGTTCGTTTAGACGCCTCAGGATCTTTCCACTACTAGGTTCCATAACAGGGGAGATAGGACTCCTCCCTGTGCACATCCACGCCTAGCCCTGACAGTGATGGTTTCATCGTACAGAGTAGCCTGGATTAACCTGCTGTTCAGCATGGCAGACACCCATCCTATACCTCACAATCCTCCGAGGCTCTAATCATCGATTGTATTGAAGTGTTACTGAAGGCACCCTCTATGTCTAGAAAAGCCCCCAGGGCTATCTCCTTTGCTTCCAGACTTTCCTCTATTCTGCTCACTAAGTGATGCAGAGCTGCCTCTGTGGACCTGCCTGGTCTATAAGCAAATTGATTTTCGTGTAGGCCTGAACTCCTTAGCACGCTTTCTCTGATATTTACAAAAAGACACTTAGATCCTTATTCACTAACATGAATGTTCTGGGC
This sequence comes from Aphrophora alni, assembly GCA_963513935.1. Taxonomy (NCBI): domain Eukaryota; kingdom Metazoa; phylum Arthropoda; class Insecta; order Hemiptera; family Aphrophoridae; genus Aphrophora; species Aphrophora alni. The sequence goes on from OY740768.1 coordinate 91,864,778, forward strand.
ACGTCCGATGACTCCTGGATCAGGGACATATCGATGCCTTCGGCCTGGAATCTGCTGGCTAGGTTAGGGCTGGCTGCCTTTTTATGCTGAAGGTTGGCCTGAACCACCTTCAGCACCTTCCTTGGCCTCACCATCCTTTGACTTTTTGCCAATGATTTGGAACTGGATCTGCTTCAGACCGAGCCTAACCCTGAGGTTTTTCTTCTTGAGCTCTTTCAGATCCTTTTCATTGAGTCCCAGAACCACTGTCTTTCCGAGAGGGCCCATGGTTCTCGCGTTAATGATCCTCCAGTCTCTTGTTGAGATCTTAAGGTCATGTTGATGGATCCTGACAAGCACTTCCTCTACCTTCATCTAGTCAAATAGGTAATGAAACCTGGTGATAAACTTACTAATGTTTATCATCTTTTTGCGTCCACCACTTCCAAGATCGATCCTTTCCAGGGGTTGCATTTGGTAACTGCCTGCACTAGCTACCCCCTTGGTTTCCAGATTGCAGCACTGCAATACCATAGCTCCACTTTCCAGTCTTGGCGACTCATTGGCCCTAGGAGACATCCATCTGAGAGGGGCTTCATCTTCACAATGAGAACAGACGAGGGCTCCAGGATGTCCTCCTCAGTGAGTAGCCTTTCCGGAAAGTCCTTAAGCACCACCGCAAACTTGAAGGAGGTCAGTCTTTCTGCATAAGAGAATTCTAACCCGCTCTTAGGTCTCTTTGGTACCTGTTTTACTCCTGAGCCTGGAGGACTGCTGACTTCGGACCTTTGCCTTTTTAGCGTTCCTTTGTCAACAGCTCCCCCCTGCTCTTAGGAGTAGCTTTCGGGTATTCTACCTAAGTGCCATCTTCTCCTCTCTGCGCCGCCTTTTCATCTCCCTGTAGAAGGCAGCGTCTTTCGTGGCTGTGTCTTCAAAGTACTTCCGGTTTCTCCTAGATGCCGTTTGCTTCAGATTTACTTCTGATGGTCTTCACTCAGAGGGTAGTACAGTAAATCGACTTTCTGCCTCAGCAGACCTGTCAACACTGTCACTTGAGGAAGTTGTAGCTGGCTCAGCTGGAGATTCTACCTACCCTTCTTCTGCCTTCTTGCTGGCCTGACCCATTGGGACTTCCATAGACATTTCCTAATCATCAAGAAGCAGACTGAGATGACCTTCTCTGCTAGAGATTTCCTCTCTTCTCTTGACTGATTGTTTTCTTCCGGTTCATTAGTACGATCGATGAAGATTAATGTCGGGTTTTTGCCCCATCAGGGGTCCTGAGTAATGTTCTCACCATCCTCGGTGAAGCATTCTCCAGACAATAGTCCTCCCGCGACTCATAGCCTTTACGTAGCCCAGCCACTGCCCCTCAGCTGTCTATCCAGAGAACCTTTCCAAAACCGAACCATATAATCTGGGTTGTTCCTCCTTCAATAGGCCTACTCACAGCAACTGCACTTGCCCCACTGCTCATTCGCTTAGCTGGTAAGCCTGACTGGGATTGCCAGACCCGATCGCTGCTCACCAAAGCCTCCTGAGCGCAAAGTGATGTGTTGGATCCAACCCTCCACAAAGAATCTTTACCTCAATCACCAGCCACCCCTTAAGCAACGGGCACCGTATCGCCCAAACAGAGTATACATAGACTCTCCACTTTCCCAGCAGGGGGGACGATCCCCCTATCCAGGCCCTTATTTGGTCCTGCACTGGTCGCACTTAACAATCATCTCTGTGTTGTTACTTGCCTGGGAGAGAGGGAGGTGTAATTTCCTCTACACAGGCTTTGCGGCGTCGGTACATTAGCCTGCATACTCCTAGTCAAGACTAGAAATGTGCAGTTTCCAGGTGACACTGCGTGGAAGAGTACCGTCCGACTTCGACACCCACGGTTAATCGTTTGTATTCTAATATGTCAAGGTATGAGTTCTATTGTATTAGTTTTTCAGTATAACAATTATATTATTTTTTTGTATTTTTCTATTATTCCGTACATTTGGAACACCTGTAATTTTGACCATTGGAGAGTAAAAAAAGCGACAGTCCACAAGAACCAAGGAATCTGAAAAAATATAGTACAAATATAAACATGTGTTTATGTTCTAAAACTTAATAATTTATATATTAATAGAAAACAAAGAATAAAAGACATTAGACTAGTAAGTGTCTTTCTCCTCTCAGTTTAACTCGCCTAATTTTGTGTTTTGAAAGAAAAGACAATGGTAATAATATTCAAATTATATTGTGGTGAACATGATTTCTCTAAACTTGAGAAGAAAGTTTGATATTGTGGAGTTAATGCAGCATAAATATACAGTTTTTCTATTCTATTATGTCAAGCTATGAGTACTTTACTTCGTATAGTAAGATTGCAATTTTTGTTTAAAATTTCGTGAAATATCCTAATATCCTAGTCTATAATCTTTATTGGTGGGTTTTATTGTTATGGAATGTAGATGTGTCCACGTAATTTTATTTGTCTTTTATTGTTTGTTTGTTTTCTATTTAGATATAAAATATTTAGTTTTATAAAGCATAAACACATGTAACTTTTTTTTTGTACTATATTTTTTCAGATTCCTTGGTTCTTGTGGACTGTTGCTTTTTCGTATTCTCCAATGGTGAAAATTGCAGGTGTTATAAATATACGGAATAACAGTAAAGTACAAAAAAAACTAATATGATTGTTAATAAGTAAAATAAATAAATAATAGACTAATAAAAATGTAGAACTGAGAACTAAGAGTACTAGAAATCATAAAGCGTTTCTATGGCAATTTTAACGCATTGTTAGAAAAAAATAAACAATAATTAATTTTAATTTCATGTTTTTACGTTTGAATACATAAAAATACCGGTTAATATACAGGTACAATATTTATATTTCTAAAATGTAATCAATGTAAACAATTAAATTAACTAAAATGGTATAACCATTTGGGAAAATGAAATTAATTCTATTTTCAGCCGTAATTGTAAATAGAACTATTTTGAAATATGTATTCCATTCAAAAGAAGTTTTAAATAAGTAATTTATCATTGTCTCTAACAACACGAACTTTGACGTTTTAATATTTAATAAAAACACTATCAAACAATGATAATGTCCCTAAAAACTAATATATATATATATATATATATATATATATATATATATATATACATACATATTGGAAAGACATTGTAGAAAGATTGAAGAAGAAGAAGACTAATTTATTTTAATTACTTCACTCTTATGATTTTTTTTTTTTTTTTTTCAATATTTGTTTAATGATTTTGGAATTTACGTATAATCTGGAGAGTTTGTGCACCAGAGGTGATTGCTAATAATTTGAGTTAAATACGTGAACACATATTATAATATAATCATAAAACTACAGATCACAACAAAACAACAGCTGTGTGGAGGGGATACATACGCCAAGATGGAGAGGTTTCAAAAACGATTTTTTGACCATTTCCGTATAATTAACATAAACACCATAAATTTACCTAGGCACATCATTTACTGGCAAAAGATGATAAATGTACTCGTATGCAGTATGGACAGAAATATCTTTGCCGTCGAAGAATTTAAAATATGTACGAAATTTAATATATCAAATTTACTAATAAAACCATATACTTAATTACTTGTCCTAATACGGTACCACAATGATAATGATGGATGTTTAAAGTATATTACTATCCAGAACTCCATAATGTCGCTGTGCCCGTTCGTTACATGAGTTGTGTCATAGCCAGATATTTTATATTTTGTATTTAATGATGAACTTAATGTACGAAACTCTGATGAGCGAGTTTTCTAAAGATGGGACTTAGTTGTTTAAACAAGACAGATGTATATATAAACATTATATTTGAAAAAAAAGAAGTATTAGATGATTAGTTAAAATAACTAGTATTTACAAAACGTAATTTCACGTTTAAATATTTAAGAAGTAATTTATATTATTTACTGGTTGTTGTATGAAACATCACTCAAACTATAAAACTCACGTAACATTAGGTAACCATCAATCTGACAATATACATTTATTGCAATAGGTTTTTTTTTTAATGTCGTAATATTTGATATTTTTTATTTAAAAATTCTTCAGCACAAAAATAAAACCGATGTAATAAAGCGTTAATTTGAGACCTCACTCGATATATATATATATATATTATAATATGTTGTTGAAAGAGTGTACTTTTTTATGTTGAGGTGGGGGGGGGTGTCAGTCTTACAATCATCTTTGTGCAAACCATTCACTAGATTATTATTTCGAAACACATTATATTACTTTGCGAAAATAAAGCTCCACTTGGTATATTTTGTGTACATTTCAGGTATTGTAGTGTTTTTCTCATTGGTGACTATGGCGGACGCATAAATTGTACAATTATGTATTAAAAGGCTTTCATTTTTTTTACAAGATATATACATTTTAATGTAACAGCAGATATTTCCTGTTGAAACTCTATATTCAAGGATAAAATAAAGCGATAAAGCGCAAAGTTTCAAAATATTTTGAAACTTTAAGCTTTATAGCTTTATTTTATCCGAGATATATAAATTGCTAAAGAAAGTTGGAAAAGTTAGTTTAAATCTACTATTGTGCAGTTAAAATATATCTTTGTTCTACAATAAATTTACTATTGGTTTACCCTTGGAAGAAATATCAAATATTTTGAATTGTGATATTTCACGATACATGAAAATTAAAACAACTTGTAACTTTTATGATACTACAAACTTTGTAGCTTGTAATGTGGAATTATTTCTTCTCTTATTAATATAACGGTAAAATTCAATATTTGACTTATTTTTGGCATTTGCATTACGTTTAATTAGGGAAAATAACAACGTTTTATAACCTATGTAAACTTAAAGCGAATATTTAAACTGATATTATTTCTAATCGGCTTAAAATTAATCTCTTGTATATTTGAGAAACGCTGCTTTTGTTGGGATTTACAATCCATGAACGTAGTATAGAAGGCGTTGAAAGACATTGTGTTGTTATGATATATAAAGCCTTGCCATAAAATACAGATTATAACATGAAATTGTTGTTAACCTTCTTGTTTCTGTGATATATGATATTATTGTGTTTAAACAATTGTGGAAAGATAGCAAACTTGTGTCTTTTATTAAGGATACAGATATCGCAATCTTCATAATAATATAAATGGGTAAACTTATAAATGTAGTAAATAACACGAAATAAGTCTCTTTTAGGAGAAAAATTCGCCTAGTTATTTATTTCTCATCATAAATATATGGAACAGAAAATGGATACAAGGGGCTAAAGAGGGAAAATACTTACTAAAAAAAGAGGGGATATAAGATAATAAAAAAAGAAATTATACTATCCCATAACAAAAATAATCGTGGAAAGATATAAACAAATAAAGTATTGTTATGTTTATAAAGAGCCTATTATAATAAGAGATGTGCAGGGTATGATGTTTCGGGTACATAAACTACAATTTTCACAACAAAAAACAGGATGTGAATACTTTCGTGACAATTTCCTTACAAATAGGTATAGTGATGAACATGACATGTCCATTCCACTCACAAAGACACACACTTCCTTTGAGTGTGCTAGGCAGACTCAAGGAGAATTGATACGGGTATAGTCTACCCGTACTATGGATATAACTATGGAAGTCTTGAACTGATTGAAGAAGATAGTAATTTTTATCGTGAAATTGCTACAGTAAAATAAGACCAAATAAACCCATTGTCTGTAATATAGAAGTTAAATAATTGAGGCGTAATGAAGGGGCACACACCTATGTGATGAGGTAAATAGGTACCGGTGTGAATATATGCACGAACGTGTTTATATTTCCCGCATACTGAGGGATAAGTAGGTTTCCTATTTTAGCACAATGTATTTCTGTCAAATGTACTGTATCACAACGAATTTTAGTTTTACGAAATGTGATAATAAAATGTGATACAGAAGAGACAACGACCATTATATAAGATAATAGTTATAAAGGGTAGTAATCGTAAAAAAAAGTTAAATATGTTGATCGTTGAGATTTTTTAAAGATTACTTTATTACTAAGATTTTATAAATGTATCTGAAACAGGCGTAATACATATATTGGCTATTCGATAACAGGTGATTAAAATAACAGTTGATAGTAAAATAAATAATAATTAAAAAGTGATCCCGTGAACTTAATTATGAATAAATTGGATACAAAGAATAATAAATTTGATATTTGGTTTTTTAGATAGTATTTATAATAATTAAAATACATTAGGCAATATTTTGCTATATTTCGAAACTCTCTATTTCCCCCAACACCGTGTAGTATAAATAAATGATGACATTCAGGTTTCATTTGAGAAAGTAGTGACGAACTGTTAATGTTTTTCTTTTTTCTTGATTTTGATAAAATTTTAATAGTTAATCTTTTTTTATACCTCCATCTCATAAATTAACAATTATCACAAAATAATTTTAATTATCCCGTTTAACAAAATTTTATGAAATTAGAACCTGTTGTTTGTAGTATAGAGTTATGAACAATCGTATCATCGCCAATCCGACAATATAATCACTTATATGCTTTATACAAGTAACTATGTAATAATTACATCAAGGAGCAAGAGTGTGTTTTTTATATAACAAATAAATAAATATATAGTTATGTTATTGTTTGAATTAGTATAAAAGAAGGCTTACGTGCAGTATATAAAATAGGATGCTACAAATTTACCTTCAGTTACTTCACCCAACATACCGAAAAATATGAAGTTACTTGATTATATTCATCCAAGTAATGCCTTTGAATGCAATAAAAGGTGTTATCAATTTGTAGTAGGAATAGGGATATATATCAGAATGTTAAAAATGTTGAAAACAGTTTGACCTGCTTGCGTTAATATGCGAAAACATGATCCCATTTTTTATTAATCAACGTCTTTTCGTTTTTATAACACTTCTTTCACACTACCCTGCCGTAATAATCGTCGTTATAAAGTTAATAAAAACCAATCTTAAGTTTCCTAAAATCAAAAATGTCTTTCTATCAAAAAATCATAAATGCCATAATTTTGGGTTTAAATAGTGTTTGGTGAAATTTATTTGTTCTCGAATAAGTTGAGAGTCGTCATTGCATCGTTTTGGCATGTTATTTCAGTACAACCTCCAAATATCATCTGCAATGATGATGTGTCAGAGCAACCTCACAATTACTTCGATGTGTTGGATTCCTTTAACAAAATCTGCTTGAAAATGTTATAATCTATCGAATTCATCACGTGATTGAATACCTTAATTTCGGTTTATCTTTCTGAAATACCTTGGGGTACGTCAGTTGCCTTCTCTCGATATTGCCGGCGAGTTACTTATTGGCAAAACGATTCGTTAAGAAATACCCCCACCATCACTATTGGGTTGCAGATGGAGATTAAAATGAGTAGAATCCCAGACTAGTAGTGTGCGGTTATCATTCGTCTACAAGTGATATTAATCTTGTTGTTCGACTCCCACCAATATGCGCTGCTAGTTCGGTTTGGGACCAGGTCGGACGACCCCTTGAGGTGTTATGGCCAGGCACTCACTAATTTAATTATATTAGTATAATTATAGCCATACCGAAATTATCTGCTGAGGCATCTCTCGTAATCCGTTATGCCAATTCCTAACTAGTTCTGTGAAATCATAATTAGTTATCTTAATGTTAATTTAATTTACTAATATAATTTAACATAGTTTAGATACTGTCAAGAATAGCTGTCACGTGAGACTAACTCGATATATGGGTGGCTATCCAAAAAGTAGCTTAAACACGGTAGCAAAACATGATTTCACTTGTCGATGTTAGCAGAACTCGTTGCGTTCACATATTGAAAGGGCCCCGGTTATATAAAAGGCTATTTTATTTATTTATTTTTTTTTGTATAGATAGACGGGTATAATTTGACGGCTTAACATGTTTTATTTCCTCGTTTCTGATTTTCCCAATCGCTACAGTGGCATAGGCTATATAGGGCCTATATATATATATATATATATATATATATATATATATATTTAATAATTATATAATCCGACTAATATTTTTAATCTTATGACGGTTTAAGATATTGTTATATATAAGTTATATATATATATATATATATATATATATATATATATATATATATATTGTAATAATGGTAAATTTAATAAATTTGATTTACTAATGATTGGACGTGATATAACAACATTTATTTTTATATAATAAAAGATTTTATATTTATTAAGGTTATTTTTATATCATAAAAATGTGCTAATTTATTAAACTTGAAAAAAATGTGATAAATATCTATAGAAGAATTACTATTAAACATGATTTACAATGCGATTTTTACGACATATAACAACATTTATTTTACGTAATCAAATGTACTAGTCAATTAAATTGAAGAACTATGAGATACATAAGTATGAGAAGAACTATACAAACTAGTAAGCCAATGTATATGCTTGGACGTACTGTGTGATTGTAAGAGATACAATAACATCTATTTCAACATAATCAAAACGTACTTTTTATAAACTTTGAAGAAGTAGAAGAGAGAGAGAGAGAGAGGAG